>CM028224.1:12656646-13205803 GCA_016432845.1 Psidium guajava | reverse complement strand
CATAACCGCAGAAAATGATTAGACAAGCGACCGGTGTTCATTGTCTGCTACACTTCATCATAAGAGTCCCGTATCCATTGCAGAATAGTAAATTTGAGTTACTACCACTGAGTACCACCCGAGACCCTAGAAATGAGCTTGTCAACAAAATATGGCATCGGCAAAATTGAAGATTTTGAGAGGTCAAAATCAAGGAAACATAAATAAAAGGATAAGAAATGACTTATCGCGGTTATCTTAATTCTCTCGAGGAAAATAGGTGTCAGTGAGGAAAACTTGCTACATTTTTTTATTTTGGGTCGGAATTGCTAAAGTTATAATCACCCATAATGTTTATTGGCAAATCCCAAAAGCAAAGGAGATCTCACTGTCCAAGAAGCAATGGCGTTTATTTTTGTCTTAATGGAATACTTTCTCCTTATTAAAAATTTACTTTGGATCCTCAAAGCAAAAGCGATTTCAGAGAAAAAAAAAATTACCTTCCGCTAAATAGTTTGAGTATGCAATCGTTTGTCATGCGGTACGTCCTCTAGCCCTTCTCTGTCTATTTTGTCTATGTGATTGCTTTATGGTAATGACTGAGAACTCGGATCACTAAAAGACTATTAAAATAATATAATGCTTTGTTTGTTTCGTGAAAAATATGACGTTCATTAAAAATATTTTCTAATCAAATTGACCATGTTACATCTTGGCCGGTGTGAAGAAAGCTCTTGGAAAAAGAGAAGAGAAAGACGACGGCTTCCAACTCTGGCGAAATGTATTGGGACGCTCTCTAGAGAAGTCAAGTCAATGAGCAAGTGACATCCACAAGAAGCTTGTGGCTGAGGAAAGGATGTCCTATAACTGTTGGAGACTCAGTCAGTGGTCTGTCTATCCAGGTCGTCCACTAATTCGCACCATTCCGGTCTTTCCAAGTTCCTTTACGTGCAAGTTGGTTTCATATAGATGAAAAATTAAGTTAACCCGTTTTCGGCAGGTTTTGGACAGAATCATTTCAAATTTTGGTTTGTGTACAGTTGGGAATCACACGTTTGATTCATAGATTACTGAGTACCAAGTATAAACAATTTCATAGTTGAGTCACCTTGATCGATGAAGGAAAAGATTGAAAATTCACCGAAATACATCTGCATCATCTATTTTCCTGTACTCCTTGTATAGAAGCCTTCATCATGCACTTGCACATAAATTAAAGTAAACATTTTGTGTGATTGGAATTGGAATAAGTTTTTCCTGATTGACTCATATTTTCTCTGAGGAAATTAAGACAATCGCATCCTTTTATTATGTATAAACTTGATTTTGTGCTTTCAACTTCTCCATTTTTCAGTGCCTTCGGAACTTGAAACGTGCTACTTTGGCCAAAAATGCTAATGTCATGAACAAAGAGAAATGGGCGCATAAGTTGGTATAAAAGGCAATGTTTGCACATAAACTAGTCACCAAGCACTTGTTTGGTCACTCAGTAAATTCATGGAAATTAAAAGAGGACTCTAAACATTTTGCTTTTGCATTATTGAAACATTTGTAAGAGTTTTTTTGGTGAGGGCTACATTAATTAATACTGTAATTAAATAATTGATCTAATAAAGAAAAGATATAAAGTTTCCTAATTAGACAAATCTCTTGTTGGAGGTGACTCTAATGGAAGTGCACACAGAAACCCAGTCCCTTTATCTGGGAAGATCGCCAAGAGAGAGCTCAAATCTAGGCCCATCAATTTTTGGGCTAAGCGAGTTGTATATATATGAGATAATACTTTTGGTAATGAGATTTTTGCGTATGAGCTTAGTTAATTGTATATATCTGAGATAATACTTGTTGGGCTAACTGAATTCTGAAATGTATATGTAGACTATGGAAGTTCTAATACTGTAACTAAGTGGATAGTATGTTGATGTTGGTTTGTGTTTGAGCCTGCATCACTTGTTTTCCCTATACTTGGAGTAAGCAAGGGTGTGACAATGTCTTTATTGCCAAATCCGGGAAGCAAAGGAGATATCGCTATCCAAGCACTTACGCTTCTTCTTGTCTCAACCAAAGACTTCCTATTTTGAGGTCACGAACGAATGGAAAAATCATCTTTAAAAGATTACTTGCAAAAATTATATAAAAATCATTTCAGCACATTTAACAAAAAAAAAAGAATTACCTTCTGCTGATATGATTTTCATATACGATCAAGCTAGGAAAAGACCATTCCATTATGAGGACAATTGATAAGAAACACTCAAGTCCTTTAATTTTCTTTTCGGCTAAACCATAACTGGGTTCTGAACATGCAATTGGTGTGGAAATCATCTAAAATGGCCAAATCAAATTGACCATAAAGAAGGTTCTTGGAATAAGAGAAGAGAAAGGCAACAACTACCGCATCTGATGAGGTGCATGTATTATGTGGACGAGGTGATCAATACTGCACAAAAAGATTGGCGACAGAATGGGAAATTTTGTGGCAATGAGCATATACGTTTGAACAATATGTAATCCAATGTTGAAAAGGGAGAACTCATATGATCTTGGTCTAGGAAAACTTAAAAAGATCTGATACGTACAAGGAACAATTTAAGTTGATAAGAAAGGGAACAAATATCTCAATTCTAACGTGCTTGATGGGATCCAAGATAAAGTGTTGGGGTCTTGAAAAGTCATCATCCCAACTTGGGAAAATATGACGACTAAATTGTCCCCGGAATAATGGGGAAAAGTCACACTTGGCTACTTAAATTGACGTCCTCCACTTATCAAAGTTATGATATTTCCATCCTTAGAAGAGACTAGGAATTAACAGAGTTGGAAACTGTACATGAAAATTCTTCCCTTCTTCCACTGGGCCTCCGCCCCTATCCCCTTTCTCTATAGGTTTAGGTCCTATGTGTGAAGTTAAAATCATGTCAAAGTCGGTTTCCAAAAATTTCTTTTCCTATGTGTGAAGTTAAACCATATAAGAAATGAAATCCTATATGAGAACACTGATTACTAGATATGCAAGATATTGTACCCCATGGATAAGGTCTTTCCTTGTGAGAAAGACTTCTCATGAGTCATGATGACCATGTGCGATTTTTTTTTACTGGACATTCTTTAGGCATTGCTCAAAAAATTCCTTTTGGTAACAATGCTTAGAAAGGCCTAATATGTATTTCGTTTTTAAGTAGCCAAAGTGGGTTGGCTCAGCTGGTAAGTTTCGAATTCTTCGCACTTCATACCCAGATTCGAATCTCGTTGCCCATACCCCATACCACCTTCCAGGCATGTGGTTTGCCCCCATCTTGGCATGGGGTAACGTCCCCTCCTCCTAGAATTTTTCATGACATCAACATCAACATTACCTTTATCCCAAACCAGTTGGGGTCGGCGGTCAATGAACCCAAAGCGAAAAGGTTAAAATATATTAAAATAAAAGTAAAAATATGGCTACCCAAAAATAAATAAACATATAAATAAATTGAAATGACTAAATAGGGCGTTACCCCAAATTTTTTTTTTCATGACGAAAAAGAAAAAAAACAAGTACGGTTCAATTTTTTTTACCCCCCTCAATTCTAACGTGCTTAACGGGGTTCACGTTAAAGGGCTCTGAAAAAATGAGTACAATCTTAGCACTGCTCCAAGGGTTTCTCGTGAGAAAGTAGAGGACAAAATATCGCCCTAACAATTTGGAAAGGTCACACTTGGGCTGCTTAAATTGGTATACTCTACCTGTCAAGCTTGGATATTTCTATCCTCAAGGAAGCATCCTCAGAGCTGGAACAAAACAAACAGTAGAGCATCAGAATTCTTCCCCTCTTCCACATAGATAATAATATCGAGGGACTCGGTCCATATCCCCATTCTCCATATGTTTAGGTCCATGCACATACGAGACGTGAAGATCATGTCGAACTCGGTGTTTTGAATTCTCATGCTTCTGGTTCCCCTCGCGGGACAAGCATCAGGAGCTGCACCTGGGTTTCCAGGTTCGAACTGTAGTAGAAATGCGGGATGTCACCATTCCCTTCCCCTTCGGAATAGGAGGCGGGTGTTTCTTGGATGACTGGTATGAGATCGTCTGCCAGCAAAAGAACACGGTCCCCTTTCTGAACAAGATTGGATTGCGAGTCCTCAACATGTCACTCCTAGATTACCGTGCATCCATGAACGGCATGATCAAGGTCAGTACTCCCGCAATTTACTCAAATGCAAGCTGCGGGGGCGACGGAGTTGCTATTCCGGTGAGCCTCGAAGGAAGTCAATTGTCTTCTCCAAGGCATGGAACGTCTTTACCTCAGTTGGTTGCAATACCCTAGCGACAGTGAATAGTACAGAATCAGCTGTCGTTGGTTGCAGGTCGAAATGTGCTGGAACCAACACAGGCATTAGCCAGCATAGTGCTTGTCTCGAGAAGGATGAACATTGCCAGACCACGCTCCCCTTTAACCTTCAGGGCTTCAGTGTGGATTTCAAAGAAGAAGGTGGACATCAGATGTATCGCAATTACCTTAATTCACTCAAGGAAAATAGGAGTCAGTGAGGAAAACTTGCTAGAGTTATAAGCACCCATAACGTTTATTGGCAACTCCCGGAAGCAAAGGAGATCTCATTGTCCAAGAAGCAATAACGTTATTCCTGTCTTAAGGGAATACATCCTCATTATGAGGTCAGGAAGGAGCAGAAAATTTATTAAAATCTGCCTTTGATCACCAAGGTAAATGCGATTCAGGGAAAAAAAATAGTTGAATATACAATCACTTATGTCAAGCGATACGCCCTCCTAGACCTTCTCCATCTATATATGTGATTGCTTTGTGGGGATAGCTGCTAATTCAAATCACTAGCACAATATTAAAATAATATAATGTCTCGTTTGTTTTGCAAAAGATAAAAGATAAGACATTTCTATAAATTCTTTTCCAATCAAACCGACCATATTACATCTTGGCCGGAGCAAAGAAGGCTCGCAGAAAAAAAGAAGAGAAAGACGACGACTTCCAAATATGATGAATTGTACTGGGATGCTCTTTGGAGAAGTGGAGTCAATGTGGAAGTGACATCCACAAGAAGCTTGCGGCTGAGGAAAGTCTGTCCTATCACTGTTGGAGACTAAGGTGATGTTCTGTCTTTCCGGGTTGTTGCATTAATTCGCACGATGGCCGGTCTTTCCAAGTTCGTTTACGTGCAAGTTGGTTTCATATAGATGGAAAATTAAGTTAACCCGTTTTTGACAGGTTTTAGGAAGAATCATTCCAGGTTTTGGTTTGTGTACAGTTGAGAATCCAAGTTTGATTTATAGATTACCGAGTACCAAGTATAAATAACTTCATATTTGAGTCATTTCGAACTTTTGATTCACCTTGATCAATAAATCGAATAATTGAAAATTCAACAGAGTACATCTGCATCATCTATTTTTCTATGACCCCATCGTATGGAAGCTTTCATCATGCACTTGCACATAAATTAAGGTAAACATTTTGTGTGATTAGAATTGGAACAAGTTTTTCCTGATTAACTTCTGTTTTTCCAAGGCAATTAAGATAATCGCGTCCCTTTATTATGTATAAACTTGATTTTTGCATTTCCAATGTCTCCATTTTTTAGTGTCTTCGGAACTTGAAAGGTGCTACTTTGGCCATAAATGCTAATGTCATGAACATGATTTCTTATTGATTTGGGTTCAAATAATCAAATTTGCTAACTCAAAAGAACTCAAGAAGCTGAACTCACAACTGAGACAGTGAATACTAACAAATCTTCATATTGTATGTCATAAATAAAAAAAGATCCGCCGTACCCAAAAAATAAAAAATAAAAAAAGATCCGAACCCAACTTGTCTTCAGTTTTGGTCGAACTTGGTTTGGAAAAGGCAAAATGGGTACAAACTGCATATCGATAATAAGGTCCACAGTATTTTCAGAGCTAAATTATGGTCATCTCGATGGCCAAATGTGGAAAAGCAATTTACTTGAAATTTTCTGCTTAATCTCCATTGAACCAAGTAAAAAAATCACGATAATTTACGTAGAATTTTCCACTAATCCCACAACTGGATTGGCCTTAATGATTGTGTGCGGGTCAAAGATCACCTTTACCGTTCAGTTGTCCTGAACTTTCCGATTTTTCTTACTCCAAAAGCTAAATTTCCGAGATGCCCCATTTCTCAGTACCTTCCAAGAGCTGTCCAAATGTGGCTGTCTTGAACAAAAGACTTGACTCTTCAAAGTCCTCGAATCTAAACATGACTTAAAAATGACACGTTGCGGTTGCCATCCAAGAAAACCTGATGGATCGCATTCTTCTCCTTTTGGCTGCTAAACTAGGCGACCACTTCGGTGGAGAATTTTCTACCCAGGAAAGATCTGAAACTTTGACTATTCTGCTCTAGGAAGCATCCCCAGGTACGAGAAAAAGGCCTATAAACGACCGCGCCATCTGTTCATTCCTCAAACAGGTCCGTGATTCCTGAGAAAAGAAGGAACAAGAATGTTTCAGATTCTTCTCCTTCTCGGATCACTTTTACTTCATAAACAAGCATCACTAGCGGCTCCTTTGGTGAAGGGTAATTGCCCCTCAAATTGTGGGAACATCTCCATTCCCTTCCCCTTCGGGATTGGAACCGGGTGTTTCCTCGACGAGTGGTATGAGATCATCTGCCAGGGAAGCGGCAAACAGCACCTTCCCGGTACTGAACAAGGACAACTTGAGAGTTCTCAACATTTCGCTACCTGATCTGTATGGCGAAATGAACGGCATCATCAACGTCAGTCTTCCTATAATCTACTCGTCGAATGCCAGCTGCGGGGGAAATGGAAGCTTCACGCCTTTGAGCTTGGAAGGAAGCCATCTCGTTTTCTCTAACTCAAGGAACGTCTTTGTTGCCGTCGGATGCAACACACGTGCTCTGTTGCAAAATACGCAGTCTGCTATAATAGGATGCGAGTCCCGTTGTGGAGCAGACGACAGCGTTGTTGGGAACGCCAATTGTTCGGGCAGCGACGGATGCTGCCAAACCACGATTAACTCAAATCTTCAGGCTTTCAGTGTCAAGTTCCAGGCCGAAAATGTAACAGGAGGAAACAATGAATGCAACTATGCCTTCTTGGGAGATAGATCACAATTTGTGGCCTCGACTATGGACTTCAATGAGGTGAGGGCGAGTGGGCGTTTTGCGGCGGTGCTGGAATGGGGGATAGCTAATAACTCAGAAGTTGCATTAGAGGTTTACAATCACCACTACCGACGCGGCGATTCCCATTACTGCAGCACATATAGCCTCAATTCAGATTTTTACGGGAAGATGCCGTTTTTGCAGTGTGTTTGCTGGGAGGGCTTCACCGGTAACCCCTATATTAAAGATGGATGCAAAGGTAAAACCAGTTAAATTTTTTCACAAAATCATAGGAAACTTTATGTCGAAACTCTGTCGTAATAAAGAGAAGTAGCTTTTTGGAGGCCGAAGTAGCTTTACATACTTCATGCAAGCACGTTCTGTATTTGAGGGCACCATACAGCAAAGTGGTTTGTCCATTTCCAGATTTTTCTCTGAAAAGAATGCATTCACACTTTACTGATCACATACATGCTTTTCTGCCTTCTTTTTTTTTTTGTCTTTTTCTGGCCCAAGATTATACGAAGTGAATGCACTTTCAAACAAAATTGAATGAATTGTGCCAATAGTAATTTACTGGACATAAAGGTGAACATGATAGTCCGTTCGTTACAAGCATAATATTTTAGCCATTGAAGAATTACATGGTTTTTAGCTGCTAATATATATATTTTCTCACATTTGTCATCAGATATTGACGAATGTGAAATTCCATATTTGTGCAACGGGACTTGTGTGAACAAACGGGGCAGTTTTAAGTGTGTACCTAGTAGAAGGACAGCCACTCTTATTGGTAAGTATATCTTTTTAACTTAGAATTTCAGATCGCTTCATGCTCGAGAAAGGATAGCACAGCATAAATTATGTTCAGAAAAGGTACACAAATAAGTTTTACCTTACCTTAGTTCTAACATGATCGTCCATTCGCCTTGTGATGATTACAAGTGTCAATCAAAAGTAACCATCAAACCAACCTCAAAACTTCTATAATCGGATTAATCGCTCCTAATTGTTTTCCTTCTAGTCAGATTCTCTTAATTTCTTGATGATAAGCACTTACAGATACTTCATAAGCAGGGTACACTTTCTGGAATTTTTGTCCCTTAAATTCTTATAATGCAGGGATTGGGGGAGGCCTTGGGGCATTACTTTTGTGTATTGCAGTATGGAGGTTGTACAAATACCTCAAGAAGAGAAAAGAAATCAAGCTCAAAGAGAAGCACTTCAAACGCAATGGTGGTCTTTTGTTGGAAAGGGAACTATCTTCACCAGAAGGCAATGTTGAGAAAAGCAAATTGTTCAACTCCAAGGATTTAGAGAAGGCCACTGACAATTTCAACGAGGATAGGATACTCGGGCAAGGCGGACAGGGTACTGTTTACAAGGGAATGTTAACGGATGGAAAAATAGTTGCGATTAAGAAATCGAAGGTGATAGACGAGGGAAAAGTCGAACAGTTCATAAACGAAGTCCTCATTCTCTCACAAATCAACCACAGGAATGTGGTTAAGTTATTGGGGTGTTGCTTGGAGACAGAAGTCCCACTTTTAGTATATGAGTTCATACCTAATGGGACTCTATATCAATATCTACATGACCCAAATGAAGAGTTTCATGTATCCTGGGACACACGCCTACGCATTGCCACCGAAATTGCAGGAGCCTTATTCTACCTGCATTCAGCAGCCTCTATTCCCATTTATCATCGAGACATCAAGTCCACTAATATCCTCTTGGATGAGAAATATCGGGCGAAAGTGGCGGATTTCGGTACTTCCAGATCCGTTTCCCTCGATCAAACTCACGTGACCACATTGGTGCAGGGAACTTTCGGCTACCTAGATCCCGAGTATTTCCAATCAAGTCAGTTCACAGACAAAAGCGACGTGTACAGCTTTGGAGTTGTACTTGTTGAGTTGTTGACGGACAAAAAGCCAATCTCGTCGCTAAGGGAACAAGAAGGAAGAAGCCTTGCGACCTATTTCATAATCTTGATGGAGGAGAACCGCTTGTTCGACATCGTCGATCCTCAAGTTTTGAAAGAAGATAAGAAGGAAGAGATTGAATCAGTTGCTAACCTTGCGAAAAGGTGCTTGAACTTGAATGGGAGGAACCGGCCTACCATGAGAGAAGTGGCAATGGAGTTGGAGGGAATAAGGAAGCTCCGAAATCCTTTGGGCGCCGAGCAAAATCAAGAGAACCGAGAGGCAACTGGATCTTATGATGCTGCTTTTACATCTAGCAAGGCAAATGTTGAGATGGATGTCATTACATTGTCTGATGTGCATCCACTCTTACCTAGTGGGACATGGTGACTTATATGACTCCAAAAGAAATCGGTCTTCAAAGCAAAAGAAAGGAAAAAAAAAGGATGAGGAAAACTTGTTAGGCTACTGATAGGAGGATTGGGTAGTTATTTATCGATTATGAACTTATTCTCGGTGCTTGGGATCAGTAAGCAATTAAGTTGTAACTATCCCAAAATTTATTTAGGTCCTGTAATTAGCTTGGAATTATCGTACTGTTCCAATTTGGCAATACTTGCGATCTAGCTTGAGCATGATGTAGTGATTCTTCTTCATCTTGTGATCCACGAATACTTGTTGTGGATCTAATTATTGCAGAAATTACATCAGTGGGAGCAAGCATCTTTGTTGCACCAGCTTCGACCATTCAATTAGCTTGTTACTTGTAGATGCTTAAAAGTGATTTCAACACATTTTGTATGAAAAAAAAAAACCACTTCTCACTAATATGATTGGTGTGCATGATCATTTATTTATGTCATGCCATAGGTTTACGTGGTACTACTCCATCTCTTATGTATTTGTGATTGCTTTGTCTTGATGACTGAAAAATTCAAACTAGAAAGAGACTCATAGGAGTATAAATATTATTAGCGAAAAATTACCGAGTCCTTAATTTTGTTTTTTGGGTGTGTTTTGCTGTGATCACTAAGAATTCAAGGTAGTAAAAGATCAATACCCGTATAAAGATTATTTGATAAGAAAGATCAAGTCTTTGATTGTCTTTTTGGCTAAATCATAACTGGGTCCTAAAGATGCAATTGGTGTGGAAATCACCTAAAATGGCCAAATCGAACTGACCATGGAACGTCTTGGCCAGCACAAAGAAGGCTCTTCGAATAAGAGAAGAGAAAGACACCGACAACCAAGTGAGGATTTGACATCCTCAGGCATTGATATTTCGATGAATTAGCAAGTCTGTGTGGACCTGGATGTGACAACGTTACCTAAATCGCAGCCATTCACGTGGTTCACGTATATCTTTTTCCCTTTTTTGGTTGGGCCAGAAAATTCTCAAAGTACTTCTATTGATGGCTTGAGCAAGTAAAGTATTAGGGAGCGAAAAATCTATGTCGGATCGGAAATTCATTTCAGAAATATAATAGTCAGCATTTTCCTTAGATTAATTACATGATGTCCCGCACTCAAGGACGATAAAAAAAAAATGGCTTCTTCTTCAATAAGGAAGAGATCGCGTCACTCGCACGTTGCATCCTGATTAAAGACATTAAAAAGAAATCACTTTTGCTTTGGTAAAGGCGAGTTTTGCTTTCTACCTTTTGGATTGACAAGATGCCCGAAATCATTTTGTTCGTCAAGAACAAAACGTGCTTATCATGGAATAGGTTCATCGGATGATTTTCCTGCTCAAGAAGATATTCTTATTGTGGAAAATGGTTTTGGTTTCCCAAAAAGGACAAATAATGAATGAACAAGAGAGCATCACAAGATACTTTGTTTCTTATGCCAATGTGATTTTTGTGTTCGTCTTGACCGAATGATAATTATCAAACTGATAACTCTCCTTCCATGTGTTAGAAATTGTCAAGTACTTTCTTTCTAGCTCAATTCTAATGTGCTTAACGATGCATAAGATGAAGGATTCTAAAAGGTCATCCCCTATGATAATCATCCAATCAACCCCTCACGGCTCCTTACTTACCGAAATAGTCTCCAATGGATGGATCGGTGATATCTATATAAAAATGATCAGCTTGAGAGGTTAGACAAAAAATAGAGTAATACTAGCGTGTTCATCATTTTACCAGCATTGTTCATCATTTTCTCTCTGATAATACCGTACATTCGTACATCTAAAAGTATTCTGTGAAGTGTTCTTCCTATTTTATAATCAAGTTATAAGCAAGTATACAAGGCTGATAGCAATACTTGTAACTTGATGGTGTAGTCTATCATTTGATAGGAACAATACAGGTTGATTGTAACTTGGCTTGAAAATTACTAGTGGTTCAACCAGTGCTGAGGCTATTACCGAGAAAGAAGATGTTGGCTTTCAGATAAAACCGAATCTTTACAAATCTCTGCAGAATCTTCTCTATCTCTTCATTATTATCTTCATCAATTCATTAATAACTATGCTTGTCAGTAACACTTGCACCTTTTACCACTCATCTGCCACTAATCATTGTCAAACTGTTGTTTATTCTTCCACAGCGAAACTCATTTGAAGTTTGAAAACAACCAATTCACCTCCTCTTCTAGGTATGTCGTCAGTTGCAATCTAAGCCAATCTGCTCGAAGGGTATGAAGCCTTGACAATTCTGCTCTCGGGCGCATCCTTGGGTATGGAAGGGCCGGTGACCACAGAAGAAGAAGGCACACAAGTAAGTGCGCCTAATGTTCGTTCCTCGAACATGTCCACATTTCCTGACAAGTAGAGAGAACTTGTGATCTCGTTCTCTTGGTCAATAAACGAGCATGAGAGCTTGTGATCTTGTTAGTTCAGCATGAGCTATATAATATAGGACACTCTTGCGATTCCTAAAATTTCTGAAATATTTGAAGGGACAATCCTAGCCAATATAATTAGGAAAATTCAAGAATTGCATTGGCTTGTAAAACAACTTACAAATATCATTTTGCATGGAAACATCTGTTGGGGGAAAAGAAATGGGAAGTGTAGCTCATGGCAAAATAAGAACCGTGTTGAATGTGCGGCCACAAATTACATAGAGAATTTTTTTCTCTTTTTTGGTTCATTGAATGATCAGCCAACAACTTCTCATGTCTCCTTTTTTTCACCTAAATTCTTATTGATTCTCTTCACTAAAAGTAAAAAAAAGAAAAGAAAAGAAAAAGAATAAGTTCTGATTGATGCCTATTTCTGCATGCCTGTTCTCTCGTTGGTCTGAAAACTTGACGAACACATTCATATTTGTAGCTATCTGGTGGCCCTGTCTACTGATCCTTTCGATCCTAGGTTCCTTTAATATTGAAGAATCACTAAGAGAATATCGTCATTCCCTTCCCCTTTGGAATAGGAGATATGTGCAGCCATATACACAATATGAAACATGGTCAACGTCTAGGCCACTAAATATTTACCTCACAAAATTGAAAGCGTTTAACGAATCATATAAGACAAGGAAAAATTAAAAAGATTGGCAATAGAATGGGAATTTTTGTGGCAATGAGCAAATACGTCGAACAATATATAACCTAATGTGGAAGGGAAGAGCTCATATTATCTTAGTCGAGGAAAAATTGAGAAGATCTATCGCGTAAAGGGAACAATTTAAGTCCGTAAGAAAAGGGACAAGTACCTTAATTTTAACGTGCTTGATGGGTTTTAAAAACAGTGGGTCCTGAAAAGTCATCATCCAATCTTGGTAAAAGATTATGACAAAATCGTCTCCCAAACAACGGGGAAAAGTCAAATTGATGTCCTACACTTATCAAGTTTTGATATTTCCATCCTCGAGGAAGCATGCTCTGAAGAGACTAGAAAGTAACAGAGTAGCAAACTGTACACAAAAGTTCTTCCCTTCTCCCATCGGGACTTAGCCCATGTCCCCTTTCTCCACAGGTTCGGGTTCAGGCCCATGCACATACGAAATGTGAAAATCATGTCGAATTTGGTGTTTCAAATTCTTTTCCTATGTTTTGACCAAAATATAGATATATATATTTATTTACTATGTGTAACGTTAACACACATGGGAAAATGATTATACTTATTACTAGTTATGCAAGACATTGTACCCCATGGATAATGTCTTTCCTTGTGAACTATGTAGCACTGATACGACACGCAACATGACACGACATGACACGATATACTGACATGTGATTTTTCAAAAAAGTGACATGTTGGACACGTTGTATATTAAATATATATTTTTATACAAACATGATAAATATCCCACATATATATGTATATAAGCGGTTAGTTGCTTCTTCTTCCTCTTCTTCCTCTTCTGTTAGGGATTCACAATTTTTTTTTGGGGGGGGATGGCTGGGCAAGCATATTAATTTTGGGGTGACTTGATATATGACTTAAGTATAGATATGTTTGATAAATCGATATTCTAACCCATAATTTATTAAAAATGCTTAAAATTGACCCCGTGCATATTGAAATGGCATATCGGATTGCTGGACTCACGTGTCGCTAGTTTATCTAGAGCGTTGACCATGTGTCGATTGCATGTCGGAGTGTCGGATACATCACAAAGGCGCTCGATGGGTATCAGTGCTATATAGCTTGTGAGAGAGACTACTCATGATGACAATGCGCCATTTTTGTTTTTTACTAGACATTCTTTGGACATTGGTCACAAAATTTCCTTTGGTAATAGGCTTTCTAGTTTGTCTCTCCCGTCAACGGTACCATGGATAGTTTGTTATATTTATTTTTAGTAAAAAAAAATTAAAAAACAAAAAAACAAAAGAGTGCCAATAGAATACCTACAAGAGCATGATCCGGTGCATGAGCGAAATAACTGGACTATTTTAAATCTAAAATCTCTGGTTGATTTTCTTCAATCTAAATGCATGGGACGCAATCTCTTTATGGAAAATGATAGGAGGATTGGAGATATATATATAAAAAGGATCAAACAACCTTGAAAGGCTTGGAAGGAATACAAAAACAAAAAAAACAAAAAATACAATGGCTGCTCATCATTTTCTCTCTGATAATATTGTACATCTATCCATCTAAAAGCTTCCTGTGTAGTGTTCTTGCTGCTTTATAATCAAGTTATAAGCAAGTGTAGAAAGGTGATAATAATACTTGTATCCTGATGGTGTAATCTATCGTTCGATTGGAAAAATATGTGTTGATTGTAACTTGGCTTGAAAATTACTAGTGGTCCCAGCCAGTGCCAAGCTATTAATTACATAAGAAAGAAAATGTAGATTTTGGGATAAAACTGGACCTTTATAAATCCTTGTGCAATCTTCACTATCTCTTCATTTTTATCTTCATCAGTTCATTATTTAACTATGCTTGTCAGTGACACTTGCACCTCTTACCATTGATTTGCCACTGATCATTGTCAAACTATTGTTTATTTTTCAACAACAAAACTCATTTGAAGTTTGGGAACAGCCTATTCATCCCTCTCCTCCAGGTTATGTCACTAATACCAACAGTCATTTGTTAACCTTTCGACAAATAGCTCAAGCTTGAATGAGAGGAAATGGCCTCCATGAATACTTGTTGTCGATTTTATTATTGCAGGAGTTAGTGACGCGGTACTCCTGTGAACAACTTGTCGCAAATGCGACTAGATGTATCATAGATAAAAGTCACTTTGTTCATGCGTTCCATTTATGTTAATCATGGTAAAAGTGATTTAAGCACATTTACGAGTAAAGTACTTTTTCCCTAATATGATTTGTGAATTTGATCATTTATGTCGTGAAATACTTCTTCCTAGTGCTGCTCCATTTACTTTGTATATTTGATTGTTTTGTGGCGATGACTAAAAATTTCAAACCAATAACAGACTAATAATAGTATAAAGATCATTAATAAGTAGTGATTAAGTCTTCAATTTTCTTTTATGCTAAACAATGCCTGAATCCTATACTATTTATTGGGAGTGAGCAATAAAAAAAAATCATATGAAAAGATCACTAAGAAAGAGCTCAAGTTTGAACCCATCAGCATATTTAGTTAAATTTATTTTCATTCAAAAGCTCAAACTAATGAGTTATTAGTATATCCACTTGGATCTACTTTCACTAAACGACTTAAGTCAAAGATTTATTCGACATCTAAGAGATTCTTCGCTTAGGACTCTCCTTCAATGGTATCATAATGCTACTAGAAGGTCCAACTAGAAGATGGGTGGGCCATCTATACTGGCATTTCTTTAATGAAAAACCTGTGGAGTTTTGACTGTGCGAGTAAAGTACTTTTCAAAAGTGATTTTGAAACAAACAAATAAATTTTCTTTATTGTTATTTCTACTGCAAATCTATTTGAACAGAATAAAAGAATTTGAGAATCAAAATCATTTAGTTACCAAATATGTTTATCATCTTTTTCTATTTTGGAGAATGGAATCAGAGAATCTAAATCTTTAACAAATAGGCCCTATCTGTAAAAAAAAAAAAGTGCAAGAATCAATTAGACAAGCGAATGGTGTTTATTGTTGTTGACATCTAAATTTTAATAATTATTTTTCTTATGACATTAATAGAAAATACATAATTTTTTTTTATAAAATTGTAAAACCAACTTTTGAAGTCTTGGCCAAGGCTAAGGAACCAATTTTGAACAAAAAATAATTTTTGGTATTTTTTATATTTTTAAATATTTTCATATATTAGGGAAATAACCAAAAAATCATAAAAATAGATTTTTTGGCCTCAAAAACATGGAAAAATATCTAATATTTTTATTTTAAATCCCTTTTCATGTTGGCTAATTTAAGATATAAAAATCCAATTTGAGATTGTGCGTTCCTTCACAAACGTAATTTCGAATTAGACTTAAAAAATATAATTTGAGTCATTTTATTTTCATTTTTCACTTATTATGAGTTGTGACATCTCCGTCTAATAGCTCAATTTACATCTTGGTCTAATTGTACCCAAAAGTGCTCAATTTTGACAAGAGGGGCTTAATTGAAATTTTATTTTTCAATTTAGTCCCCAAATCACAAAAAAATGAAATTAACCTTTTTCAAGGGATGCCCATTCAAATCCAAGACCTTTGCCCTATATTTTTCACCATTCCAAATCCATTGGTGGGATTGGTTTGGCTTGATTTGGTCGCTAGGGTCCTCAAGTGCTCAAAATTCATATTCGAGTAAAACCCAAAATTTGGGGTTTTTGCGCAATTTCAAGTGTATTTTCCACACACACAAAAATAAACATTTTTAGATGAAAAACATGATTGGGAACCCAATTTTGACTTCAATTTTGCAAAAATCACTCAAATTGGGCCCCAATTCGATCAAAACTGCAAGATCGGGTCAGCTGGGTCGGATCCAATCCGACCCAGCTGATCCGGGTTTGCACCAGCAGACTTCGGAACATTTCTTTCGCATGCTCTTCATGCTTCCACTACTCACGCCTGAGTGACGTCGCTTCCTCGATGTCACAAAATCTGGCCCTTGTCATCTAGTGCATATGCTGGATGTACGAAGGCCGGCTGGCGCGTAGGATGTTGGGGAGAAAAGGACAGAGGCCGTCAGAGGAAGGAGGGAGCTGTCGAGCCAGAGCAGAGCGAGAGAGAGGGGTGCGCAAAAACGAGGGCGGTTCTAGACGATAACAGGGGAGATTTGGAGACGGGTGGGCGAAGGGGAGGCCTCTGCTCAGCCGCGGTAGAAAAAAAGAGCATGGACGTTGTCATCATTGGGGAGAGATCTAGGCGTTTTCGAGCTTCGATATCGCCTCCTTCGAGTTCAAGAAGACACTGGGGCCACCGTTGATCACCGTTAAGCATCGCCATCACGGCCGCAACAAGTCATTTGTTTACCCGACCGAAGTTGCTCTGTTTTTATGGCCGAATCTGTGCTTAGGTTCGATCGCACGGTTTAAGATTTGCTTATGCATTATCAAACTTCGATGGACCTCTAGAACCACTTCGAAGCCTAGCTTTGTCATTTTTTGTGCATCGAACGCTGATTTCTCCATGGCCGAACCTCAAGTACTTCCCTTGAAACCTTGAACCTGTGGCTGTCAATGGACGATGACTAGCGGCCCCACGTCGATTCAAGTAAGTCTTTGGATCATCCTCTTGCTTGTTGTGTGATTAAATCGCGAGTTGAAGGCTGGAAATCGTGTGGCGAAGTAGTTGCCGGAATCTGGAAATTTGCGCACTGGGGATGGCTGTTCGGGAGGTTTGTTGGTGCGGTAATCGTCAAAGGTTGGTCTAGGATGATGTATTTGATGTTTAGATAGGTTCGGGTACAAAAACCCGGGACTTTGGCGATTTTCCGGCGAAAATGCTGGAATTTTTGGCCGCAACAGTGACAGCCGGTGATCACTGTTCATATTCTCCGGCAAGGGGTTGATCGTTTGATGATGCGGCGCCGACGTGGTAGCCACGTCAGCAAGTGGATGGCCATCCCCAGATCAGATGTGTCCTCGTGCCACGTGTCGTGTTATGGGATTTCGAAAATTAAAAAAAAAATTATGATGATGTGTCAGGTTTTGTCACGTGTCACAATTTTGAAAATTCAAAAATATTTTCAGAAAATTAAAAAAAATTCTAATATTAAAAAATTCGGCCATATCGGACGGCCGTGGATTAGCCACGTCGCCCTATCGTGGTCATAGATTGGATAGATAGGAGTGCCACGTCTAGCTACGTGGCCCCATACTGACCATAGGATTAATAATTAGATTAAAATTTGGAAAACTCAATAAACAATTCAAAAAATTCAAAATTTTCCTAAACTATGTCGTTTTAGTCCTAGACCGATTCGGACCCTTTCGGTTCGGGCCGGGCACCCACGAGGCATGGATCAACCCAACCCGGCCCAAAAAATTAGAAAATTAATTAAAAATCAGAATATGATTTTAAAATTCAAAAAAAAAAGGAAAATTAAAATAAATTTAAATTTTGGAAAAAAAAAACACAAAAAATTCCAAAAATTAAAAAACAAATCTCAAAAATTAGGAAGTGGACTATTTTAACTAGCCAAACCTATTTTTGATGGTTTTTCCCTTTTAATCTTTTCAAAATGACGATTTTACTCCATTATAGGTAAATTGTCTTGAAAAATTTCAAAAAATTTCAAAAATTACAGAAGATGGAAAATGGTCAAACTTGACTGGCCAAATCCACATTTTGTGATTTTGGCTCCCTATTCTTCCTAAAATTATGATTTTGCCATCTAAGGGCAAATAGTTCCAAAATTCTATAAAATCTTAAAAATTAGGAAACGAGCACATTCAACTGGCCAACCCTATTTTTGATGATTTGTGTTTTAAATCTCTTCAAAATTGACAATTTTTCCTCTTTAGGCAAATTGTGCCTCAAAATGACGATTTTGCCCATAATGGGAAAATCACTTTTGAATCATTCCAAACTTTTTTCAAACCTTAATACACCCCTTCTCTAAGCCTTTAGGGCTTTATTAGGGATTTCAGGTACTGATTTGATTCATGTTATCTACATGTTTTGGATCATTGGTTTGCGCACCTATCTCTATTGAGAGTGATTGATAGGTTAGTTATCCTCATCCGCATGAACTCTTGGATTTTAGGACTTCTTCATTTCAATTCATCTGTATGAAATCATAATTAGGAAAATCATTTAACTTAAGTACCAAAAGAGCGCCAATGGTAACATTAATGTAACTAAGTCTTTGATCCCGAATCTCTAGTTCCGTTAGAGTCGTATGGTTACTCTCACTCCCCGACGGCGTTCCTGATCTACTTTCCCTAAAGATTGGTGGTGACTCCGAAAGCATGAACACCTATGCACATGTCATCCAACCGCACCTAAGATCGAAACTCGATTCTTAAATCTCACCGTCGCACAAGGTGAGGACTTGGGAGAGTCCAAGTCGATCTCGCGGATTTGATCCACATGAATTTCGGCGATCACCCTAAACCCTACAAAATCTGACTTCCACATGGAAGGGTCGCGACAATTGTCCTCTAGACTTCATCATAAGAGTCCCGCATACATTGCAGAATTTTAAATTTGAGTTACTACCACTGAGTACCACTAAGACCCTGGAAACGAGCTTGTCAACAAAATATGGCTGTCCAAATTTCACTTTCATGGCGTTAGCACCGATACAGCTAAATGTTGCAAGTTACGAGTTCCGAAGACTTGGGAAAAATGAAGATTTTGAGAGGGCAAAATCAAGGAAACATAAATAAAAGGACAAGCAATGATGTATCGCGATTATCTTAATTCACTCGAGGAAAATAGGAGCCGGTGAGGAAAACTTGCTAGAGTTATAATCACCCATAACGTTTGTTGGCAAATCCCAGAAGCAAAGGAGGTCTAGTTGTCCAAGAAGCAATGGCGTTATTCTTGTCTTAAGGGAGTACTTCCTCATTATGAGGTCAGGAAGAAGCAGAAAAGTTATTAAAAATCTACCTTTGATCACCAAGGTAAATGCGATTCAGGGAAAAAAAATACTTGAGTATACAATCACTTATGTCAAGCGATACGCCCTCCTAGGCCTTCTCCGTCTATTTTGTATATGTGATTGCTTTGTGAGGATGGCTGCTAATTCAAATCACTAGCACAATATTAAAATAATATAATGTCTTGTTTGTTTTTGCAAAAGATACGACATTTCTAAAAATTCTTTTCCAATCAAACCGACCATATTATATCTTGGCCGGCGCGAAGAAGGCTCACAGAAAAACTTAAAGAGAAGAGAAAGACAACAACTTCCAAATATGATGAATTGTATTGGGATACTCTTTGGAGAAGTCAAGTCAATGAGGAAGCTTCATCCACAAGAAGCTTGTGGCTGAGGAAAGTCTGTCCTATCACTGTCGGAGACTAAGTGGATGGTCTGTCTTTCCAAGTTGTTAAATTAATTTGCATGATGCCGGTCTTTCCAAGTTCGTTTACATCCAAGTTGGTTCCATATAGATGGAAAATTAAGTTAACCCGTTTTTGACGGGTTTTAGGAAGAATCATTCTAGGTTTTGGTTTGTGTACAGTTGAGAATCCAAGTTTGATTTATAGATTACCGAGTACCAAGTATAAATAATTTCATATTTGAGTCATCTCGAACTTTTGATTCACCTTGATCAATGAATTGAATGATTGAAAATTCAACGGAGTACATCTACATCATCTATTTTTCTATGACCCATCATATGGAAGCTTTCATCATGCACTTGCACATAAATTAAAGTAAACATTTTCTGTGATTAGAATTGGAACAGGTTTTTCCTGATTGACTTCTGTTTTCTCCAAGGCAATTAAGATAATCGCATCCCTTTATTATGTTGATTTTGCATTTCCATCGTCTCCATTTTTTAGTGTCTTCGGAACTTGAAAGGTGCTACTTCGGCCATAAATGCTAATGTCATGAACATGATTTCTTATTGATTTGGGTTCAAATAATCAAATTTGCTAACTCAAAAGAACTCAAGAAACTGAACTCACAACTCAGACAGTGGATACTAACAAATCTTCATATGGTATGTCATAAATAAAAAAAGATACGAACCCAACTTGTCTTCAGTTTTGGTCGAACTTGGTTTGGAAAAGGCAAAATGGGTACAACTGCATATCGATAATAAGGTCCACAGTATTTTCAGAGCTAAATTATGGTCATCTCGATGGCCAAATGTGGAAAAGCAATTTACTTGGAATTTTCTGCTTAATCTACATTGAACCAAGTAAAAAATCAAGATAATTTACGTAGAATTTTCCACTAATCCCACAACTGCACTGGCCTTAATGATTGTGTGCGGGTCAAAGATCACCTCTGCCATTCAGTTGTCTTGAACTTTCCGATTTTTCTTACTCCAAAAGCTAAATTTCCGAGATGTCCCATTTCTCAGTACCTTCCAAGAGCTGTCCAAATATGGCCGTCCTGAACAAAAGACTGACTCTTCAAAATTCTCGAATCTGAAAATGACTTAAGGGGAAATATCTTCAAATTTCATCATGTTAATATCTTGTGATCGTTCCGACTAGTTTCTTTCTCATATTTCCAAATGAGACTGAAAAATAACACGTTGCGATTGTTATCCAAGAAAACCTGATGGATCGCATTCTTCTCCTTTTGGCTGCTAATCTAGGCGACCACTTCAGTGGAGAATTTTCGACCCCAGGAAGGATCTGAAACTTTGACTATTCTGCTGCAGGAAGCATCCTCAGGCTCGAGAAAAAGGCCTATAAACGACCGCGCCATCTGTTCATTCCTCGAACAGGTCCGTGATTCCTGAGAAAATAATTAAGGAACAAGAATGTTTCAGATTCTTCTCTTTCTAGGATTACTTTTACTTCATAAACAAGCATCACTAGCAGCTCCTTTGGTGAAGGGTAATTGCCCCCAAAAGTGTGGGAACATCTCCATTCCCTTCCCCTTCGGGATTGGAGCCGGGTGTTTCCTCGACGAGTGGTACGAGATCATCTGCCAGGAAAGCGGCAACAGCACCTTCCCGGTACTGAACAAGGCCAATTTGAGAGTTCTCAACATTTCGCTACCTGATTGGTATGGTGGCAAGAATGGCATGATCAACGTCAGTCTTCCTATAATCTACTCATCGAATGCCAGCTGTGCGGGAAATGTAAGCTTCAAGCCTGTGAGCTTGGAAGGAAGCCAGCTCGTTTTCTCTGACTCAAGGAACGTCTTTGTTGCCGTTGGTTGCAACACACGTGCTCTATTGCAAAATACGCAGTCTGCTATAATAGGATGCGAGTCCAGTTGTGGAGCAGACGACAGCGTTATTAGGAACGCGAATTGTTCGGGCAGCGACGGATGCTGCCAAACCACAATTACCTCGGATCTTCAGGCTTTCAGTGTCGACTTCCAGGCCCAGAATGGAACAGTAGGAAACAATGAATGCAACTATGCCTTCTTGGGAGATAGATCACAATTTGTGGCCTCGACTATGGACTTCAATGAGGTGAGGGCGAGTGGGCGTTTTGCGGCGGTGCTGGAATGGGGGATAGCTAATAACTCAGAAGCTGCATTAGAGGTTTACAAGGAGGGATACGGACGCGGCGATTCCTATTACTGCAGCGCATATAGCTTCGATTCATATTGTTCCGTGGAGATGCCGTTTTTGCAGTGTTCTTGCTTGCTGGGCTTCACCGGTAACCCCTATACTAAAGATGGATGCGAAGGTAAAACCAGTTAAATTTTTTCACAAAATCATAGGAAACTTTATGTCGAAACTCTGTAGTAATGAAGAGAAGTAGCTCTTTGGAAGCTGAAGTAGCTTTACGAACTTCATGCAATCACGTTCTGTATTTAACGGCACCATACAGCAAAGTGGCTTGTCCATTTCCAGATTTTTCTCTGAAAAGAATGCATTCGCACTTTACTGATTACATAAATGCTTTTCTGCGATCTTTTTTTGTTTTTCTGGCCCAAGATTATACAAAGTGAATGCACTTTCAAACAAAATTGAATGTATTATGTCAATAGTAATTTACTGGACATAAAGGGGAACATGATAGTCCGTTTGTTACAAGCATAATATTTTAGCCATGGAAGAATTACATGGGTTTTAGCTGCTAAGATATATATTTTCTCACATTTGTCATCAGATATTAACGAATGTGAAGTTCCATATTCGTGCAACGGGACTTGTGTGAACAAACCAGGCAGTTTTGAGTGTGTAGCTGGTACTGGTAGATGGAAAGTCATTCTTATTGGTAAGTGTATCTTTTTAACTTAGAAATTCAGACCACTTTATGCTCGAGAAAGAACAGCATAGCATTAATTATGCACAGAAATGGGACAGAAATTAGTTTTACCTTACCTCCGTTCTAACATGGTTGCCATTCTCCTTGTGATGATTACAAGTTTCAATTTAAAGCAACTATCAGACCAACCTCTTTGAGAACACTCAAACTTTTCTAATTAGAATGGCTGTCTTTCTTACACTATCCTCTACTAAAAATTGGTACTTTCCATCTAATGTATTTGTCATGATTTGATTGAAGCGTCGAATTCAATTTCCAAGCCATGTTACTTGCAAAAGATTATAATTTTTCCTTGGAAAAATAGAAATTTTGTTGATCTATATGATGAACTTTTTTTGTGGCGTCAACGGTGAGATGAGTTAGTAAGAGTAGGAATGAGATATGGTACCATTAAAGACCGGTCATCAATTTGAGTAGATGGTTTACACATCTAGTAAATTTTATGACTCCGTCCTCTGCTTTTTATGACTCCCTCCTTTGCTAAATTTCCGGAATGCAGGCCTCGGGGCTGGCGTTGGAGGATTAGTGCACGTGTGGCTTCTCTCACGGTGGTTGTACAATGTCATCAAGAAAAGAAGAGAAATTAAGCAAAAAGAGAAGTACTTCAAAACGCAGTGGGGTCTCTTGTTGCGGCAACATCTGTCTTCATCGCCGGAAGGCAATGTCGCGAAAAGCAAAATATTCCGTTTCAAGGATTTAGAGAAGGCCACTGACCGTTTCCACAAGGATAGGATACTCGGCCGAGGTGGACAAGGGGTGGTTTACAAGGGACTGATGACCGATGGAAAAATAGTTGCAGTCAAGAAATCGAGACTGCTAAACATGGAAAAGATTGCAGAGTTTATCAATGAGGTGATCATCCTCTCACAAATCGATCACAGGAATGTGGTTAAGCTAATGGGTTGCTGCTTGGAAACAGATTTCCCACTTTTAGTATATGAGTTCATACCAAACGGGACTCTTTATCAGTATCTACATGACCCGAATGAAGACCTTCTCTCATGGTGGGACACGCGCCTACGAATTGCGACTGAAATTGCTGGAGCCTTATTCTACTTGCACTCTGCAGCTTCTATACCGATCTATCATCGCGACATCAAGTCCACCAATATCCTCTTGGACGAGAAATATCGTGCTAAAGTCGCAGATTTCGGTATTTCCAAGTCCGTATCCCTTGATGAAACTCATGTAACGACATTGGTACGGGGACTTTTGGATACTTGGATCCGGAGTACTTCAGAACAGGTCATTTCACGGACAAAAGCGACGTATACAGCTTTGGAGTGGTCCTAGCTGAACTCTTAACGGGGCAAATGCCATTCTGTCGCCTCAGGGAAGAAGAAGAAAGGAGCCTCGCGGCCTATTTTGTAATTTCAATGGAGCAGAATTGTTTGTTCGATGTTGCTGATGCTCGGGTTATGAAGGAAGGCAAGAAAGAAGAGATTGCAGCTGTTGCTAACCTCGCAAGAAGGTGCTTGAACTCGATTGGGAGGAACCGGCCGACGATGAGAGAAGTGGCGATGGAGTTGGAGGGAATAAGGAAGCTCCAAAGTTCTTCGAGTTTCCAACGAAATCAAGGAAAGATTGAGCCGGCTGAATCTCCTGACTCTCGCTTTGCATCCGGCAAGTCTTTCGTGGACACAGGTGTAACTACATTCTCAGATGTTCAGCCACTCGCACACTGGGAATCGTGGTGAAGGCAGCGAATTCTGTTGTAGTTGTTTCCTTGCTGCTTATGTTAGGATCAAGAGTGTTCAAGTAGTACTCTTTTCAAATTTCTTCCGAGGATCCGTGAATAGTGGTGTTTAATCCACTTACTGTGAGATTACATTAGATTTGCGAATGCATCCTTGCGAACAAGCGTCCTAATTATTTCGGACCTTTCACCCCATGTTGAAAAAAATAAAAAAAGCGGTGATGCGATTTAACTTTTCGATAAACATGTAAAATTCTGTTCTGCCGATGGAAAAAAACTCAGGGAATTCTCATATTGGTTGAACATAGTTGCCGGTATCTTTCCAATCTTATTTGCATAAAAAAGAAATAAGCGTAACTTACTTGTCAGGTAAACCGGTAATAAATTACCAACATTTTTGGAAAAATACCAACATTCACATAAAATAACAAAATTATCAAGTCCTTTGAAATTTTACCACTATCGCAACTGTATTATCAACACCATCAGGAACTTACCAACACATTAAAATAATTACCAACTTCTATGGAAATTTTACTAATGTGGTAGCAGCCATTATCAAAATTTTCACCAATTTTCTGATACCGTAGTAAATTACTAACTCGTCTGTTGTAAGTATATTATGGCCACAATTAGGAATTTAATCAAAAAGAAAAAAGAAAAAGAAGGAGCCCATTCTACTTCTCCCGGACGAGGAATCCCTTTGCCGCGGTCGGGTGTGGTGTACTCATTCTAACGAGGGACGGGGAATCAATATCGAGTCGAAATCCAACTTTGACTAACCCGACGTTGGTACTACTTATGGGAACTATTTCCAAGAGCAATGGAGTTGCTAGCAGCTAGTGATCCCCTCAAATCTCCAAGAACTATATGTTTCCTTTTACTACACATGATTAATCCAAGATGTGAGTGTAAAAGGTTTCTCTTTGTCACTACGGAGATTCAAGTTGAGACATTATTGAATTGTCAATGTGGAACGATACCTGAATTAAAGGGAAGTAGACATAATATTGAGCCCACAAGTAAATTGATATGTTGTAGAGTAGTTAATAATTTTTTTCATTTTCTTTTTTTTACATTTTTCTTTTTTTCCTTTTTCCCTCCATCGGCCATTGCCAGCCTTGGGTGGGGTGTGCTTGGCCTTGGGCTAGCAAGGTCCACCCTCATTGACCCAACCCTTGTTGATGGTGACACATGCCCGATCTAGTAAAGGACTGCTCTCGTGCTCCCAGGCGAGGGCAACCCTTGCCATGGTCCTAGCATCCTTAGCCTAAGTCAATGGCCTCCACCAATAATAGGTTTATGGTTAAATTAGCGCAATTAAAAAGTTTAAGAATGAATTGACACAAATGTAATAGATTTATGATTTCTTCTTCTTCTTTTTTATACATTTTTCTCTTGAATCTTGTGATGCTTCCTTTACATCTAGCGAGTCAAAAATTGATATGAGTGTCATTACGTTCTCAGATATGCAGATGTGCAGCCACTCTTGAGTCTTACCTAGCGAGACATGGTCAATATCTATTTTTCCTCTTATGGGTCATATTGCTCTAATCATAATGGAAATCGGTCTTCAAAGCAAAAGAAAGGAGGAGGAAAACTTGTTAGGTTACCAATAGAAGGATTTGATTAGTTATTTATGTTAGGATACCCGTTCCATGCATAGGCAAATAAAATATATAAAATGCTGCAGAATAAAACCCACACATGTATTTTCAGAGGTATTATTCGTGTGTTTCAATCAAAACATATTAAATGAAGGTTAGATAGATTATCTCTCGTGATGGTAACTCTCCATGCTCCTGATATTTTGATCACAAGGAAAGAAATAAAGAATACAATTTTCTGCTATTTCTTTCTTACAACGCACACAGTATGAGCGAAAAGCCTTTTTCGCTCATACGTGCACTACCTTCAATGGCACCCTATGGACATTCCTTTCTTTTTCCTTTTTTCTTTTTTTGAGTTGCTGATGGTGAGAAAACACCCACGATTCAAGTGGGTGCGGCACCCGGTCAGCGACTTGTTGACCGTTGTGCGTCACCATTTATTTTTCATTTTTTTCCCTCACAAATATATGTACGGATTTTATTCTGCTGCATTTTATATGATTTATTTACCTATGCATATTACATGTATCTCAATAATACTATCAGAGCCAATCTTTAGGCGGTTTCATGTATTTAATTGATTTAGATTCATATAAATTTTTGTATTCTAAATTGTTCGCTCTTACATAGCCTATAAAAGTTTTTTTAAATATGTATCTCACCCATTGAAATTGATTTAAGGGTACGCATACTCTTATCAAGTTATCCTTGTGGGCCAAGCCACTAGTAAAATAGGTGGAAACCTAGCCAAGAGAAATCTTGGTCAGCTTTGTCAAGGGGCGTCAAGTGTGATGGTGGTTAGATATTGAACACTAGATTGATTAATGGAGTGGATCATTGATGTGTGGTTAGATAGACCATTAATACTATTTTGATCTTGTTGACTTATTTCATATGTATAAACCTATATTGAAATGATATAACTCATTTTTTATATTTGGGCATGTATTATATTCTGGATTCAGATATTGATGAATGTGAAGATTCAAGAAGCTGCTCTGGGACTTGTGTCAACACACAGCGCAGCTATAGCTGCGTCCCTGTTGAACAGATAACTGACGTTGGTAAAAAGAAAACTAACTTCATTCTTATTGGTAAGTACATCTTTTGAACTAGAATTTTAGACCGCTTTATGTACAGGAGTAATGCCAGAAGAACAGCAGCATAGCATATATCATGTCCAGAAAAGGTACAGAAATGAGTTTGACCTTACCGTTCGTTCTAACATGATCGTCCATTCTGACTGGTGTTGATGATAGACATATTTGAGTCATTGGTATCTATCAAAACAGCTTCACAACTTCCTTTCCACACTAAACCTTCTACTATGTAGGCAACGTCAAGTGCTTTTCTAATGTTGCCGCTTCATGTCTATCACACGATATCCAAGGTTCCGGTTGAAATTATCTCTATTACGGTCAAAATCAAGATGAATGGTGGTCGGAACCTTTTCACTTCCATCAATGGCTTGCTAAATTCCTTGTAAAGGAGGTTAGTTGTACGGTGGAGATGTATGTATAAGTTTCAACTGATGAGACTGAAGCAGGGGACTAATATATTTTCATGGTTGTTAAGATAAATGCACATGAAAGGAATCACTCTTTTATGTTCTGCTTCTAATCAGATTCACCAAGTGCCTTCATAGATTCTTGACAAGCAGGGCACACTTTTCTCACTTTTGCCCCTTAAAATTTTTGCAATGCAGGGATTGGGGCAGGCCTTGGGGCACTGCTTTTGTGTCTTTTCCTTTGGAGGTTGTACAAATATATCAAGAAGAGAAAAGAAACCAAGCTCAAGGAGTACTACTTCAAACGCAATGGCGGTCATTTGTTGGAAAGTGACCGATCTTCACCGGAAGGCAATGTCGAGAAAAGCAAATTGTTCAACTCCAAGGATTTAGAGAAGGCCACCGACAATTTCAGTGAGGATAGGATACTTGGGCAAGGCGGGCAGGGTACTGTTTACAAGGGTATGTTAACAGATGGAAAAATAGTTGCGATTAAGAAATCGAAAGTGATAGATGAGGGAAAAATCGAACAGTTCATAAACGAAGTCCTCATTCTCTCACAAATCAACCATAGGAATGTGGTTAAGATTTTGGGGTGTTGCTTGGAGACAGAACTCCCACTTCTAGTGTACGAGTTTATACCAAATGGGACTCTTTATCAATATCTGCACGACCCAAATGAAGAGTTTTGTGTATCCTGGGACACACGCCTACAAATTGCAACAGAAATTGCAGGAGCTTATTCTACTTGCATTCAGTAGCCTCTATTCCCATTTATCATCGCGATATCAAGTCCACCAATATCCTCTTGGATGAGAAATATCAGGCAAAAGTGGCCGATTTCGGCACTTCCAAGTCTGTTGCCCTCGATCAAACTCATGTAACTACATTGGCGGTGCAGGGGACTTTTGGCTACCTAGATCCGGAGTATTTCCAATCAAGTCAATTTACAGACAAAAGCGACGTGTATAGTTTTGGAGTTGTCCTTGTCGAACTCTTGACAGGACAAAAGCCAATCATGTCGCTGAAGGAAAAAGAAGGAAGAAGCCTCGCGACCTATTTCATAATTTCGATGGAGGAGAACCGCTTGTTTGACATTGTTGATGCTCAGGTGTTGAAAGAAGGTAACAAGGAAGAGATTGCCACAGTTGCTAACCTTGCGAAAAGGTGCTTAAACTTGAACGGGAGGAACTGACCTACAATGAGAGAAGTGGCAAGGGAGTTGGAGGGGACAAGGAAGCTCCCGAATCCTTCGGGTATTCAGCAGAATTAAGACAACCAAGGGGCAATACAATCTTATGATGCTGCTTTTGCATTTAGCAAGTCAAACATTGCTGCAGATGTCATCACAATTTCGGATGTTCAACCACTCTTACCTAGTGAGCAGTGGTGAAGATCTTTCTTGTTCTCTCGCTCTCATGAGTCATATCGCTCTTGCTCATGGAAATTGGTCACCGCAGTGGTTTGGTTAGTTGTTTATGTTTATGAACTTATTCTCAGTATTCGGATCAATAAACTGTAATCCCATACCTGTCCCTTATTTATTCAGGTCCGGTTATGAGCTGGGCATTATCACAACCTTCTAACTCGATCACGATGCGGTGATTTTACTCTATCTTGATATCCATGAGTGCTTGCTGTCGATTTGATTATGGCAAACAAGCATCTTCGTTGCACCAACCTTTGCCATTAAATTAGGTTGTTACTTGTAGATGCTCGAAATTGATGTGTGGCGGTCCTTGTTGAGCTCCCATCGTTGCTACTTCTTTCATCGGTATAACCCATAGATAGATCTGCACAGCGAAGTAAACAAAAAAGTTAGTGCGAGTAAAAAATGACTTACGAGGGGTAACCCCCCATCTTATTGGAGGGTGCCAAGGTAACACGCTTCATGCAATCACATTCCGTTTTTAAGGGCATCATCCAGCAAAGTGGCTTTTCCCATATTTTTAAAAGACCAATTACCCTTATGAGGATCAATGATAAGAAACGATCCTGTATTTAATTGTCTTCTCAATTAAACCATAACTGGGTCCTAAAAATGCTATTGCAGTGGAAATCTTCCAAAATGACCAATCAAACAGACCATGTTATATTTTGGGAGAAAATTATCCAAAAAATTATAAACCTATTATATGGTAGATGATTCAGTTCTAAACTTTTTAATTTTGCCAATATTGTCCCATACCTTTTGATGATTTACTAATTTAGTCATTAACATTTAATGATCTATCAATTTAGTCATTCTGGCTAAACTTGATAAAAAAATCACTGACGTGATGGTCTAGTCAGCCTCGATCGTCCTACGCGGCACAATCGACGTAGATGTGGATAATCTTTATATATACTTCTTTATTTTTCTAAATTTTTCTATAACTTCTTTTATCTTTTTTAAGATTACATGTTGACATATGACCAAAAAAAAAAAGTGACATGTTGATTTTGGTTTGCATTTGAGACGCGGGTAGGACTTGATTTCTGTATACCTAAGTAAGTGCACGACGAAATCTTTAAAGAGAGATCTATCTGTCCAAGCAATTACGCTTATTCTTTCTCCCCTCTTTTTGTATATTTTGTGGTGATAATCGAGAATTCAAGCTAGTAACAGACCATTACTATTATAAAGATCATTCATAAGAAACGATCAAGACTTTAATTGTCTTTTCGGATATACTATAACTAGGTCCTAAACATGCAATTGGTGTGGAAATCATCCAAATTGACCACATCACTTGACCATGGGACGTCTTGGTCGGCACAAAGAAATAGAAAGACAACGACTACGATATGTAATAAAGTATATGGATTGTGGTGCTCTTTGGAGGAATCAAGTCAACGAGGACTTACATCCTTAGGCTTTGACATTTCCTATGATTTAGCAATTCTTCTTATGCGGACTTGGATGTGACTACGTTTCCGGATTTGCAGCCGTAAACAGAGAAAATTGCAAACTGCTTTTTATTGATGGCTTGAGAAAGAAAAGTATATAGACGAACTGCAAGATGTCCCACGCTTGAGCGGGATAAATTAATGGCTTCTGCTTCAATAATGGTCGAGGTCGAGGCCACTGAACAACCTTTACGTCAACAAATTATAAACCCACAATGCTAAGAAACCAAACAAGGTGTCGCTCAAATTAATTTCTTAAATAACCTAAACAATAATACTAAAGTAAGATTAATATGCAGAATTTGAGGAAAGACCATATTCATGCTTAATCAGAAACTGTAAGTGGTCGAGTTGATCAATACTGCACAAAAAGATCGGCGATAGAATGAGAAATTTTGTGGCAATTAGCAGATACGTTGAAACATATGTAATCCAATGTGGAAAAGGGAGAACTCATATGATCTTGGTCAAGGAAAGCTTAAAAAGATGTAACGCGTACATGGAACAATTTAAATCAATAAGGAAAGAAACAAATATCTCAATTCTATCGTGCTTGATGAGGTTCAAGACAAGGGGTTGGGATCATGAAAAGTCATCGTCCCAACTTAGTAAAAGATAATGACTAAATTGTCCCCCCAAGGAAAAGTCACACTTGGCTGCTTAAATTGATGTCCTCCACTTATCAAAGTTCTGATATTTCCATCCTCAGAAGAGACTAGGAAGTAACAAGGTTGGAAACTGTACATGAAAATTCTTCCCTTCTTCCGCTGGGGCTCCGCCCCTATCCTCTTTCTCCGTAGGTTTAGGTCCTATGTGTGAAGTTAAAATCATATAGAGGTTGGTTTCCAAATTTTTTTTTCCTATGTGTGAAGTTAAACCATGGAAGAAATGAAATCCTATACGAGAACACCGATTACTAGATATGCAGGACATTGTATCCCATGGATAATGTCTTTCCTTGTGAGAAAGTCTTCTCATGATTACAATGTGCGAATTTTTGTGACTGGACATTCTTTGGGTATTGGTCAAAAAATTCCTTTTGTTAACAACGTTTAGAAAAGTCTTCCTAGTATTATTTCCATCATATTTTAGATGTGAATATTTTGGGATGATCATCGAGAAACCAAGCTAGTAACAACCAAGTCTTTAATTGTCTTTTAGGGTAAACCATAACTGGGTCCTAAAAATGCAATTTGTGTGGAAATCATCTAAAATGGCCACATCAAACTGACCATAAAGAAGTTCTTGGGATAAGAGAAGAAAGGCAACAACCACCCTATCTAATAAGATGCATGTATTGTGGCGCCCTTTGGAGAAAGTCAAGTCAACGAGGACTTACATCCTCAGGCTTTGATTTTTTCTATGATTTATGAGGACGTGAATGGGACAACGTTTCCGGATGTGCAGCCATTCACGTGATTCACGTAGGTGTTTTTCCCCTTTTAATCAACGTTTCCGGATGTGCAGCAATTCCAAAGTTGCTTTTATTGATGGCTTGAGCAATGTTGACACCTGATTTTTAATCATTTTTTCTATTACTAAAGTAATAAAAAATCCATAAAAATTCATAAAATTGAAAAATCAACTTTGGGGACCTTAGCCAAGCCTAGGGAACCAATTCTGACCAAAAAATGATTTTTCATATTTTCAGTATTTTTACATATTTTTTATTTATTTATTTTCGAAAATTAATAGAAAATCCATAAAAATTCATAAAATTGAAAAATCAACTTTGGGAACCTTATCCAAGCCTAGGGAACCGATTTTGACCAAAAAATAAATTTTCATATTATATATATTTAATTGTTTTTAAAAAAAATACAAAAATACTTGAAAATTTTGGAAAAATAACATTTGAGGCCAAACAAATACACAAAGATAGTTAATATTTTTATTTTAAATCTATTTTCATATTGGCCATCGCAAATTCAGAAAAATCCAATTCGAGTCACGTGTTCCTTCACGAGTATAATCTTGAATCGGGCCTAAAAAAATTTAATTTGAGTCAACTTATTTTTAATTTTCACTTTTTATGAGTTGTGACATTGTCTTCTAATATTTTAAATTTTCATCTTGGCCCAATTATACCCAGAATGACTTAATTTTGCAAAAGGGTTTTAATTAAATTCTGCATTATTTTCAGCGGCAAGAAATGAGCTTAAATTTGATATGTGGTAAATTTTGGTGTGTCAAAAATTGTGAGGAGATTTGGACTTAAAGAAATATATTTTTTCAGGGACTGAATTGTAAATACTTAAAATTCAAGGACTAGAGTCCAAATACCTAACTCTTGAAGGATTAATTTATAAATAACAAAAAGAAGAGTTAGTGGATAAATTAGAATAGAGAATGGGAGATGGAGAAGAGGAGATGAAGAAGAGAAGTTGGAGAAGAATGGATGGAGAAAATAAGATAAGAATAGAGAAGGGAAGATGGAGATGAAGAAGAGTTAGTAGAGAAATTAGAATGGAAGATAAGAATAGAGAAGGGAAGATGGAGATGAAGAAGTGTTAGTGGAGAAATTAGAATGGGAGATAAATATGGAGGAGGGAAGATGAAGATGAAGAAGAGTTAGTGGAGAGATTAGAATGTGAGATAGAGATGGAGAATGGAAGATGAAAATGAAGAAGAGTTAGTGGAGAAATTAGAATGGGAGATAGAGTTAGTGGAAAAATGAGAATGTGAGATAGATGAGTGGATTATAAAAGGAGGAAGAAGTGAGCTTGAGAGAGGAGATTTTTGGAGAGAAAATTTGAAGTGTTTGAGGAACTTTTTTGGGGAGAGAAAATTTTGGATGTTTGAGAGAGTTTTGGGAGATTGAAGAAAAATTTGAGAGAAAGAAAATACCAAAAGAGATAGAATTTTGAAGATGATGGGAGTTTAAAGCTATGGGTTATCATCACAAATTTCTTCATCGATCAATATAAATCAAGAGTTCATCCTCGTCAACGAGCAAGTAAATTCGAGCTAAGTGTTTTTATTTATTCATTTATTTATGGTTTTACTCGCAAATTAGCACAAATTGTATACACTTTCTCCATCTCCTCTTTTTTTTTTTATATTTTATGTCAGGAGAAGGATATCTCTACGTCAACAGCAAAAATCTCGTAGAGATGCAAAAATCGGCTCAGACAAGCTCCTAAGCTGTCCACCGATTTCTCAACTGATCTGTGACTAAAAGTCCCTCTTAATTCAAAAGAAACTCTCTATATTGGGAACATAGAGAGCGAAAATCAATTATAGAAATCCCTCCCAAAAAAATGGGAGATAAGTACTCTTTCCACTCTTCTGGTTTTAGGTGCAGATTAGCACATATTTTGTATACTGACATTTCACTCTATTTTATGTCAGGAAGCCGCAGCTTTATATCAATGGTCAACCCTATGGAAGCATAAAATCGGCTTGGAGGAGTCCTCAAGCGCGCACAAATTTCAAATGGTTGAATCAATTCGTGGTATTTTATTTTAAAGAATTCATACCCCAGAATGGAGAGGACAAAGTCCATCCGCAACTTAAATACCTGTACCTTAAATCCCAAAGGGAAGAGCCAAGCCAATGCTAGGCCTCCCATTGGAGGTGTTTATTCACTGTCATGTACTTTCTATAATTTAATTTTTGAATCATCAAACCCAAAAGATGAGTAGGTCGTAATACTGCACAGAAGTCGTTAACACACTCCCTCTTTCGGCTTCAGGGAATGTTTAACACTTAAAAAAATATATATACCATCCATGCATCCTATTTAAAAAGTGAAAATACAAAAGAGAATACCCTACTAGAGCCTTAGGAATAAACCAAGCCTGAGTTGCCGAATTAGGATATCCATGAAATTAAGGTACCGAAAGGGCATTAGTCTACGTCAACAGCAAAAATCTCGTAGAGATGCAAAAATCGGCCCAGACAAGCTCCTAAGCTGTCCACCGATTTCTCAACTGATCTGTGACTAAAAGTCCCTCTTAATTCAAAAGAAACTCTCTATATTGGGAACATAGAGAGCGAAAATCAATTATAGAAATCCCTCCCAAAAAAATGGGAGATAAGTACTCTTTCCACTCTTCTGGTTTTAGGTGCAGATTAGCACATATTTTGTATACTGACATTTCACTCTATTTTATGTCAGGAAGCCGCAGCTTTATATCAATGGTCAACCCTATGGAAGCATAAAATCGGCTTGGAGGAGTCCTCAAGCGCGCACAAATTTCAAATGGTTGAATCAATTCGTGGTATTTTATTTTAAAGAATTCATACCCCAGAATGGAGAGGACAAAGTCCATCCGCAATTTAAATACCTGTACCTTAAATCCCAAAGGGAAGAGCCAAGCCAATGCTTAGCCTCCCATTGGAGGTTTTTACTTACAGTAGTTAAATACCTGCAACTTAAATACCTATACCTTAAATCCCAAAGGGAAGAGCCAAGCCAATGCTTAGCCTCCCATTGGAGGTTTTTAATTACAGTAGTTAAATACCTGCAACTTAAATACCTGTACCTTAAATCCCAAAGGGAAGAGCCAAGCCAATGCTTAGTCTCCCATTGGAGGTTTTTACTTACAGTAGTTAAATATCTGCAACTTAAATACCTATACCTTAAATCCCAAAGGGAAGAGCCAAGCCAATGCTTAGCCTCCCATTGGAGGTTTTTACTTACAGTAGTTAAATACTTGCAACTTAAATACATGTACCTTAAATCCCAAAGGGAAGAGCCAAGCCAATGCTTAGCCTCCCATTGGAGGTTTTTACTTACAGTAGTTAAATACCTGCAACTTAAATACCTATATCTTAAATCCCAAAGGGAAGAGCCAAGCCAATGCTTAGCCTCCCATTGGAGGTTTTTACTTACAGTAGTTTAAATACTTGCAACTTAAATACCTGTACCTTAAATCCCAAAGGGAAGAGCCAAGCCAATGCTAGGCCTCCCATTGGAGGTGTTTATTCACTGTCATGTACTTCCTATAATTTAATTTTTGAATCATCAGACCCAAAAGATAAGTAGGTTGTAATACTGCACAGAAGTCGTTAACACACTCCTTCTTTCGGCTTCAGGGAATCTTTAACACTTAAAAAATATAACAAATAAAAATATATACCATCCATGCATCCTATTTAAAATGTGAAAACACAAAAGAGAATACCCTACTATAGCCTTAGGAATAAACCAAGCCTGAGTTGCCGAATTAGGATATCCATGAAATTAAGGTACCGAAAGGGCATTAGTTTTAATTAACTAGTGTAACCAAGTCCCCGAGCTCCTAATCTCTGGTTCGCAGGAATAAATTAGTTCTCCCGCTAATTTATTTAGGTTTCTAATCGACCTACCAAGAACGATTAGTGGCGACTCCAAATTTTAAAATCATTTAAACAAAAACCAAAGTTGCGATTCGGTAGGGCTTGGGAGGGTCCGCGTTAGGTTAGTCAAATCTAATTAACCTAATAATCCGTTAACCCCCTTTAAAATTTAAAATTTTTTTAGAGGGTTGCGACAGACTGGCGACTCCGCTGGGGATAGAAATTTTTAAATTTTCGAAAAAAGATATCAATTGGAATACTTAAAGTTTTTCGAAATTTTAAAAGTCTTAGTGGACTTAGGCCAATGAAAATTTCATGGATATCTCGCTTCTGGCGATCTTGCTTGGGACTCATTCTATAGGTGTTATATGTTTTTGCAGGATGGGAGTTATAAGGGGCGGAGTGTTTGGCTAACCCCTTTGTTTTGCAGGCTTGGTGTTGGGTTTATTTGTTTAATTTCGCACATTTTTAGAAGCGTTGTTTTGATATCAATTGTTGTGCATGTCTTGCATACTCTGAGGATCACGACACCTGCACACACAAGCGTCTAAACCCAAGTCGCGAAATTCTTCCTAGAAAACCATAGATAGGGATCGAATATGCAAAGCTCTTGCGTCGATTGCGCTCGGGTTGACCATATTTTATCCCGCTCATTATCTGAATTGACAATTCTTCCCATTGTGATTTGATTGCGCGGAGGGTAAGGTTGTCAATTCAGATAGTGGGGGCCTTTTAGGTCCATACCCTGTCTCTCCTTCTTTTATTTTCTAGAGTCCACTCCTCACTTGAGTCATGCGCATGACTATGTGATTGACATTTCTCCAAGGTAAAAGTAAGTTCTCTGATTTTATCTTGTATTTATTTTCGGTCGGTCCATGCTAGGTGTTAGTTAGTTTTTGAGCTTGATATTACGACCATTCTTTTAAAAGAAAATAAAAATTAAATTTGTCCCTCATTTCTTTAAAAAAAAATTTTGAAAAAATGATGTGAAAAAATCCATTCATGGGAATTTCATTAACCAATAAGGGATTTTTGTCATGTTTTTATTGCTTCAATAAAAATGAAATTTTCCTGAAAAAATTTTCCTCTGAAAATTTATTTCAATAAAAAGAAAAATTCCTTAAAAAAAAACTCTAGTAGACATCAAGTGATTTTATCACAATTTTCAAATTATAAAAACTTGCAAGAAAATTCTTCTCGAGAAATTCGCTCATGTTTTTCTAAGAAATTTTTCTCTAAATAAAATTAGACTAATTGACCAATAAGAGATTTTTGTCATGTTTTTCTTGCTTCAATAAAAATGAAATTTTCCTGACAAATTTTCCTCTGAAAATTTATTTCGATAAAAAGAAAAATTCCTTCAAAAAAAAACTTTGGTAAACATCAAGTGATTTTATCACATTCTTTCAAATTATAAAAACTTGCAACAAAAATTCTTTTCGAGAAATTCGCTCATGTTTTTCTAAGAAAATTCTCTCTAAATAAAATTAGACTAATGTCTCGGGGGAATTTTGTTAACCAATAAAGGATTTCTGTCATGTCTTTCCTGCTTCAATAAAAATAAAATTTTCCTGACAAATTTACCTCTGAAAATTTATTTTGATAAAAAGGAAATTCCTTCAAAAATTTTAGTAAACGTCAAGAGATTTTGTCACATTCCTTTAAAAAAATAATAAAAAAAAGAGTAATAAATCTGCAAAAAAAATTCTGTATCAGAAATTAACCCATTTCTTCCTAAGGAAATTTTTTTTTCCTGATTTCTCTATAAAATAGAAAAAATCAAATTGGACTAATATATGAGTCATGGACCGACATTCCTTGTGTCGCATACTAATTATATCCTTTTCTTTTGCAGGGAGATCCTAGATACCCCAGACGGGTGTAAAAATTAAGTTCAATAATATATCAAGAATCATCTTCAGAAATACCAAAAGACGAAAAACACCGAGGCTTCAACCGTTAACTCTGGGGGGCAAACGAACACTGTCCATCTTTGACAGACAAAGTTGTGTCAATCCGTAAACTTGTATGGGCAGTGTATTCTGATATGACGGTGGATTTATACTAATTAAACACGGGGGCATATTTAATGTATTATAGAGGATCCCGCGTCTTTTGAAAGACAATATGGATTATATAATCAGAAACCATGAAATAAGTACCTTAACCTGATTAAATCAACCAGAGACCGGTCTTAAAATTTCCTCGGATCCGAAACACGCGGAGGGTTTTAGAGGACCGAGGTTCTATTAATGAATGTGACCCACAAGTATTTCTCCCAATGCTACAGACGCCCGACAAGAGCAAGTGGGCACCGAAGAAACAAAACACGGTTGAAGTGGGGCACGCAACAAATGGCCGAATTTATTGGCACACTAATTAAGTGGTGGTAGCTTTATTAATTTACATGATTGAACGCGGGTCTCTAGGCGGCTGGTGGAAAGCCACACTGAATGCCTCTCTAATGTTCTTGATATCATCGTCTACCGCAACCCGCAAGAGCATCATGAAGAAGATTAAACCTAGACGAATACGTCTACTTAGTTTCATCGCACGTTCTCGCCTTTTGTTGATGTCCAAAATTAATGCACAAGCTAGAAGTAATCATTTCCCTTTCCCCCCTATTAAATGCTCGGAGCCGTTAACCGCACCAAACTCGAAAAAATTAATATCGAGACGAAATCTGCGTAAATTTGAAGGGTAAATCCGTATCGTTCCAATTTACCCTTAAATTGCTCCGGTTTTAAATTTGATCCATTCTATTTTCAGGAATTTGCAAAAGCGACTCGAGAATACAGTTGTATCCAAAAACCAAATTTCCTGGTCGGGCTAAATTGGGGGCAAATCAACGCATGGACATTACCACGGGATGGACAGCTTCGGTTAAAGAAAAATACAAGCGAAAGATCCGAATAATCTCAAACATGGGTAATTCTGTATCGTTCTAATTTGCACATAATCATCTCGAGTCCTGAATTTTTTTATTCCATTCTTAACAGGGATTGCAAATTACCTCGAGAAATATCGTAACAAGGCCCAAGGTGATACAACAGGGCCACGTTATCCCCAAGGATTAACCTTTGAAAAGAAAATCCCATGGACACCTATGGTCCAATGGACCGAATGGAATACTCGACGAGTAATACCGAAGTCAATATTTTGCCACATTCTCGGCTTAATGGTGAAGCATCCAACAAAAGTCGAAGAAAACTTAATCCAGTAAAATTGGTAAAAGACTTGTGCAAGGCATTCAAGACGAAGGATAAATCAGTATCGTTTCCAATTTATCCCTTTTAATACTGGCTGACATGTCTCCTTTTCTTTTTACAGGAAATATTTATACTAACATTTAACATGTTGAAGGAGACAAATCCCAAAAGAAAATTGTGACCATCTGGCAAGATCTATTCTGGTGAAAAATGGGGCAAGTTGATCGCAAGCTCTGAAGCGAAAAAGCAAATATGTCTTCCTTATTTCGTTTGATTTCAAGAATAATTTCTTTGCTTTTTGCAGGGGCATTTAACCGCTAAACCATGGCGGTCGCTGTCACTAAACAAACCAAAATGCTCCCTCACCCATATGCCTCATCGTGCAAGGGCAAAACTTGAGACAAACCGCTCCTCGACATAAGGAATGTGCTTCCTAATTTGTTTGATCCACCCACATACCAGGGGCAATTCAACTCCGCCCATGTTTGCATATTATATAAACACACATGATGCTAAAAATTGTCACATCGGCATTGTGTTTACACATTTCATGAATTATGTATGACTATTCCGCATGTTTAATTTACCAACTCCAACTTAGAGCATAAACTGCATAGGAGACATTAAATGTGCAAAATGGGGCATAACAGGATGAGGAAAGGCAAACCATTTCCACACAGGTCTAACATTTTAATCTACAGATAAACAGCCTTTCTTCAGAGTGAGAGAAAGCCCTTTCGAAATGAAGTCCCCCATTCATATTACATTCGAGGTGTTCATACTATAAGAACCTCCTTAAACAGAAGTGGTAATGCAATACATGATCCATATGTTGATCAATTGCATCATGAGTTATTACACAGACTGCCTTTAATCATGGCAAACTTAGCTGAACAGTTTTGTATGAACCAATGAACGCATTGATGAAAATGCTTGCACATGTTACCTCTGACATTGCCTGACAGGCAACACATTCCCGGTGTTTGAGTTACCTTCTAAAGTCTTGAAATTCATTCGGCGATTATTGAATGAACAAGCCCAGTTGTCGAGAAGCCACCAAGCATTTCTTCCAGATTCTCAAGTAAGTATATCTTCAACCTGAACCTTTCAAAAGAATGAATTCTGACGGTTGTTGGGGTACTCGAATCCATTATGTACAGGTATCCACCTTCTTTAATAAAGCATGATTTGTCTCAAGGACAGAAATGTTCGAGACCTTTTGATCTCTGCCTCTTTGGTTTATTCCAAAAGCGACAGGAGAATATAATTTGGGTTTGAGCTTCTGCAGGATTCCTGGTCGCCCCAGATTTCAGAATGGCATCCTTTGAGGCAAACTAAGTCCTTCTTACAGGCAAACCAAGTCCTTCTTACAGGCAAATCAAGTCCTGCTTACAGGCAAACAAAGTCCTTCCTACAGGTAAAGCAAGTCCTTCTTACAAGCAAATCAAGTCCTGCTTACAGGCAAACAAAGTCCTTCCTACAGGTAAAGCAAGTCCTTCTTACAGGCAAATCAAGTCCTTCTTACAGGCACAAAGTCCTTCTTACAGGCACAAAGTCCTTCTTACAGGCAAATCAAGTCCTTCTTACAGGCATAAAGTCCTTCTTACAGGCATAAAGTCCTTCTTACAGGCAAATCAAGTCCTTCTTACAGGCAAAATAAGTCCTTCTTACAGGCATAAAGTCCTTCTTACAGGCAAATCAAGTCCTTCTTACAGGCAAAACAAGTCCTTCTTACAGGCATAAAGTCCTTCTTACAGGCAAAATAAGTCCTTCTTACAGGCAAAACAAGTCCTTCTTACAGGCATAAAGTCCTTCTTACAGGCAAATCAAGTCCTTCTTACAGGCAAACCAAGTCCTTCTTACAAGCATAAAGTCCTTTTTACAGGCATTAAGTACTTTGTACAGGTACAAAGTCCTTTTTACAGGCATCAAGTCCTTTCTACAGGCACCAAAGTCCTTTCTACAGGCACAAAGTCCTTTTTACAGGCATCAAGTCCTTTCTACAGGCACCAAGTCCTTTTTACAGGAACCAAAGTCCGTTTTACAGGCACCAAGTCCTTTCTACAGGCACAAAGTCCTCCTTACAGGTAGTTTTATGGGGTGACCTACCATACGGGTCAAATCTCAATGAAATTTAATTAGTAGAATCCTTTTATTAGGAATCTACCATGGTACGACCCACCATACGGGTCAAATGGTACGACCCACCATACGGGTCAAATTTTAATTCAATTTTTAAATCAGTAGAATCCTTTTATTAGGAATCTACCATGGTACGACCCACCATACGGGTCAAAATTTAATAAGTAGAATCCTTTGATTAGGAATCTACCATGGGTTGACCTACCATACGGGTCAAATCTCAATCAAAATTTAATCAGTAGAATCCTTTCATTAGGAATCTACTATGAGGTGACCTACCATACTGGTCAAAATTTTAATCAGTAGAATCCTTTCATTAGGAATCTACCATGGGTCGATCCACCATACGGGTTCAAGTTCAACCACCCTAAAGTTTTTTTATATAACGAATCCTTAGGTTCTCATTTCATTTTCAGTGGAACATTCATGTCACGACTCTTTTTATTTCCTTGTATTGAGTCGATTAGAATTCAGGTGTCATCTCGTCTTTGAAATGAACCCCTACCGAGCTTCCTTTCAAAGAGGGGCAACTGTTGACACCTGATTTTTAATCATTTTTTCTATTGCTAAAGTAATAAAAAATCCATAAAAATTCATAAAATTGAAAAATCAACTTTGGGGACCTTAGCCAAGCCTAGGGAACCAATTCTGACCAAAAAATGATTTTTCATATTTTCAGTATTTTTACATATTTTTTATTTATTTATTTTCGAAAATTAATAGAAAATCCATAAAAATTCATAAAATTGAAAAATCAACTTTGGGAACCTTATCCAAGCCTAGGGAACCGATTTTGACCAAAAAATAATTTTTCATATTATATATATTTAATTATTTTTTAAAAAAAAATACAAAAATACTTGAAAATTTTGGAAAAATAACATTTGAGGCCAAACAAATACACAAAGATAGTTAATATTTTTATTTTAAATCTATTTTCATATTGGCCATCGCAAATTCAGAAAAATCCAATTCGAGTCACGTGTTCCTTCACGAGTATAATCTTGAATCGGGCCTAAAAAAATTTAATTTGAGTCAACTTATTTTTAATTTTCACTTTTTATGAGTTGTGACATTGTCTTCTAATATTTTAAATTTTCATCTTGGCCCAATTATACCCAGAATGACTTAATTTTGCAAAAGGGTTTTAATTAAATTCTGCATTATTTTCAGCGGCAAGAAATGAGCTTAAATTTGACATGTGGTAAATTTTGGTGTGTCAAAAATTGTGAGGAGATTTGGATTTAAAGAAATATATTTTTTCAGGGACTGAATTGTAAATACTTAAAATTCAAGGACTAGAGTCCAAATACCTAACTCTTGAAGGATTATTTTATAAATAACAAAAAGAAGAGTTAGTGGATAAATTAGAATAGAGAATGGGAGATGGAGAAGAGGAGATGAAGAAGAGAAGTTGGAGAAGAATGGATGGAGAAAATAAGATAAGAATAGAGAAGGGAAGATGGAGATGAAGAAGAGTTAGTAGAGAAATTAGAATGGAAGATAAGAATAGAGAAGGGAAGATGGAGATGAAGAAGTGTTAGTGGAGAAATTAGAATGGGAGATAAATATGGAGAAGGGAAGATGAAGATGAAGAAGAGTTAGTGGAGAGATTAGAATGTGAGATAGAGATGGAGAATGGAAGATGAAAATGAAGAAGAGTTAGTGGAGAAATTAGAATGGGAGATAGAGTTAGTGGAAAAATGAGAATGTGAGATAGATGAGTGGATTATAAAAGGAGGAAGAAGTGAGCTTGAGAGGGGAGATTTTTGGAGAGAAAATTTGAAGTGTTTGAGGAACTTTTTTGGGGAGAGAAAATTTTGGATGTTTGAGAGAGTTTTGGGAGATTGAAGAAAAATTTGAGAGAAAGAAAATACCAAAAGAGATAGAATTTTGAAGATGATGGGAGTTTAAAGCTATGGGTTATCATCACAAATTTCTTCATCGATCAATATAAATCAAGAGTTCATCGTCGTCAACGAGCAAGTAAATTCGAGCTAAGTGTTTTTATTTATTCATTTATTTATGGTTTTACTCGCAAATTAGCACAAATTGTATACACTTTCTCCATCTCCTCTTTTTTTTTATATTTTATGTCAGGAGAAGGATATCTCTACGTCAACAGCAAAAATCTCGTAGAGATGCAAAAATCGGCCCAGACAAGCTCCTAAGCTGTCCACCGATTTCTCAACTGATCTGTGACTAAAAGTCCCTCTTAATTCAAAAGAAACTCTCTATATTGGGAACATAGAGAGCGAAAATCAATTATAGAAATCCCTCCCAAAAAAATGGGAGATAAGTACTCTTTCCACTCTTCTGGTTTTAGGTGCAGATTAGCACATATTTTGTATACTGACATTTCACTCTATTTTATGTCAGGAAGCCGCAGCTTTATATCAATGGTCAACCCTATGGAAGCATAAAATCGGCTTGGAGGAGTCCTCAAGCGCGCACAAATTTCAAATGGTTGAATCAATTCGTGGTATTTTATTTTAAAGAATTCATACCCCAGAATGGAGAGGACAAAGTCCATCCGCAATTTAAATACCTGTACCTTAAATCCCAAAGGGAAGAGCCAAGCCAATGCTTAGCCTCCCATTGGAGGTTTTTACTTACAGTAGTTAAATACCTGCAACTTAAATACCTATACCTTAAATCCCAAAGGGAAGAGCCAAGCCAATGCTTAGCCTCCCATTGGAGGTTTTTAATTACAGTAGTTAAATACCTGCAACTTAAATACCTGTACCTTAAATCCCAAAGGGAAGAGCCAAGCCAATGCTTAGCCTCCCATTGGAGGTTTTTACTTACAGTAGTTAAATACCTGCAACTTAAATACCTATACCTTAAATCCCAAAGGGAAGAGCCAAGCCAATGCTTAGCCTCCCATTGGAGGTTTTTACTTACAGTAGTTAAATACTTGCAACTTAAATACATGTACCTTAAATCCCAAAGGGAAGAGCCAAGCCAATGCTTAGCCTCCCATTGGAGGTTTTTACTTATAGTAGTTAAATACCTGCAACTTAAATACCTATACCTTAAATCCCAAAGGGAAGTGCCAAGCCAATGCTTAGCCTCCCATTGGAGGTTTTTACTTACAGTAGTTTAAATACTTGCAACTTAAATACCTGTACCTTAAATCCCAAAGGGAAGAGCCAAGCCAATGCTAGGCCTCCCTTTGGAGGTGTTTATTCACTGTCATGTACTTCCTATAATTTAATTTTTGAATCATCAGACCCAAAAGATAAGTAGGTTGTAATACTGCACAGAAGTCGTTAACACACTCCTTCTTTCGGCTTCAGGGAATCTTTAACACTTAAAAAATATAACAAATAAAAATATATACCATCCATGCATCCTATTTAAAATGTGAAAACACAAAAGAGAATACCCTACTATAGCCTTAGGAATAAACCAAGCCTGAGTTGCCGAATTAGGATATCCATGAAATTAAGGTACCGAAAGGGCATTAGTTTTAATTAACTAGTGTAACCAAGTCCCCGAGCTCCTAATCTCTGGTTCGCAGGAATAAATTAGTTCTCCCGCTAATTTATTTAGGTTTCTAATCGACCTACCAAGAACGATTAGTGGCGACTCCAAATTTTAAAATCATTTAAACAAAAACCAAAGTTGCGATTCGGTAGGGCTTGGGAGGGTCCGCGTTAGGTTAGTCAAATCTAATTAACCTAATAATCCGTTAACCCCCTTTAAAATTTAAAATTTTTTAGAGGGTCGCGACAAGCAAGAAAAGCATTGGACTGACCGCACGATGTATAACACACGCTAGAACGATAAAAACGTCTTCTGCCTCAATAATGGGAGAGGTCATCCATTTTGGTAAAAAAAACCCCAGTCTTTCTCATGGGAAAGCGATGGCAAAATTATGTCCCCAGTGATGGGAAAAGTCATACATGGCTGCTTAAACTGGTGTCCTCCACGTATCAAGCCTTCACATTTCTATACTCAAGGAAGCATCCTCAGACATATTAGTAAGTAGCAGAATATCAGGAGTGTATTTGGCAAAGATTCTTATTAAAAAAATCAATTCTAATTCTGCTTGCCAGTCGAGTTTTAGATAATCAAAACATATTTATTAACTACACAAAATTTTTATTCTCAAGAACAATTTCTCTATTTTTTTTATTTAAGCCAAATAATTACATCTTATCACAATAAAATCAACCTATATAGCATCAAATAATCAAATGAATACAGATAATCTATAATACACAATTAGTATATTTATTTTGTACTATTGTAATTGTGTATTTATTTTATGGAATATTTGTTTCTTATAAGTTGTTAAGAAAAATGATATTGCTAAAACACTTTCATATAATACAAATCTAGTGAATTTATTTAAATTTTTCTTTTAAAATTCATTTCTTAATTTTTTTGAAAAATCATTTTTTTTAAAAAAATATATTTTTATTTTTATTTTATTTTCTACTTTCTTTTCCTTTTTCTTCGATGGCCACAAATGGCGAACGGCAGACGATAGTGGTGGACAATGTGGTGGATAGTGAAAGGTGGACAATGGAGGAAGGCGAGGATGATGAACAATGGCAGTGGTTAGTAGTGGTCGGCAATTGGCGAAGTACGGTGGCCAATGGCATACGGTGGCAGCAATGGCATACGGTGGCAGTAGTAGTCTACTTACGGCGCTGGTAGAGTTGGTTGGTCGAACGACAGGAGCAGTGGATGAGCGAGGGGAGCTAGCAGGTCAAGTGTTCTTCCCTAAGGCTTCATTCTTTTACTTCTTCTTCTTTTTTCTTTTTTTGAGTCAAGGGAACAAACTAAGAGCCTTCCGTAAGCATTCTCACTTTATTAGTCTTGTTTTTCAAAAGTGATTCTAGAATAAAGAAATAACTTTTTTTATTCTTATTTCTGCATCAAATCTGTTTTTATGAACATAATCAGAGAATTTGAGAATCAAAATCATTTAATTACCAAAATCATTCCATATACGACCATCTATGCCATGCAATACGTCTTCCTAGTATTATTCCCATCTTTTCTTTTGCATATGTGATTGTTTTGTGGTGATCGTTGAGAAACCAAGCTAGTACAGACCATATTAGTGTAAAGGTAATTAATAAGAAACGATCCAATCTTTCTTTTCAGCTAAACCATGGGTCCTAAACATGCAATTGGTGTGGAAATCTAGAATGGCCAAATCAATTTGAGCATCGGACGTCTTGGCCGGCTCAAAGAAGGCTCTTGGAATGAGAGAAGAGAAAGACAATGATTACCATTTCTAATATGGTGGCCTTCGGAGAAGTCAAGTCAACAAGGACTTACATCCACAGGCTTTGATATTTTCTATGATTCACGTGACTCACGTGCATGTTTTTCCACAAGAAGCCCTCAAATTTCTATTCGTAAGGAAGCATCCTTGGACGTGTTAGGAAGTAACAAAATATTAAGTGTCAACAAAACCGTAAGAAACAATTAGACAAGCGACCGGTGTTCATTGTCTTCTAGACTTCATCATAAGAGTCCCGCATTTATTACAGAATAGTAAATTTGAGTTACCACCACTAAGTACTACCCGAGACCCTAGTGATGTAGCTAGCAACGACACCTAGAGGGGGGGTGAATAGGTGCTTCTGAAAATTTTGAGTTATAAGCGCAAGCACGCACAGAAACTGAGTACTGAGACTAAACAGATTAAGTATGCATGAAATAAAGGAGTTCAGAAGGAGAAATGTGCATACAGATTTATAGTGGTTTGGCTATAGTAAGCCTACATCTACTCTCCCACGATGACAGCCGATTTGCTGGATTTCACTATGATGATTGCAAGGTTACAATAAACTTCTCAACTCACTCACAAGAGTATTTCCACTAGAATAAAATTCTCAGCAGTTTTGCTTGTCTTTTTCTTTTTCTCACTTTCTCTATAACGAATACCATCACTCTCCTTTTATACCCCTTACACCTCGAACTAGCCGTTATCAAGGTGCTCCATGGGATCACTCGTCAATCTTCAATCAACCTTGATTGAGCGAGATAAGCTTGGAAAAATGCTAGGTGCCCGTTGAAGAAAGATTTTGGTTACTTTAGATTCACTCGTCCATACAACTAAATCTTCAGTTTCCATTTTCATGAGATGTTGAATCTTCTGAGGAAGGAAAGAAATATAATATCCAATCAAGGATTTTTGTCCTAATGAAGATGGACAATCATCCTGTACATCGAATCCATTCACTTCCCATAATTTCTGAAATCAATCAGACTCTTGTCAACCGTGGGTCTTCTTAGTCTAGCTGCAGAATCTGAATCTGTTCAGAAACAACCTTTAAACCATATGAAGTCTTTCTGAATCTGATTCGGCTTTTCTCTGTGAATCTGAGTTCTTAAAGATCCTACTGTCAACGTCTCACATAAGTCTTTTTGAGGTCTTCCAAGGCAATGCTGTCCTCCATTTGAATCCATTTGAGGCAGTCAAACACTTCATTTGAATTACTCAGACGCAGACTCCTCCTTCTGATCCTTTAGAGGCACAAGCATAATTCCTCTTTCTGACCATTCAGAAGCACTACAGTGACGACTCTTCCTTGAGTCTGAACGCCAGTTGCGGGATTTTCAAAACTCTTTTCACATCGTGATTTCTGCAAGGAAGATATACTTCCATTAACTAGACTTCTTAATACGAGTTTTGTCAGAATCAAAATTCTTAGTGGGATAGTTTCCTCAACAATCTCCCCCTTTTGATGATGACAAAACTCTTTCGATTTTAAGCAATGATAAGGTAAAAAAATTAGTTTAAGCACGAAAGATTCTCTGTAATGAAGCAATTATATTATAAGAATCTTTTAATAATAAAAGGTGGATAAAAACTTTCGAGAGTGCAACAAGATGACATAAGATTATTGCAACTTAAGCGATATTTATGCCTCTGAAAAAGATATCACCGTATCATGCTGAGGTTGCACATTGTTATAAGTTTAGCCACCTGCAAACAGTTCATGCCTTCTCCCCCTTTTTGTCATCAACAAAGAGAGATATAGATAAACAATAAATGCTAAATAAAAGATGTTGATATGCCAAAATTAAGAGACATGAACAATGTTTAAAAAAAAATTAAGATAGAGTTGGCTCGTCATCATCCTCTTTGGCATCATCTTTAGGTATGCTTCTCTTGGATCTGACAATGGTAAAACTGTCCAGATCGTCTATTTTGGCGCACAGCAGACTACAAGTCTTCTTGATCAAATCTTCCAATGTAGCGAGTTTAGCCTCGACCTTTACCTCGAATGCCTGCATCTGTTCTCTGTTCTCCTGTCTTAATCGAGCTTCATCCCTAATTTCTGTTCGCAGATTCTGAACATCTTGCAGAATTTAAAGTAAAAGATTGTCAGTTTCTGGATGAAGAAAGGCAGGTTCTGAAGCATTGTCTACATTTTCTGGTTGAGCTTCAGATAGCTAAGGCTATTCTTCAGCTGTTCGTTCGGAAGGCTGTTCTTCAGCTATTGGTTCTGAAGGCTGGTTGTTAGACCGAGATGATGACTTTGCCTTAATCCTATCTGGCTCTAAGTCTTTGAAGAGCCTTGAGAAGGCACTCTTTACAGGAACCTCTTCCTGAATAGGAATTGATATGTCCTTTGCTTGTCGTGCATCCATAATACTTAAAAATTCTCGCAGCTTCCATTTGTCTTTCAAAGAGTGCTTCTTCATTTTCCTCAGGCACTTCTTCAACTGTTTCCAGAGCCTCCCCCTGAGGTTGTGCAAGAGTTACAAATGTAACTTCCGTACGAGGTTCCTCCTGTTCAACCTCCATCTGAACTTGTTTCTCAGCCACTAATGATTCCTCTGCTGCAAGTTCCTCTTCATCAACCCTTTCTTCAGGTTGTTCTTCAGAATGTTCTTCTGGAATCTTAGGGAGGTCCTCCACCTTGTCATTAGGATCCTCATTCTCCTTCTGAGATTCTTTTATTGACTTAGTGGACCCTGATTCCTTCTAAATGGTCAACTTCTTTGTCTTCTTAGATGATAGAGAGGGTGTTTCCTCATTATCAGATTCAAAACTACTTGATAATGAGACGTTCTGGATCGTCTGTCCTTCCCCCTTGTCGCCATAATCTTCCTTCTCTTAGCTGATCTCTCATCTTGCTCAATTTCCATTGGTACTACTCGTGACTTATTGTACACTTGCCATTTTTCAGCCTGAAACCCATCTTCTGAAGCGTTTCAGCTCCACCAGATTTTACTGGAACCTTTTTCTCTGTAAAAGGTTTAGGCAGAAATTGATTGTGGTATCTGAAGATGTCATGAACGAGAGCTGCATACGGCAGTTGACCTTTAGTCTTTTGCACAGTTCTATACATATGCAGTGTTATTACATGTGTAAGACTGAATTTGTATCCTGTCAACAGCGCTCACATCAACTTGGCTTCGAATCTTGAGATATCAGTCTTTGATAATGCTTTGGGTCAAAGAGACTCGATCACAATCTTGTGTATCATGATGTGCTTCAGAAGAAAATCATCATAGGCAATGTGTGCCTTGGAATTGTTGACACCTGATTTTTAATCATCTTTTCTCTTTTAAAAATTTTCAGTATTTTTTGGCATTTTTATTTTTTGAAAAATCCATAAAAATTCATAAAATTGAAAAATTAACTTTAGGAACCTTGGCCAAGCCTATAGAACTAATTTTGACCAAAAAATGATTTTTCATATTTTCAGTATTTTTTAGTATTTTTATTTTCGAAAATTCATGAAAAATAAAGAAAAAATGAGAGCAAAATCAACTTTGGAAGCCTTGGCCAAGCCTAGGCAACCATTTTTGAACAAAAAATAAATTTTCATATTTTTATATATTTTTTATTTTTTTTTAAATACAAAAATACTTGAAAATTTTGGAAAAATAACATTTGAGGCCAAAAAAATACACAAAGATAGTTAATATTTTTATTTTAAATCTATTTTCATATTGGCCATCGCAAATTCAGAAAAATCCAATTCGAGTCACGTGTTCCTTCACGAGAATAATCTTGAATCGGGCCTAAAAAAATTTAATTTGAGTCAACTTATTTTTAATTTTCACTTTTTATGAGTTGTGACATTATCTTCTAATATTTTAAATTTTCATCTTGGCTCAATTATACCCAGAATGACTCAATTTTGCAAAAGGGCTTTAATTAAATTCTGCATTATTTTCAGCAGCAAGAAATGAGCTTAAATTTGACATGTGGTAAATTTTGGTGTGTCAAAAATTGTGAGGAGATTTGGACTTAAAGAAATATATTTTTTTGATGGACTGAATTGTAAATACTTAAAATTCAAGGACTAGAGTGCAAATACCTAACTCTTGAAGGATTATTTTACAAATAACAAAAAGAAGAGTTAGTAGAGAAATTAGAATGGAAGATAAGAATAGAGAAGGGAAGATGGAGATGAAGAAGAGTTAGTGGAGAAATTAGAATGGGAGATAAATATGGAGAAGGGAAGATGAAGATGAAGAGGAGTTAGTAGAGAGATTAGAATGTGAGATAGAGATGGAGAATGGAAGATGAAAATGAAGAAGAGTTAGTGGAGAAATTAGAATGGAAGATAGAGTTAGTGGAAAAATTAGAATGGGAGATAGATGAGTAGATTATAAAAGGAGGAAGAAGTGAGCTTGAGAGGGGAATTTTTTGGAGAGAAAATTTTGGATGTTGGAGAGAGTTTTGGGAGATTGAAGAAAAATTTGAGAGAAAGAAAATACCAAAAGAGAGAGAATTTTGAAGATGATGGCAGTTTAAAGCTATGGGTTATCATCACAAATTCCTTCATCGATCAATATAAATCAAGAGTTCATCCTCGTCAACGAGCAAGCAAATTCGAGCTAAGTGTTTTTATTCATTCATTTATTTATGGTTTTACTCACAAATTAGCACAAATTGTATACACTTTCTCCGTCTCCCATTTTTTCTCATATTTTATGTCAGGAGAAGGATATCTCTATGTCAACAGTAAAAATCTCGTAGAGATGCAAAAATCTGCCCAGACAAGCTCCTAAGCTGTCCACCGATTTCTCAACTGATCTGTGACTAAAAGTCCCTCTTAATTCGAAAGAAACTCTATATATTGGGAACATAGAGAGCGAAAATCAATTATAGAAATCCCTCCCAAAAAAATGAGAGATAAGTACTCTTTCCACTCTTCTAGTTTTAGGTGCAGATTAGCACATATTTTGTATACTGACACTTCACTCTATTTTATGTCAGGAAGCCGCAGCTCTATATCAATGGTCAACCCTATGGAAGCATAAAATCGGCTTGGAGGAGTCCTTAAGCGCGCACAAATTTCAAATTATTGAATCAATTCGTTGTATTTCATTTTAAAAAATTCATATCCCAGAATGGAGAGGACAAAGTCCATCCGCAATTTAAATATCTGCACTATAAATCCCAAAGGGAAGAGCCAAGCCAATGCTTAGCCTCCCATTGGAGGTTTTTACTTACAGTAGTTAAATACCTGCAACTTAAATACCTATACCTTAAATCCCAAAGGGAAGAGCTAAGCCAATGCTTAGCCTCCCATTGGAGGTTTTTACTTACAGTAGTTAAATACCTGCAACTTAAATACCTGTACCTTAAATCCCAAAGGGAAGAGCCAAGCCAATGCTTAGCCTCCCATTGAAGGTTTTTACTTACAGTAGTTAAATACCTGCAACTTAAATACCTATACCTTAAATCCCAAAGGGAAGAGCTAAGCTAATGCTTAGCCTCCCATTGGAGGTTTTTACTTACAGTAGTTTAAATACTTGCAACTTAAATACATGTACCTTAAATCCCAAAGGGAAGAGCCAAGCCAATGCAAGGCCTCCCATTGGAGGTGTTTATTCACTGTCATGTACTTCCTATAATTTAATTTTTGAATCATCAGACCCAAAAGATGAGTAGGTCGTAATACTGCACAGAAGTCGTTAACATACTCCCTCTTTCGGCTTCAGGGAATCTTTAACACTTAAAAAAATATAACAAATAAAAATATATACCATCCATGCATCCTATTTAAAAAGTGAAAACACAAAAGAGAATACCCTACTAGAGCCTTAGGAATAAACCAAGCTTGAGTTGCCGAATTAGGATATCCATGAAATTAAGGTACCGAAAGGGCATTAGTTTTAATTAACTAGTGTAACCAAGTCCCCAAGCTCATAATCTCTGGTTCGTAGGAAAAAATTAGTTCTCCCGCTAATTTATTTAGGTTTCTAATCGACCTACCAAGAACGATTAATGGCGACTCCAAATTTCAAAATCATTTAAACAAAAACCAAAGTTGCGATTCGATAGGGCTTGGGAGGGTCCGCGTTAGGTTAGTCAAATCTAATTAACCTAATAATCCGTTAATCCCTTTAAAATTTTAAATTTCTTTAGAGGGTCGCGACAGGAATCTCTGGAGAAATTATCTTTTCCTGTCAGATAAGCAAATGCCTCCTTCGGCTAGACATTAATAGGAGTAAACTCTCTGTGTTTGACCCCCATTATATGAGCTAATTCATCATCCCTCAGATAGCAGAGTTTATTACCTATCTTGTAATACAAAGAGTTTACATTAAAGAAGGACAGCGTGGAGTAAAAGCAGGCAACCGAATCAGGATAAATGGGAGCCTTTTTTTCCACGAAATAATCCAGTTTGCAACTTTTTAGATGCATCTTCAGTGGGATTCCTACAGACTCCAAATAGTCAAGGTCGAAAACCCTGTGAGGCATAATACCTCTCTCTTTAAGAGTCTCAAATCTGTTCTTCTGATCTGAATTCAAAATGTATTGATCGGTATAACCTGCTCTCCTGGCCAAATGAGGTTTAAACTTCGCAAAGTTATTATACAAGTATTCATCGTCATCTTTTGACTCTTCTGCCTTTCCCTTTTCAGCCGTTTCCTTCGGCACATTCCTTTTAGGAGACGCCTTTTTCGAGATTGATTTTTCAGGGACCACTTCCCTTTTGCCCTTTTTCATCGCCATATTCAATGTTTTATCATCACCCAGAATAACAGTTCTCAAAAGCTTATCTAGACATTCTAAATATTCTTCCTCACTAGAAAAAGCAGTAGGAATTCAGAAACTTACTGACACTGGTGTATGCACCATCTCTTCTTTTCAGATTGTAATAGAGGTGCTTGATACGATGAGCCTTTTCGACTTGCTCGTCGTAATACTCTCTTGTCTTCATTGTGGAGATGATTCTAAAACTCGTGGTCGCTTTTTGATTTTCTGTGATCCTTCTGCCTGCTTAGATACTTGACCAGATTTCCTCGAGGATGATTTCAGAGCCATTTAGAAAGAAAGGATTGTGATGATGAAAAGATGATGTCTTTTTTAGAGCGAAAGGACTTGTGAAAAACTTGGAAGGGTTTAGGGTTTTTCAAAGGAAGAGAATTCAATATTTAAGGGGCAACACGTAATAAAGCTATTTTTGGGAATATAATCAGGAATATTGCGAAAATTATTTTGAACGAATATATTATATCAATCAAGATAGAATTGAATTAGAGAACGTACCTTTTGTTTTAGATTCTATCATTCGAACAAAATTACTTACTTGAAATTTCGAATAATTTGATACCTGCTCCCGAAGTTTCATATAAGCTGCTTCTGAAATCTGAAACTTTGAGCTGACCTTTCAATTTGCGTCTGAAGACCTGGTTTCTAAGATAATTTGGTCTTGATAGTTTCCTGTTTCTTATAAATCTTGACAAAACGGATTAGTGATTGATAATCTATCTTGAATAAAAATAAAACTTAACTTATTAAGGGGCTTGGTAAAAATGTCTGCAAGTTGATTCTTCGTGTCCACATGATGAATCTGAACTTCTTGGTTCAGAATATGATCTCGTATAAAGTGATGTTTTATCTCAATGTGCTTTGCTCTCGAGTGGAGCATTGGATTCTTGGTGAGATTGATTGCACTTGTGTTGTTACAAAGAATTTCAACATTTGAAGCTTCAATTCCATAATCCCTTAGTTGTTGCTTTAACCATAGAATCTAAGTACAATAGCTTCCAAGAGATACATATTCTGCTTCTGCTGTTGAGAGAGCCACGGTGCTTTGCTTCTTAGAGAACCATGAGATTAGCATATCTCCCATTAATTGACACGTTCCAGAAGTACTTTTTTTTGTCAACTTTGCAACCCGTTAAGTCTACATCTGAATATCTTTTTAGCACAAAAGTTGATTCTTTCGAGTACCATAGTCCGAGATTTGGATAAGTTTCAATATATTTGATGATTCTCTTTAGAGCCGAGAGATGCGATTCCCTGGGACTAGATTGAAATCTTGCGCATAAACATACACTAAACAAAATATCAGGTCTTGATGCCGTAAGATACAAGAGTGAGCCAATCATGCTGCGATATAGCTTCTGATCCACTTCCCTTCCATCTTTATCCTTGTCCAATTTTGATGAATAGGCCATGGGAGTTTCCATCTTTTTGCAATTTTGCAAACCAAACTTCTTTACTATTTCAAGAGCATATTTCTCTTGATGGATAAAAATCCCTTTCTCAGATTGATGAATCTGAAGTCCGAGAAAGAACTTTAGTTCTCCCATCATGCTCATTTCGAATTCATCCTGCATAGCTTTGGAGAAATTCTTACACAGAGACTCGTTAGATGAACCAAATATTATGTCATCAACATAAATCTAAACGATCAGAATGTCTTTACCCTACTTTTGAATAAACAGAGTAGTGTCTACTATGCCTTTTGTGAACTTCTTTAGAGAAAGAAAGTTACTTAACCTTTCATACCAGGCACGAGGAGCTTTGTTCAGTAGATAAACTAGATCTTTTCCTCTTGGTTCTTTGAACCCTGGTGGCTGTTCAACGTAAACTTCTTCCTTGATGTAGCCATTTAAGAAGGCACTCTTTACGTCCATCTGAAACAACTTAAAATCGTTGTAACAAGCATACGCGAAAAGTAGCCTGATGGCTTCTAACCTGGCAACTGCTGCATATGTTTCATCATAATCTATCCCTTTTTCTTAGGAGTACCCTTTTGCAACCAGTCTTGCCTTGTTTCTGACTACTTTTCCCTTATCGTCCAGTTTGTTTCTGAAAACCCATTTTGTGCCGATGGCAAGTCTGTCTTTGGGTCTTGGCACAAATTTCTAGACGTTGTTTATCTTGAATTGTTGCAGTTCTTCTTGCATTGCATTTATCCAGCTTTCATCGGATAGAGCTTCTTCGACACTTTTTTGCTCCAATTCAGATACTAGTGCGAAGTTCCTTGATAATTCTCTTATCTTCGATCTGGTTCTTATACCTTCATCCAAGCTTTCTAAAATGAGATCCTTTGGATGGCTAGACTTGTGCTTCCAGTTTGTATTGAATCTTTCATCTTCTTGTGAAGTGGTATAGTCGTTCTGCCTTTTTCCTTAATCTGAAGAAGTGGTTGCTTCGCGTTTATGAATCTGAATATCTTCTGAACCATTATCTTCTTATGGGTTGAAATGTACAGTTGGCGTTTGAACAGCTTCTTCCTTGTCCCTTTCCTTCTGACTATATTCTGCGAATTTGACATTCATTGATTCTTCTACCGTTCAAGAGGATTTGTTGTAGACTCGAAAGGCTTTGCTAGTTGTTGAGTATCCTAGGAAGATTCCTTCATCTGACTTATCATCAAACTTGCCAACACGATCATTAGCGTTTTTCAATATAAAACATTTACTGCCAAATATATGGAAATATGAAAGATTGGGTTTCCTTTCCTTAAAAATTTCGTAAGGAGTCTTTTTAAGAGGATTTGTTGTAGACTCGAAAGGCTTTGCTAGTTTGACCCCCATTATGTGAGCTAATTGTCGCGACCTAAAAAAACTGGTTTCCCAATTTTTAAAGTTAATGGATTACCAGGTTAATTAAATTGAATTAACTAGCCTAGCTCGAACTCTCCCAAGTTCTACCAAATCGTGACTTATGTTCAATTTCATAAAAAGAAGGATTTATCTTGGAATCGCCACTAATCATTTTGGGTAGGTTGATTAGGCACCTAAATAAAGCATCGGGAGAAATACTTTATTCCTACGAACCAGAGATTAATGAGTTCGGGGACTTGGTTACACTAATATTTCTACTAGCGCCCTTTCGGTACCAATTTCATGAAAATGTTCAACTTGGCAATTTTGATGAATTTTCACTTGAGATTCAAAAGGTGTAATTTTTTTTATTTTCTTTTTATGACAAGGTAAGGAAGTAAATTATATGCAATGCATGCCGTTTAATCTAAATATTTATAAGATAAATTACGCGTGCAATTATCTACATGATGTGAAAATGTGCAACAAAAGCAAACCCCTTTTTTTATTTTTTAAAGAAAATATTACAACGTGCAATAAAAATCTCAAAAATTGGATATGCAATTTATTCCAAAGAAATGCAATATGTCCAACAAGGTATAATCGAAATTCAAATCAATCCATTTAGGCAACACAATTTCGAATATTCTAAATGATTAGAATCGTTACCTAACTTGGCGGATTTGATTATCGAACTCGAACCTCGGATTTCCTCGTGGATCAAGATTGCGGATCGCGGCTCGAACGACGGGGATGGACTCGCGGATTGTATTGGTCGATGAAGATGGTAACTCCGAGCTTCGAACTCTCGTTCCCCTCAATTCTCTCTTCTAAAAGAATTCTCTCTTTTTTTTTTCTTTTTCTCTCTAAATTTTCTTCTCTCCCAAAATCTCTCCTCAAGTTTTCTTCAATCTCCAAAGTCTTCCCAATTTCTCTCTAATCTCTCCAAAAGTCCCTCCTTCAAGGCTCTCATTCTTCCTTCTTTTATAGCCTACTCCCCCATCTTCCTTTCTTTATCTTCATCTATCATTCTAATTTTTCCACTAACTTCATCTTCCCTTCTAATTCCACCATCTTCCCTTCTTTATCTCTATCTTCCCTTCTAATTCCACCATCCTCCATTCTTTATCTCCATCTTCCCTTCTAATTCACTATCTTCCATTCTAATCTTTCCATCTCCCATTCTAATTCTTCATCTCCCATTCTAATTCTACCATCTTCCATTCTCCATCTTTCCTTCTAATTTTTCCATCTTCCCTTCTATATCTTCCCTTCTATATCTCCCCTTCTCCATCTTCCTTTCTAATTTCTCCATCTTCCCTTCTATATCTCCCCTTCTCCATCTTCCTTTCTAATTTCTCCACTATCCCTAAAATTTTATGTATTTGCAATTCAGTCCCTGAAGTTTTATGTATTTGCAATTCAGTCCCTGTGGAAAAATTTCTTTTAAGTTCAAAACTTCATAAGCCTTTCGGCACACCTCCCTCACGCTCAATCCAATCGTTTGTCAATTTAAGCTCAAATCCTCCGTCGTTAGCCATAATAAAATGCATGACCGACAAAAAATTAAATATGTAATGCATGAAAAAACTAATTTTTGGTGAGAACAAATTCTCATTTTTTTATATACTTAAGTGAATGAATTTTGAAAAGTCAAAATTTAGGTGTCAACAGCTGCCCCTCTTTGAGCGGAGACTCGTAGAGGTTTCGCTCAAAGACAAAATTGAACCTAAATTTTGACAATGCAAATGAATGATGATGATTTTTTTGTGGGGGAGTTTTAATCCCATTTTATATGCAAGTGCAATGATGCATGATGTGCAGGACTGTAAATAACATGTGTTAAGATTTCTCTGCTCTGAGGAAACGGATTAAAGAAATCTGCACATGGATCGCATATAAAATGTCGGTCTTACCAAACACTTCATAATGCTGGTAATTCCCTTAAGCTCCAAGCATTTTGTAGATGCAAGAATCTTAAGGTATTGGTACCTATCCGTTACCAGAGGTTTCCCCCTGATGCGAGAAAGCGCAAGATCTGTAAGGGGATGTGTCCACTGCATCTCTTCGAGTGGAGTCACATAGTTTCTTTCAAGATCATTAGAGCTAGTTCTTGATGATCTGAAAGGGTATCAAAACCATAAGAGCATGTCGATTATGGTTTTTGATAAAATTTGTCGAGACCACGAGAGCATGTCGATCATGGTTCGCACAAGCATCCAGACACAAGAGCATGTCGATTATGAACTGGATGGATAAGATCAAGAACATGAGAGCATGTCGATCATGAACTTGATAGGGTACCAAAATCACAAGAGCATGTCGATTATGATTTTGATAAAATTTGTCGAGACTACGAGAGCATGTCGATCGTGGTTCGAACAAATGTTTCATGCAGATCACAAGAGTATGTCGATTATGAACTGGATGAAATTAAGGAGTGTGCTTTCTCATTGGTGCAAACTCAAAGCTTGCGATTTTGAAAAGGGTTCAGAAAACTTACCTGGGTTTTTTGGGTAGTTGAGAGGTAGATTTCTTTCAAGATCATTAGAGCTGGTCTTTGATGATCTGAAAGGGAGATGTGCCGCCAATCTCACAGGGTAGTGACTACATCGAGAGGGTGTGCTACACAAGCCATGTCAGTGTAAACACAAGATATTCAAAACTGGGTTCATAAAACTTACCTGGGTCTTCTGAACGAATGGTCAAGGAGTAGACAGGCTGACTGCATCATACCTGCTTATTCTCTTTAAGTAAAATTATGCGCATATATTAAATCAATGCTAATGCGACATGTATTTCATAAAAATCACGCTTCACTAAAGAAGACGAATATTTGAATGACTGTATGTGTCGCAACAGATTTGAGTGCCTTAACAATCATCAGAAGGCTCAGGTTGAAGATATACTTACTTGGGAGCTTGGAAGCTTGCCAGGTGGGCACTTGCCAACACGGCTTGTTCATTCAATCATCTTTGGATGAATTTCAAGACCTCATGAGGTAGCTTGAATATCAGGAATGCATGTACACAGACAATGTTAGATGTAACATGTACATGCATGTATGCTGAAATTCACTTAGTGGATTTATGCAAAACTATTCTGTCAAGTTTGCATCACCAATTCTGTTCAAGGAGGTTATTACATTGTGAATACCTCGAATGTTCTTTGAATGGGGGACTTCAGTCCGAAAGGGCTTTCTCCTACTCTTCGAGAAAAGCTATTCATCATAACTATAGGATTCAAGAGAAATCACTCAATCTTACCATCATCGCTTTCAACGAGGTTCTGAGTAATCTCGCAATTGGTACGACCAAGCCGATCTGGAGGTCTTGATTGGGACCGTAATATAGGCTAGGTCAATGATTTACCAAATGGGACTCCTGTGGAGTCGAGGCTTTTTGAAAGAGGTCTTCATCATCTGTTCCGGGTTTACAAGTCAAGAACCCTGCAAAAATGAGAGAGAAATAATTTTGCTCGAACTTCTTCGAGCAATGCTTAAAATCATTCAACTCTACGTTAATTCATATGCCCTAATCAGAAGAGACTTTGAAGGGTTGTAACGTAGGTCAGGATTTGGGAATGAGAGAAAGGCTCGCTTTGACTCAGAAAATATATGAGAATGGCTTAATGCTAGTGATCATTGCTGTCTTATCATCGGTCTTGGCCTTCTGAAATTGATTTCAAAATGTGCCATCACTGCTTGAGGATGGAGCTTCCGCTGATGATTGCAATTTCCATTTGACTCTCTTGGAGGTTTTTTCTTTACAAGTCTGTCATTTGGGATTTTTAAAACAAATGAACAAGGATTTGAATGGGCATTGGCCTTGCTTTTGATAGGCATTTTGCTTTTTACTGTCCGGGATTCTATGGGACTAACCTTTGCTTTTCTTAATCCCGATTCTCATTTTCTTTCTTGAGAGAGAGCTATTTTTTGACACCTCTCTTCCCTTTCCTTTCTTTGTAAGGAATGATACTAGACACTACATGAGAAATCTAACATACGAGATGAGTTCACTTGGGGATTCTTTACTGCCCCGGCCTCTTCAGTTCTATTCCTTGGTGATAACGTCATCTTCAAATTGGAACGAGCAATGATCACCAATCGGGTTGAGAAATGAATATATACAAGCTCAATTGGGCTGTACAATGGATGTAGTGTATAGAATAGAGAAATGAATGTTCTTCATCATCCTAAGGCACTTGAATTAAAGTTTGAGTTCAATGTAAAGAAACACCCGAAGATTGATGCTAGTTTGAGTAAGAGAATTTCTAACCATTTACCTCATGCCGCTGCTGGAATTACCTCGTCTTGCCCCAATATGGGGTGGTTCTTGACAGGATTGAGAAAATGAAACCGCCGCTCAAAGAGATTTGCAATGGACACCTGTAGTGTTTGGATAGAGAATTGGATGCCTCTGTCACTTCGGCTATCGTACCTTTTGCGAGAAAACCCATCGCCTCGAGGAATGCGGATCCTAACTACCACTCATCTCACTAGGGATTAGACTGCGGGACGTGTATGGGAATGGTTTGCCTTTCATCATCTTGTCATGCCCCATTCTGTCCATCCGATGCATCATATGTAATTTACGTTCCTTATTCAAAGTTGGTAAATTAATCATGAAGAACAATCATGTATGAACCACACAATGTGCAAGCATTTTTTCAACCAGACAGATGTGACAATTAATCAGAATTGCCATGCTTCTCAAAAATAGATGAAGGGGGAATCTAAGTTGCCCCAAGGCATGCGAGCGGATCAAACGAGTTTGAGTCGAGGACGAGCTCATTCTCATGTTTGCCCCAGAATATGTTCGCCCTAGTTGTGATATGGCGAAGACCAACATGGTTAGTCGAATGCCCTTGTTTGCCTTATTTCCATCAGGATGGATCACATCAGGCGATCATGGCTTTTGCCAAAATTAGGAATTGCCCCGGACATAGTCACTGCTGGGGATTTGAATTTGAACTCTGGTTGATTACTCGTTCCCACAATTGACCCTGCATAAAAAGAATATGCATGAATAGGATCTTAAAATGATGGAGTGAACGAATATTGGGAAGCTCTGGTTTTGACTTGCTTTAGTAGTAGCAATCAAAGGCATGTCCTCTAGCTTGGCACCTGCAAGAAGAAAATTGGGTGTTACTTTGAAAGACATATGATAAAGAGATAGGACACTTCTCTTTCTTCCAAGTTGGAGCTCGTATCAGTTTGCTTTGTTCTCAATCAGGCCAGGTTTTGGCAGAATCCAAAATTGTCCCCGTACATGCCCTAGCTGGGAGTTTGATTTTGGGAATTTGGTGGACAAGGACTTCTTCTATTTGCCCGGTGTTCCTTTAGCTGATGTCGCATGGCCAAAGGGTCGGTGAAGTAAAGATTTGCCTTGATCGATCGATATCAAATAACTCATGAGATTTTTTGTGAAAATCTTGATGAACAAGTCATGCAAGCATGCAAGAAGACTCTGGGGATCATGGATTGTCTTTGTCCATGTGAATGAGTTGCAGAAACTTTGGCGCCTGCTTTGAGAATTCCAAGATTTTTCTTTGGATTTTATTGAGTTTTAAGGGGAAGGGATACTTACCTATCCGGCACAGTGATGACCCCTGCAAAAATGAAAGGAAATGCGTCAGTATATATTCTTCATATTCTGAAAAAATTTGAAACGATACTGCTTTATCCTTGTATATACTTCTTGTGGACTTGAATTGAAGAAATCCCTTCATTTGGACCGAATTGTATGTCCGTCAAGTGGGCGACATCTGGAAGTGCATCTCAGATTTGGCAAATTAAACATGCAGAATAGTCATGTATAAATCATGGAATGTGTAAACACAATGAAGATGTGAAGATTTTTTTTTTTGCATCACGCGTATTTGCAGAATGTGCAAGTATGGTAGAAAATTCTCAGGGATGGGAGAATTTGAATTGCCCCTGGGGGTTGTCTCCTTCGACATGTTAGTGTAAACGTTTCCCTCTGTCTTGAATGCCTTGTACGATCCTTTTACCAGTTTTACTGGGTTGAGTTTCTCTCGACCTTCGTTGGACACTTCACCATCAGAACCAAGGTTGTGGCAAAGTATTGACTTCGGTCTCGTTCGTCGAGTATTCTTGTTTCTTTCTGCAAAAAAGAAATGTGCAAAAAATTGTGTTATTTATTTACAACATTTACAATATTCCCCAACCCTGGGGATCGAACTCGAAACGTCTCGGACCACTGTCATTCCCCATGCCATCCGGTCCACGGGACCGTAGGCGTCCATGGAGGCTTTCTTTTAAGAGTTAACCATTGAGATTGTGTGGTCTTGCTACGTTGCACTGGGCAATTCCACGTCCCGGTTCTTTTCAAGGTATTTTACAACCCCTGTTAAGACAGAAGAAAGTAATTCAGAATTTGAGACGATCATGGATAAATTGAAACGATACAAAATTACCCATCTTTGAGATTTCCTGGGTCTTTCGTTTGCGTCTTTCTTCGTTTGGAGTCGTCCATTCAGTGATAATATCCGCAAATTGATTTGCCCCCAGTTTCATTCAATAAGAGGACTTCGCATTCGAGTATGGCTGTGTTCTTGGGTCAATTTGCAAATTCCTAAAAATACAGGGATCTAATTTAACAGTGGAGCAATTGGGGGTAAATTGCAACGATACGGCGTTACCCTTCGAGTTTACGCGAATTTTTACTCGCTATTAATTCCTCCCCGGGTTTGGTGAAGTGGCGGATCCGTGCATTTAATAAGAGGGAGAAAGTTTACTACTTCTTGTTTTTATATAGATTCAAGACATTGATAAAAGTAGATAACATCCCCCGCCAGGGAATACAACTTATGTATTCATTCAGGATCTGCTCGGCTTCCTTAGCCAGCTTCGCTCCAGATCTGATATGCATCGACCATGTTGAAGGTCTCGTGATCACCAGCTTCGAAATACAGACTCCGTGTGCCTTACAGCCCTAGTGCTTCATCAACATTGAACTGGTTGATCATGGCGGGGAGTTCGTCGTCAATGTCGCCTACTTGGTGGTGATATATCTCTCCTTCCCCAGGAGGTATTGATGCTGATCTAGTAGCATTGGTCTTTTTGTACCCTGCTCCAACAGAACTCGATCCTGTTATAAACTGGTTTAACTCATTTCTCAAACACGCATTTTCGATCCTCAGATCATGTATTTCATTGAAGGTGAGGAGGCTATTGCAGTTGGGGCAGGTGGCAGAGTCAAAAGCCTCTTTGTATATCTTGTTTTCCGCTCGAAGGTTTTCATTTTCAACTCTTAGAAACTCGGCTTCGTTGTGCTCATGACGAGTCTTCATTCGAGTTCGCCTATTTTGAAACCAGAACTTGATTTGCAAAGGTTTAAGTCCTAACTCTTAACTCAGTTCCATTTTCTGTTTGCCGTCTAGCATAGGGCATGTTCTAAAGAAATCCTCAAGCCTTTGTACTTGCTCCTTAGTATGGCGACGGTAACGCTTCTTTTGACCCTTACTGTTGTTCTCCTTATCTTTACTGAGATCTTGGACGTCGTCGGCGGAAGGGCCAGGCTCCATGGGCTCGATCCCAAACATGGCCTCGAATTCTTCATTTCCCATGTCCAGCAAGTGGCGGTAGCTCTCATATATGTTGGGTTGAGACATCCTTGACGGGTTACTGGTTCCTCAACGTTTGCAGCTCTCTCTTGTATCTTTACTCTCTCTGAGCAAGCGTGTATGCTTAAAACTCTTTTCTGAGTATGGATGAAGATTACCAGGAGGACGCCTCTTTTAAAATCTAGGCGCGGGTTCAGAAATTGTATCGTCCCCTCCAAGATTCCTGTCTTTCTCAACCTTTTGCCGTGTCTTCTGCACGGTTTGTTTTCTTTCATCTTTTTCATAGTGGTAGGGCTCCTGTCGTTATTTCTTCCACCTGTCTCAAGCGTCGGCGTTGGAGGTGAGGTCTTTTCCCCGTTCTCAAATGAAGACAAGCCTTCTCTTCTTTTTCGCTAAAGTTTGCCATGTCTTCCACTCAAGTCATCTTTTCCTTCTTCTTTTTCAAAGTGGCGACATCACCTCAAAACTTTTTTTGCAACGATTTCGGATTTGCTCGGCTCGAGATTATAGACGTGCCAAGGGATTCGAGTTGATAAAGACGACACCAAAAGAGAATGGCTGGTAGGGAGATCTGACCGATAGATATTGCTCCTGTGAAGTCAATATTTAACGTGAAGCGGATTACCGTCTTTTCATTCCGCTAGTCTATCATAACTCTCTCTTCTCCAATACTCTCGTGTTCCATTCGTCTACCTTGATTTTCTCCTCTTTTTGAAATGGCCAATTCTCCTGACTATACCTTCCCGGCCGAAGTCTTGGCTGGGTGGGAGAGACTCTACAATTTTCTCGGCAAAGGCTATACTCATATAGCCCAGAATTCTACCGTTGAGACTGAAATCCTTGATCTATTCAGGACCGTGAACGCTGCTTCTGTTAAGGGTACCCAACTGGGAAAGGAGTACCGGAACTTCCCGACCCTCTTCATCAATTTTCTGGCCGCTTATAACCGCGCTTATGAGACGGTCCTTGTGACTGCCGTCGTGAAAGCTCGTTACCAAGACCGGCGCGAGCGTTTGGAAACTGTCACATTTGTGGCTGATAATCACAAGAAGGCCCTCAAGTTTGCCAAAGATCAGCTTTCGTGGCTGGTTCGTGAGAGGGGAAAGTTGGTGGACCGTCTGGCCTTGGTCCAAACTTATGCCGAATAGGAGCCGGGCAATATTATGATGAGGTGCAGATGCGATTGGCTGCAGGAGAGACTTGATGACATTACGGTAGATATTGCTTTTGAGAGGGCGGCGATTCCAGACCTGGAGTTTGCCGTCGAGCATTACGAGGCCTGTATGGCCCAGGCTAAGGAAAAGTGCGATCGTCTCTTCTTTAGACTCGCAGAGCTTGATTCCGAGAACGCCCGATGTACTTAGAGCATCAATTGTTTGGAGAGTCAGTTGAGCTCCTTCGTAATGGTTATCAGGGCTCAGTTTGGCTTTATTTTTCCTCCCCAGTGAGCTGTTGTAATACTCTTTGATGAATGGAATGAAAGAAAAGCCTCACGTGTTTTTTTGTTTACTTTTCTTGTCATTTCTTCTCTCGTATAGCATGAATGACTTAAAGTATTTCTCATACTCATCTCAATTAGAATCAGAGCACCTCCTAGGAGCACCTTCTTCACGACATATGGACCATCATAGTCCAGAGCAAACTTTCCTTCTAAAATAAGGACTGTTGACAGCAAACTTCGTAGGACAAGGTCATCCCCCTCTACTAGATTCAATCTACTTCTATCAATTGTGCCTCCGAAAGAATACGTAGGAAGTGTATTTCTACTTTAATTGGTGAGACTGCCTCAATCTTATCTTATCTCGACAGGTGGTGGCTGTGAAATGATGGCCCATCCCATTACTTTTCTCTGATGATGATATCGGAACCACGGAAAAAGGATTCGGTGGCAGCCCCCACCGATCATAGTGAGGCCCGTGACTGGTCATTCAAATTAATACAGCTGCAACCACTTGGTCAATGTGCTAATAATGAGCCCGGCCCCCCGTTGCGTTCCCTACTTTACTCACGCCTTATCTCTTTCGGCGTCCACTTGAATGTGTCGGTCGCCTGTAGCATTTGGAGAAACGTCTGTGGGCCATGCTCAATAATAATTCTCCGATCCACCAAAATTCTCCACGTGGTTCGAATCCGAGGGAGTTAAAAAGCAAGCTTTTAGTCGATTAATTCAAGAAGGCGTTGCAGGGTCGGATCAATATACACGCTTCATGGGTTCTCGATTACACCATTTACGCTTTTTTTAACAAAAATACAGGAGCCCCTCCAATACATTAAGAATGCTCCCACGCCTGATCAAAAGACATAACTTATACATGCTGACTGATTGACACAATTCTGTCTCCGGGAGGTTTGATCTCTTCGCTTGCCCCCAGGGTTATCGGCTAGTACATCGGTAATTTTCTGTCGTTTTGTATTCTTCATGATTATTCTTGATTTGTTATCACCGACGAGTCCAATTTGCTCCCGCCTGGGGTACCTATAATTCCCTGTAAAAGTAGAGGGAATAATGAGTATGTGATCAAAAAGAGGTCGGTCCATGACAGGTGCCTAGAACCTTTCTCATCTGAGTGTAACTCGTGGGCAAAGGTGATGGTGTACATACAGTGACAGGATTCCATTTCAGAAGATTTCAGTTCGTCTACTTTTGACAAAAAAATTCGTGAAAATTCAACAAGTGCTCAAAATGACGCCCAAATTTATAGATACATGGCTAAGATGATTATGCACAACTTTCATGTTTTGACTTTATCCAAAAAAAATGTACAGATCAATACAGTTTAATGCATCTTTGGAGAAAATTTGTTTAGAAAGCTGATTTGTCTAGTTTCTATCTAATGAACGAAAGGCCCATAAAAATGTCAGTTAAGGTCCAAAATTTTTCAGGCCAATAGTTTAAAGTCCATTCTCCAACTTTCATGTTTTGATTTCTAGTAAAAAAGCTTGTTTAGCAGTGCTTATTAATGAAACAAGATGAGGTTAGAAAACTGCCAAAATTTCAGACTGCTTTGGATTGGATCACAAATTCCGTATTAAATGGAAAACTGATTGGATTTATCTGAAAATTTTTGACGTGCAAGATCAGAGTCCATTAGACATTTTTCATTCTTTGGTCGGGATCCAGAATTGAGTCGAAGAGGCTCGAGAGAATGCTTTGCATTTTTCACCTATTTAGAAAAACGTGAGTTTGGCCCAACTTCGTCCCAAGCAAATGACGTCCATTGGTTCTGATTTTTTTATATGTGGAAGATCATCATGTTGGCTACGACTTTCATTAAGGGTGTTTACCCAAAATTTGACCATAGAATTTTACAAAAATCGCGCAACACAGAAAGGTAAATTAGAACATGGGGAGAAATTCATCGGATTGCATTTCCTTGAAAAATTCGACCAATCTAACAATGTCATGGACCGACCCAAAATGGAATAAATGCAAGATGAAGTTCGAGAACTTACTTCACCTTGAAAAAAAATACCATGCAAATCGCATAGACATGCACATGAATTGTGAGTTTAAATCTTAGCCTATCTACACTAAAAGCCCACAAATTGAAGCGAAAGACTTACGGCAAGGCGACAGTCTCGCGCACATAATCAAGATTAGCCGTGATCCTCTACGACGTAATCAGGATTAGCCGGGCCTTCCCACTTCGGCTGCTCGAGTTAAAAATTAAAACCACTGCTTTGGTAATCTTACCAAGCCTGAGGCCTAACTTTTAAACTCATTTTTTAAAAGAGGTTCGGGATTGAATCTGGGCTAACTTTCGACGTGATCTCACGTCGAATGCTAGAACCAAATCACAATACCATCCTAAAACTAGTGGCCCAGGTCCGGCCAAGGACGTGTGTGATGTAGTGCTAAAGCAATTAATCATGCACAATAATTAAATGCAAATACCGCTTCGAAAATGTGCAAAATTTAAATTCTAATTCCCACACACCAAACCTGCAAAACAAAGGGTTAGCCAAACACGTCACCCATTATAACTCCTATCTGCAAAACCATTTAACACCTAAAGATTAGAATCCAACCAAGTCAAACCGAATGAATTTTCATGAAATTTTCTTGGCCTAAGTCCTCTAGGTTCTTAAATTTTTTCAAAAATTAAGAACAATCCCCCAGCGGAGTCGCCAAGCTGTCGTGACCTAAAAAAATTAGTTTCCCAATTTTTAAAGTTAATGGATTACCAGGTTAATTAAATTGAATTAACTAGCCTAGCTCGAACTCTCCCAAGTTCTACCAAATCGTGACTTAGGTTCAATTTCATCAAAAGAAGGATTTATCTTGGAGTCACCACTAATCATTTTGGGTAGGTTGATTAGGCACCTAAATAAAGCATCGGGAGAAATACTTTATTCATACGAACCAGAGATTAATGAGTTCGGGGACTTGGTTACACTAATATTTCTACTAGCGCCCTTTCGGTACCAATTTCATGAAAATGTTCAACTTGGCAATTTTGATGAATTTTTACTTGAGATTCAAAAGGTGTAATTTTTTTTATTTTCTTTTTATGACAAGGTAAAGAACTAAATTATATGCAATGCATGCGGTTTAATCTAAATATTTACAAGATAAATTACGCGTGCAATTATCTACATGATGTGAAAATGTGCAATAAAAGCAAACCCCTTCTTTTTATTTTTTAAAGAAAATATTACAACGTGCAATAAAAATCTCAAAAATTGGATATGCAATTTATTCCAAAGAAATGCAATATGTCCAACAAGGTATAATCGAAATTCAAATCAATCCATTTAGGCAACACAATTTCGAATATTCTAAATGATTAGAATCGTTACCAAACTTGGCGGATTTGATTATCGAACTCGGACCTCGGATTTCCTCGTGGATCAAGATTGCGGATCGCGGCTCGAACGACGGGGATAGACTCGCGGATTGTATTGGTCGATGAAGATGGTAACTCCGAGCTTCGAACTCTCGTTCCCCTCAATTCTCTCTTCTAAAAGAATTCTCTCTTTTTTTTTTCTTTTTCTCTCTAAATTTTCTTCTCTCCCAAAATCTCTCCTTAAGTTTTCTTCAATCTCCAAAGTCTTCCCAATTTCTCTCTAATCTCTCCAAAAGTCCCTCCTTCAAGGCTCTCATTCTTCCTCCTTTTATAGCCTACTCCCCATCTTCCTTTCTCTATCTTCATCTATCATTCTAATTTTTCCACTAACTTCATCTTCCCTTCTAATTCTACCATCTTCCCTTCTTTATCTCCATCTTCCCTTCTAATTCCACCATCCTCCATTCTTTATCTCCATCTTCCCTTCTAATTCACTATCTTCCATTCTAATCTTTCCATCTCCCATTCTAATTCTTCATCTCCCCTTCTAATTCTACCATCTTCCATTCTAATTCTACCATCTTCCATTCTCCATCTTTCCTTCTAATTTCTCCATCTTCCCTTCTATATCTCCCCTTCTCCATCTTCCTTTCTAATTTCTCCACTATCCCTAAAATTTTATCTATTTGCAATTCAGCCCCTGAAGTTTTATGTATTTGCAATTCAGTCCCTGAAGTTTTATGTATTTGCAATTCAGTCCCTGTGGAAAAATTTATTTTAAGTTCAAAACTTCATAAGCCTTTCGGCACACCTCCCTCACGCTCAATCCAATCGTTTGTCAATTTAAGCTCAAATCCTCCGTCGTTAGCCATAATAAAATGCATGACCGACAAAAAATTAAATATGCAATGCATGAAAAAATTAAATTTTGGTGAGAACAAATTCTCATTTTTTTATGTACTTAAGTGAATGAATTTTAAAAAGTCAAAATTTAGGTGTCAACACTAATTCATCATCCCTCAGATAGCAAAGTTTATCACCTATCTTGTAATACAAAGAGTTTGCATTAAAGAAGGACAGCGTAGAGTAAAAGCAGGCAACCGAATCAGGATAAATGGAGCCTTCTTTTCCACGAAATAATCCAGTTTGCAACTTTTTAGATGCATCTTCAGTGGGATTCCTACAGACTCCAAATAGTCAAGGTCGAAAACCCTGTGAGGCATAATACCTCTCTCTTTAAGAGTCTCAAATCTGTTCTTCTGATCTGAATTCAGAATGTATTGATCGGTATAACCTGCTCTCCTGGCCAAATGAGGTTTAAACTTCGCAAAGTTATTATACAAGTATTCATCGTTATCTTTTGACTCTTCTGCCTTTCCCTTTTCAGCCGTTTCCTTCGGCACATTCCTTTTAGGAGACGTCTTTTTTGAGACTGATTTTTCAGGGACCACTTCCCTTTTGCCCTTTTTCATCGCCATATTCAATGTTTTATCATCACTGTTGACACTTGATTTTTAGTTAGTTTTATTTTTAGAAAATTTTTAGAAAATCCATAAAAATTTAGAAAATTGAAAAATCAACTTTGAGGACCTTAGCCTAGCCTAAGAAATCAATTTTGAACAAAAAATAATTTTTGGTATTTTTCGCATTTTTTAATATTTTCGTATATTAGGAAAATACCCAAAAAATTAAGAAAAACAGAATTGTTGGCCACAAAAATAGGAAAAAATATTCAATATTTTTATTTTAAATCCCTTTTCATGTTGGCCATCACAAATTCAAAAAATCCAATTCGGGGTCATGTGTTCCTTCACGAGCATAATCTCGAATCGGGTCTAAAAAATCTAATTTGAGTCAATTTATTTTTATTTTTCACTTTTGGGAGTTGTGACATTGTCCTCTAATAGCCCAAATTTTCATATTGGCCCAGTTGTACCCGAAGTGCCTCAATTTTGCAAAAGGGCCTTAGTCGAATTTTGCATTTTTTAATTTAGCCCCTAAGTTGACAAAAAATGAAATTAAACTTTTTCTAGGGGCACCCATGAAACTCCAAGACCTCTACCCCATGGTTTTCATCATTCTAAATCCATTGGAGGGGGTGGTTTGGACTGATTTCGCCGTTTAGGCTTTGCATTGGTCAAAATTCGATCTCGGGCCAAACCCACAATTTGGGGTTTTTGTGCGATTTCAATTAAAGTTTTCATGAAAACCATATTTTCAAATGTGATTCATCATGGGAAATCTATTTATGGCCTCAATTTCACCAAAAAAAGGTCTAATTATAGCTCAATTTGGCATTTTTTCGGCCGGTCGGACCGCCGGGTCGGGCCGACCCGACCCATGACCCGGCCACTATCCACCTTCTTCCTCCCATGATGCATACGTGAAGGAGAGGAGCAGAGGGGGCAGCTTTTGTGAAGAACAAGGGGAATAAACGCAAGAAAAGAAGGGAAGAGGGAGGCTTTGGAGGCTTGGGAGTTGTTGAATGTGGAAGTCCCAAGGGAGTGGAGTCCGAGAGGCCCCAGAATTCATCAGGAAGGTGTCGGGGAGGAGCAGAGAAGGAGGAGAAAAGAGAGGCACGCGGGGGTTGGTTTGGAGAGGAGGAGTTCGGGTTGGCCAACAGGAGGTTTTGGAGAGCGATTCGGGAGTACGCCGAGGAGCTCCACGAGCGACCACCACCCAAACAGGATACCCCTACACACCACCTACCCACCGAGCCATCACCGACGTCCATCCGCCACCTGAGTCGTTGGAAAAGGTAATGCAAATACCCCTCCGCGACTGTATTTCTCTGGTTTGAGCCTTTGCCTGCACATAACATGTTTGATGAAATGCCTCGGGTAGTTCAAACCCCCGACTTTGAGCCTGTTTTTCGTGGTGATTTCCCGTGATATTTGGTCTTTTCTTTGCTCAAATGTATTCTACATATGTAGATCTTCGTTTTGATATGTTGTGCTGCTCCTGGTTACGACCGAGGTGTGAGATACGCTCTTCCAAAGTTGCCTCGATAGTCTGATCAGAATCTGGAAATTTAGCCTGGAATTTTTTTTTCTAAGTGTTGAAAATAGGCCAAACCCCCTACTTTCGGGGCATCTTTCTCTCTCCTCGAGCATTATTCACGAGTCGTTTCTATTTTATTTTGTTCCTGATGTGTAGCTCTTCGAATCGGTATATTACTTGCCCATTAATTCCAACGGAAGAGTGAAATATGCCCCCTCGAAGTCGGCTTGTTGATCTGGCCCGAACCACTTTTTTGGCTAAGTGTTGGAAACCATTCAAACCTTCTTTCGGATTTCGGGATGATAGAGTCAAACCGACCAATGAAATGCATAGCCCTGTGTTCATTTAGTCCCCAATGAATGATTAGATGCTTTGGCCTTGCTGCGAATTCCCCCCGTTTCGTTTTTTGGTAATGCATGCTAGGTGTCCGACGAAATGACGAGGTCTCCGATCTACCTTCCCCAAAGATCGGTGGCGACTCCAAAAGCATGTACGCGCACGCACATGCCACCCGACCACACTTAAGGTCGAACCCGATAACACTTAAGGTCCAATTCGCAAGCCGACCTTACCGGAATTCTCGAAGATCGGGTCACGACAGCTGGCGACTCCGCTGGGGACTTGGTTTTTAACCTTTAGAGGACTTGAGCCGATTAAAAAGTTGATTGATTTTCTGACATGTTTTCTGCAGGCGCTCTTGAAGGTGAGGTAAGTCCACTAATTGAAGGTGTTAAATGTTCTTGCAGATGGGAGTTATAAGGGGTGGAGTGATTGCTGACGTGTTTTGTGTAGGACTGGAGTTTGGGATTAACTGTTTATTTCCTGCAATTTGGAAGCGCTGTTTTGATAACAATTGTTGCGCATGTCTTGCATATTCTGAGGATCACAACACTTGCACACATAAGCGCCTAAACCCAAGCCGCGAAACACGTTTCCTAGGCCACCATAGACAGGGATCGATATGCAAAGCTCTAGCGTTTGATTGGGCCTGGGTTGACCATATTTGATCCCGCTCGCTATCTGGATTGATGATTCTTCCCACTTGATGTTTGATTGCGCTTGTGGGCAAAGTCATCGAATCAGATAGTGGGAGCTTTTTAGGTCCATACCCTGTCCCTTCTTTTATTTTCTAGAGTCAATTCCTCACTTGTCTTATGCGCATGTGAATTGGTCGGTTGGTATACCTAAAACCAAAAATAAAAAGAGTTTGGTTGGTAAAGCTTTCCTACATTTAACCTTTAAGTTATTCACATTCGCTTTAAATTCTACATACCATACATATCGTGCAAAAAATTATCATTTGAGTGATTGGTCTGAAAGCCATTTTTAGGATAGAAGGATGATTCCCCTAAGTCATGTCATAGTTCTCGAGATAACCACAAGAGGGCAAAGAAGCATTCCATGCCACGACACCAACATGGAGCCCTTGAAGCATGCCAATTCGCCTGTAGAAGGGAGCTCCAAGATGGATGGATACATATGAAGAAATCCGATTTCAACCAGACGATTTATGATCTGATACGGGGCATCCTTAGAGTTTATCACACCCATTTATCATAGATTCCATTTTTGAACTTTGTACTCCGGATTTCCTCATGAGGGAATCATTTCTGTCACATCCCAGTAGAATTGATGTATTAGGGATCTTTTGAGATGTATTCACACATTTTCATTTCTTTTTAGAGGTTTTAATAAATGGGTGTGACGATGGCTTTCATTCCAATCATTAAACGATTCTAATCAATTGCATAATTCCCTCTGGAAGAAATCTGGTTTAAAACTTTCTATTAGACCTCCTTTGGTCAAATAGGAGTATTTAACCCTTATTTCACCAAAAGGAGATATGAAATTGAATGGCTCATGCATATATATCATCACATTTTGCATGACTAACTTCTCTATGTAATCCATAATAACTAGTCAAAGTCGTTCATGCTTCCTAACTTCAAGAAAATATGGGACACTTGAATTGTTCCCGTTTCTAGTAAACGGCTTTAATTTGGTTGTCCTATAGTTTATTGAACTTAGGACACATTGAAATTGCACTTTACATTCATTTTTGACCAGTCCATTCGTTTTTCTTGAAATCGATCAAAAGCAATTATCCAGGATTACATTCCTTTCAATAGTATACCTAAAACTAATAAAAAAAAAAGGAAGAACAAAAAAATCCATCGCACCGATCACTGTGAGTATGATTTCTTCCTCTACTTATTCATTTTCAATTGAAATTTCATCGTAATCAATCAAATGCCCTAAGCTTTTACCCTTACAATTGAGAATCTTCGGTGATTGCTTTTCAAATTGAACATTGAGCCTGAATTTTGGACACCTCTGGTTCATCCAAGTCTTCAATCAGGGGTTTAAAATCGCATTTTGTATATAAATCCTCCCAATTCCAAATGAAATTTTGGGGCATAAAATTGAAATCATATTTTTAATAAACTTCAAAGTCACATTTTGTGTGTTGATTTCTTAAATAAAAATGGTATCACTTTCGCAAGAGAATACCATAATACGATATTTAAAAACTAATGTCTCATTTTGCATACTAAACTTTTGAAATTAAATGGGCATTCGATTGATAGCCATGATTGATCTTTTAATATCGTCTCCTCTTAATATGAAATGTTGGCAAATATCAAATGCCTGTAATTAGGAGGGTTACGGGATATGTATCGTCGCCTCGTTTTCATTTAAGATGCGGCCTCATTGAAAGATCTCTCTTTCATTCAAATATTGACGTTGTCTTCTCTTGACAGGTTGCACACAACAACTTTCTATCGAAAATCCCTTTATCCGATAATGAAAAGATAGGGAGAGATGGTTAAAACGATGAAAGACTAAAGAGGGATAATCAAACCACTAGGCCAAGCATAATGGAGCGATATATAATTGAATCAATTGACCCAAGACGAAGCATTCTGGGGCAAATCCCTTCCTCACCTGAAAAGTCTACTAGGGGCAAACTCATCACATCCATTGCAAAAGGGTTCAATAAATAGACGCAAAGCACTCGAGGAACAATACCCTCAAGTGACAAAATAGGGAGGGATGCCGAAAAGTCGAGGCAAAGAAAAGTGAATGAAGGGGAAAATATCAACATTTGAAGGATAAACATGAAGGAAGGGGAAATATTAAACACTTCAAAGGCGAATGCGATGGAGAGAATTACCGAAGCATCATATGATTGTTTTCAAGCAATTCAAAAAATCTCTAAATGATTGCATAAGTGCGGGTCATCTTCACCTTTTGAGGAAACTGACGCAAGTTCAAATGGAGGGTAAGGTTGTATCGCTCCAAATATTTCATTACCTAAAAGATCTTTAATTGACACAGCTCTTCTCATTCTTACAGGATTGTCAAACCACTGAGAGGTAGATAAGTATCATTCTCCTTAAAAGCCAAATTAAAATATTTGAGACATTTAATCACGAGGAACTTTAGCATTTTCTTGGAAATGAACATGCAAATGTGTTTGTTACAAAAGTCATTCTTGACATTGAGATGTCAAAAAGAAGCCAAGTTTTGAAAATTGTTTCTTAATGTGTCTTCTCATTTCATGATTGCCTGTAACCAAGAAGGATGAAAGAAAATTCGACACTTGATCCCCTAAGTGTCTTTTTCTACACGGTTTTTGAAAAAATAGTTTCAAAACCTCATGCATAGGTTGTGATTTCACTGATGTCATGATTTTGCAAAATGTTCAAAGAACAACACTCCATGAAGGTAGATGTAGTCTTTCTAATGAAAGCACTTCATATATAAACTAACTTATCAATCCCTTTCTCTGGAAACAAATGAGAACGATTGATGACTCAATTAGCTGAGATAAAGAAGTCGAGTCAATAAGGAGAGTCCAATGGGGCAAATCGTTCTCTTTCCACGAAAAAATAATTTGGGGGAGGGGGCAAAATCTTTTCCTTCCTCACCAAATAGCATATTGGGGCAAAGCCATCAAACCCATCATGGCAACTAGCAAGACATGTCCAATTGGAGCAGGGCGCTTGAAAAGAACAGTTTCTTCAAGCATGGGAAAGACTACATTTTGAAGGGGGTATCCCGTTCCTGAAAATTCAAAAATTCAAAAAAAAACTCAAAATTTGAATTAACATTTCTTTCTTCACATGCAGGTGCAAAAGAGACATGAAAATCTCAAACATGAGATATTCTCAAATTGGATAAAGAATTGCGAAAAAATGCAGAAAACATTAAGACACCTAACTGGGGCAAACGCCACCTGACTGAGGCGAATGAATCGTCGACATGACTGAGCATCTCAAGAAAGGAAGGGTAGTCGAGTATCGTGTCCAATTTACCTCTTTTCATCCTATTTGCTAATACAAATTTATTTTGCGTTTTGACAGAATGTGTCGACAGGACATCATCATGCACTCTAGTGAAGGGTGGATGTCATAAAGGGGATAACAAGTGAGAAAACACTTAAAGAAGATAATTACCTCAAACATTGAGAATACAACGCCTTAAAGCGGGGCAAATGCACTTAATTGGGACAAGTGGATGCTTGGTACGACTGGACATGAAAACAAGATCATCCCTTTTCAACGAGTTCATGGATGCAAGAGAAATGTATACCCATCAAGCAGATGTGGTACAAGCTTTTTATGGATCACACCTCCCATCTCAAATGAAAGAGGTTCAATAGAGGCCGTCCATGTTAGAAAGAAATCTCAAAATTGTCGACACGAACTCCAGTGATGGGTAATTTTATATCGTTCCAATTTGATACTTGATAGTCCTATTGCTAATATGAGTTTATCCTCTTTTCAGCAGGAAAATTATTCACACCCAAGAGAACTCGAAGAAAGGAGTTCGCCCACGTGGATTAAAAGAAACACCAATGAAATGTCAAGAACTTCTAGTAACACGTCCAAACAAACGCAGCCGTTAAGCAAATACAGTTTATGGCAATGGGAGCTTTTTGGATGAAGATCAATGGACAATGCCCACCATAGCATGATGGAGAGATTCTTTTCAATGCAAACCTATGAGGTGAAAAGAATCAAAGACTCCCAAGTATACAATCAAGAGTAAGGAGGTATCGTTCCAGTTTATCCTGAATTTGAGAGCGCATATTAACACATCATTTTTGTTCTTTACAGGGATCGCCACGCTGAAATGGAAACGTCGTCATGACGATCAAATAACAATGTTCCTATAATCTGTACACCGGGACTTCAATTGGAATGCACAATCAAGAGTAAGGAGGTATCGTTCCAATTGATCCTGAATTTGAGGACACATATTGATACCTCCTATTTGATCTTCGCAGGGGTCGCCGCGCCGAAAAGGTAAGTATCACTTCCCCTCAAAACTTTGGGATTCCGAAGAATTTAAGAAAACTCAATAATGTCATGTCTAAAAGAAACGAATGAAATTTGAAAAGAAATACTACATCCGCATTTGGATTTGAAAAACTTTTGAGGTTATCCAAATATGCATCGAAACATACATTGTGTATCATAAATCTACATGGGGATCAGATTTTGTTGAAAGTGAGATGGATTTCTAAATGAAATAGTTTGAGACTAGTCAATTGGAGTACCTCAAACGATGAAAGGCAAACCATGCCCAAACACGTCCCTATTCACACCTGAATGATGAATGAAGACCTTTACTTAGGGACGTAGGACTTATTCGCAGTGGTTACATAGATTGAAATGATGAAAGGCATGTTCAGTTCTTCATCCTAAACACACAATAATCCTTTGCAAGCCCATTTGAGCCTATGAAAGGAGAATTCAAAACAACCCTGTCAAGATCCACCCCACACTGGGGCAATTTGGAGGTTCATTGGTTGATTCCTTGGAGAAAAGGTCAAGGTAAAAATTTATTGTACTAACTTGCATCAATCTTTTTGTGGTAACTTCAGCTGGCCTCCCATGAAGATTTGAAACATCAAAGTGAAGGAGAGTAGTTCATTTCTCTATCCTACACACTTTATCCTTTGACGAGCCAATTTGAGCCTTCAAATATTCATTTCAAAACTCAGTTGGTGATCACCTCCCTACACTGGGGCAATTCATATGACTTGCCAATAAAAAAAACAAAGCACCTGGTGAAGGCAGGGCCAAAGTCTATTATTGAAAAAGAACAATAATGCTTGAAAACCAGTCAAAGAGAAGTGCAATGAAAATGTCAAAAGGCAATAGGGCTGATAAGAGCAAAGTGCCTGATAAAAGCAAGGCCAAAGCCCTTCATAGGAACAGAAGTCCTAACACTCGAAATATAAATAAAGTGTAAAAAAAAAGGAAATCTATTGGCAAACAAGTGACAAAAACAAAGAAAACATTGAGCTCAGCTAAATATAAGCATCCAGAAAACATTTGGGGGGGCTTAGAATAGAGATTTATCCCCCAGTAGCTATGACAGTTGGTAACGATGCAAAGGTGATCACCAACATATCATATCCCTCACTCTGAAAATGGCCTTTTCGAGCCTACCCTGAACCAATGTTACAACCTATCCCGAAAGCCTCTCCTGATTGAGACGTTTCAAATCAACACAGGATTTCACACAAGAGGCTACCGCCTAAGGGAGTAAGTACAATCCAGCTTTATCTGATCTTCAAGGTTCTTGACTTGTAGACCTGAAGAAGTTGCTTTAAAATTTTGATTCCTTTCTAAACCTCAAAAGTGCTTACCTGTTGTGTAAGCCTTGACCAAGCCCAACATTACGGTCCCTTAAAGACCTCTCTGATCAATCAAATTGTATACTCTGCGAATAGTTCCGAAACCCTAGACATAGGTTCGAGAAAAAATTCGAGTGCTTTCCTGAATAAAAATCAAAACCTCCTTTCATGGAAATAAGTGAGAAGCCCTCTTTGATGAGCGTACTTCAATTGATGTCTTAAGCAAACCCCTTTGGCAATTTCATATCATTTGATTCAAAATCTTGCCCACAAGAAATTTTTTATCACGAGTATTGCAAAGATGTTTTGGATGACTTCCTGCATCGTGAGTGCATTTACTTAAAAATGCGTGTGCATAACTCTTAGATAATCGCTCAAGAGCACGATTTGTTTTGAAAACCTTGAAGCATTCAAGATATTTTGGAACCCATAATCTCTACTTTCTCGATTTGTTTCGAAGAGTAGCGTGAGAAGATAAATTGGGTTTGAGCTTCAGCAGGATTCCTGGTCTTCCCAGATCCCAGAATGGCACCCTTCAAGGTAAGATAAATCGGGTTTGAGCTTCTGCAGGATTCCTGGTCTCCCCAGTTCCCAGAATGGCACCCTTCAAGGTAAGATAAAACGGGTTTGAGCTTCTGCAGGATTCCTGGTCACCCCAGTTCCCAGAATGGCACCCTCATTGGTAAGACAATTCAGATCATAGTTTCCATATGATTCTTGATTTCATAATCTCACGATAATATCGAGACAAGATTTTCACATTCGAATTCATTTTCAAAGTCTAAGCAGGATAATATCAAGACAAGATTTTCACATTTGAAGTCATTTTCAAAATCTAAGCACCCCTCTGATTCGCGAAAGCGTCGTCACAGGTCTTCTTTAAAAAAATCACAAAGAGGCGTCTAATTCGAGTTCGGAGCTGAATAGTTCACGACTCAAAATGCATGATGACTTGGATAAATCTTTCTGCAAGTGTTCACAGGTTAGTAGCCGCGGAGCTGTCATCCTTCGAACTGGATCGCCAACCTTCAGCTTCAAAAGATTTGATTTCCCCTCCTTGATAGGAATACGCCCCCAAGGTATCTCGAAGCCCAGCTCGAGTCGAAGCTCAGAGTACTCGCGACTCGCCGTTGAGAGATATGGTGACCGCCTTTTTCGCGAGTGTGCGTCGGTTAGTAGCCTCGCAGCTTTCACCCTCCGGAATGGATAGCAGCCGATAGCCTCGGAAAAGATTTAATTTTTCCCCCAAACCCTCCATAGCAGGGATACACCTCGTAGGTATCTCGAAGCACAGTTCGAGTCGGAGCCAAAAGCGCTTGCGACTTGCCGTTTAGAGATATGGTGACCGCCTTTTCTGCGAGTGTGCGTTGGTTAGCAGCCTCGGAGCTTTCACCCTCCGGAATGGATAGCAGCCGATAGACTCGGAAAAGATTTAATTTCCCCCCCCCAAACCCTGCATGATAGGGATACACCTCCAAGGTGTCTCGAAGCACAGTTCGAGTCGGAGACCGGGGCGCTCACGACTCGCCGCTTAGAGATACGGTGATTGCCTTTTCCGCGAGTGTACGTCGGTTAGTAGCCTCGGAGCTCTCACCCTCCAGAACGGATAGCAGCCGATAGCCTCGGAAAAGATTTGATTTACCAAAAAAAAAAAGACCTCCTTGATAAGAATATGCCTCTAAGGTATTTCAAAGCCCAGTTCGAGTCGGAGCCCAGAGCACTCACGACTCGCCGCTTAGAGATACGGTAGAAACCGCTTAAAGGATCAACCCAACGGTAGAAACCGCCTAAAGGATCAACAAACGGTAGACACCGCCTAAAGGATCAACCCAACAGTAGACACCGCCTAAAGGATCAATTCAAAGGTAGACACCGCCTAAAGGATCAACCCAATGGTAGACACCGCATAAAGGATCAACCCAACGGTAGACACCGCATAAAGGATCAATTCAAAGGTAGACACCGCCTAAAAGATCAACCAACGGTGGACACCGCATAAAGGATCAACTCAACGGTAGAAACCGCCTAAAGGATCAATTCAAAGGTAGACACCGCCTAAAGGATCAACCAACGGTAGACACCGCCTAAAGGATCAACTCAACGGTAGACACCGCCTAAAGGATCAATCCATGGGGTGACCTACCATACGGGTTAAATCTTAATCAAATCATAATCAGTAGAATCCTTTCATTAGGAATCTACCATGGGGTGACCTACCATACGGGTCAAATCTTAATCAAATTTTAATCAGTAGAGTCCTTTAATTAGGAACCTACCATGGGGTGACCTACCATACGGGTCCAAGTTCAACCACCCTAAGGAACCCTAAGGTTTTCTTATAACAAATCCTTAGGTTTCCATTCCACTTTTCAATAGAGCAGGCATTGACAATGGCGGGGCAAACAGGTAAGTCTCAGGTAACTCCCTCAACTCTACGTCTCTTTCTCCCTTGCATCAGAATGGACCGGAGGAATTTTTTACCGAGGCTTTCACGAAAGAAAATAGAGTTGGATGTCATGACTTTTCATTTTCCCAGTAGAGTCGGCTGGATCCCAAGTGTCGTCTTGTCTTTGAGTGTGATCTCTCACGAGACCCCTCTCAAAGAGGGGTAGCTGTTGACACTTGATTTTTAGCTAGTTTTATTTTTAGAAAATTTTTAGAAAATCCATAAAAATTTAGAAAATTGAAAAATCAACTTTGAGGACCTTAGCCTAGCCTAGGAAATCAATTTTGAACAAAAAATAATTTTTGGTATTTTTCGCATTTTTTAATATTTTTCGTATATTAGGAAAATACCCAAAAAATTAAGAAAAACAGAATTGTTGGCCACAAAAATAGCAAAAAATATTCAATATTTTTATTTTAAATCCCTTTTCATGTTGGCCATCACAAATTCAAAAAATCCAATTCTGGGTCATGTGTTCCTTCACGAGCATAATCTCGAATCGGGTCCAAAAAATCCAATTTGAGTCAATTTATTTTTATTTTTCACTTTTGAGAGTTGTGACATTGTCCTCTAATAGCCCAAATTTTCATATTGGCCCAGTTGTACCCGGAGTGCCTCAATTTTGCAAAAGGGCCTTAGTCGAATTTTGCATTTTTTAATTTAGACCCTAAGTTGACAAAAAATGAAATTAAACTTTTTCTAGGGGCACCCATGAAACTCCAAGACCTCTACCCCATGGTTTTCATCATTCTAAATCCATTGGAGGGGGTGGTTTGGACTGATTTCGCCGTTTAGGCTTTGGATTGGTCAAAATTCGATCTTGGGTCAAACCCACAATTTGGGGTTTTTGTGCGATTTCAATTAAATTTTTCATGAAAACCATATTTTCAAATGTGATTCATCATGGGAAATCTATTTATGGCCTCAATTTCACCAAAAAAAGGTCTAATTATAGCTCAATTTGGCATTTTTTCGGCCGGTCGAACCGCCGGGTCGGGCCGACCTGACCCATGACCCGGCCACTATCCACCTTCTTCCTCCCATGATGAACACGTGAAGGAGAGGAGCAGAGGGGGCAGCTTTTGTGAAGAACAAAGGGAATAAACGCAAGAAAAGCAGGGAAGAGAGAGGCTTTGGAGGCTTGGGAGTTGTTGAATGTGGAAGTCCCAAGGGAGTGGAGTCCGAGAGGCCCCAGAATTCATCAGGAAGGTGTCGGGGAGGAGCAGAGAAGGAGGAGAAAAGAGAGGCACGCGGTGGTTGGTTTGGAGAGGAGGAGTTCGGGTTGGCCAACAGGGGGTTTTGGAGAGCGATTCGGGAGTACGCCGAGGAGCTCCACGAGCGACCACCACCCAAACAGGATACCCCTACACACCACCTACCCACCGAGCCATCACCGACGCCCATCCGCCACCTGATTCGTTGGAAAAGGTAATGCAAATACCCCTCCGCGACTGTATTTCTCTGGTTTGAGCCTTTGCCTGCACATAACATGTTTGATGAAATGCCTCGGGTAGTTCATACCCCCAACTTTGAGCCTATTTTTCGTGGTGATTTCTCGTGATATTTGGTCGTTTCTTTGCTCAAATGTATTCTACATATGTAGATCTTCGTTTTGATATGTTGTGCTGCTCCTGGTTACGACCGAGGTATAAGATACGCTCTTCCAAAGTTGCCTCATTAGTCTGATCAGAATCTGGAAATTTAGCCTGGAATTTTTTTTTCTAAGTGTTGAAAACAGGCCAAACCCCCTACTTTCGGGGCATCTTTCTCTCTCCTCGAGCATTATTCACGAGTCGTTTCTATTTTATTTTGTTCCTGATGTGTAGCTCTTCGAATCGGTATATTACTTGCCCACTAATTCCAACGGAAGAGTGAAATATGCCCCCTCGAAGTCGGCTTGTTGATCTGGCCCGAACCACTTTTTTGGCTAAGTGTTGGAAACCATTCAAACCTTCTTTCGGATTTCGGGATGATAGAGTCAAACCGACCATTGAAATGCATAGCCCTGTGTTCATTTAGTCCCCAATGAATGATTAGATGCTTTGGCCTTGCTGCGAATTCCCCCCGTTTCGTTTTTTGGTAATGCATGCTAGGTGTCCGACGAAATGACGAGGTCTCCGATCTACCTTCCCCAAAGATCGGTGGCGACTCCAAAAGCATGTACGCGCACGCACATGCCACCCGACCACACTTAAGGTCGAACCCGATAACACTTAAGGTCCAATTCGCAAGCCGACCTTACCGGAATTCTCGAAGATCGGGTCGCGACAATCACCCAGAATAACAGTTCTCAAAAGCTTATCCAGACATTCTAAAAATTCTTCCACACTAGAAAAGCGGTAGGAATTCAGAAACTTACTGACACTGGTGTATGCACCATCTCTTCTTTTCAGATTGTCATAGAGGTGCTTGATACGATGAGCCTTTTCGACTTGCTCGTCGTAATACTCTCTTGTCTTCATTGTGGAGATGATTCTAAAACTCGTGGTCGCTTTCTGATTTTCTGTGATCCTTCTGCCTGCTCAGATACTTGACCAGATTTCCTCGAGGATGATTTCAGAGCCATTTAGAAAGAAAGGATTGTGATGATAAAAAGATGATGTCTTTTTGAGAGCGAAAGGACTTGTGAAAAACTTGGAAGGGTTTAGGGTTTTTCAAAGGAAGAGAATTCAATATTTAAGGGGCAACACGTAATAAAGCTATTTTTGGGAATAGAATCAGGAATATTACGAAAATTATTTTGAACGAATATATTATATCAATCAAGATAGAATTGAATTAGAGAACGTACCTTTTGTTATAGATTCTATCATTCGAACAAAATTACTTACTTGAAATTTCGAATAATTTGATACCTGCTCCCGAAGTTTCATATAAGCTGCTTCTGAAATCTGAAACTTTGAGCTGACCTTTCAATTTGCGTCTGAAGACCTGGTTTCTAAGATAATTTGGTCTTGATAGTTTCCTGTTTCTTATAAATCTTGACAAAACGGATTAGTGATTGATAATCTATCTTGAATAAAAATAAAACTTAACTTATTAAGGGGCTTGGTAAAAATGTCTGCAAGTTGATTCTTCGTGTCCACATGATGAATCTAAACTTCTTGGTTCAGAACATGATCTCGTATAAAGTGATGTTTTATCTCAATGTGCTTTGCTCTCGAGTAGAGCATTGGATTCTTGGTGAGATTGATTGCGCTTGTGTTGTTACAAAGAATTTCAACATTTGAAGCTTCAATTCCATAATCCCTTAGTTGCTACTTTAACCATAGAATCTGAGCACAATAGCTTCCAAGAGATACATATTCTGCTTCTGCTGTTGAGAGAGCCACAGTGCTTTGCTTCTTAGAGAACCATGAGATTAGCATATCTCCCATTAATTGACACGTTCCAGAAGTACTTTTTTTTTGTCAACTTTGCAACTCGTTAAGTCTGCATCTGAATATCCTTTTAGCACAAAAGTTGATTCTTTCGAGTACCATAGTCCGAGATTTGGATAAGTTTCAATATATTTGATGATTCTCTTTAGAGCCGAGAGATGCGATTCCCTGGGACTAGATTGAAATTTTGCGCATAAACATACACTATACAAAATATCAGGTCTTGATGCCGTAAGATACAGGAGTGAGCCAATCATGCTGCGATATAGCTTCTGATCCACTTCCCTTCCATCTTTATCCTTGTCCAATTTTGATGAATGGGCCATGGGAGTTTCCATCTTTTTGCAATTTTGCAAACCAAACTTCTTTACTATTTCAAGAGCATATTTCTCTTGATGGATAAAAATCCCTTTCTCAGATTGATGAATCTGAAGTCCGAGAAAGAACTTTAGTTCTCCCATCATGCTCATTTCGAATTCATCCTGCATAGCTTTGGAGAAATTCTTACACAGAGACTCGTTAGATGAACCAAATATTATGTCATCAACATAAATCTAAATGATCATAATGTCTTTACCCTACTTTTGAATAAACAGAATAGTGTCTACTATGCCTTTTGTGAACTTCTTTAGAGAAAGAAAGTTATTTAACCTTTCATACCAGGCACGAGGAGCTTATTTTAATTCATATAGAGCTTTGTTCAGTAGATAAACTAGATCTTTTCCTCTTGGTTCTTTGAACCCTGGTGGTTGTTCAACGTAAACTTCTTCCTTGATGTAGCCATTTAAGAAGGCACTCTTTACGTCCATCTGAAACAACTTAAAATCGTTGTAACAAGCATATGCGAAAAGTAGCCTGATGGCTTCTAACCTGGCAACTGTGCATATGTTTCACCATAATCTATCCCTTCTTCTCAGGAGTACCCTTTTGCAACCAGTCTTGCCTTGTTTCTGACTACTTTTCCCTTATCGTCCAGTTTGTTTCTGAAAACCCATTTTATGCCGATGGCAAGTCTGTCTTTGGGTCTTGGCATAAATTTCCAGACGTTGTTTATCTTGAATTGTTGCAGTTCTTCTTGCATTGCATTTATCCAGCTTTCATCGGATAAAGCTTCTTCGACACTTTTTGGCTCCAATTCAGATACTAGTGCGAAGTTCCTTGATAATTCTCTTATCTTCGATCTGGTTCTTATACCTTCATCCAAGCTTTCTAAAATGAGATCCTTTGGATGGCTGGACTTGTGCTTCCAGTTTGTATTGAATCTTTCATCTTTTTGCGAAGTGGTACAGTTGTTCTGCCTTTTTCCTTGATCTGAAGAAGTGGTTGCTTCAGGTTTATGAATCTGAATATCTTCTGAACGATTATCTTCTTCTGGGTTGAAATGTATAGTTGGCGTTTGAACAGCTTCTTCCTTGTCCCTTTCCTTCTGACTATATTCTGCGAATTTGACATTCATTGATTCTTCTACCGTTCAAGAGGATTTGTTGTAGACTCGAAAGGCTTTGCTAGTTGTTGAGTATCCTAGGAAGATTCCTTCATCTGACTTATCATCAAACTTGCCAACACGATCATTAGCGTTTTTCAATATAAAACATTTACTGCCAAATATATGGAAATATGAAAGATTGGGTTTCCTTTCCTTAAAAATTTCGTAAGGAGTCTTTTCAAAGATGGGTCTTAAGGAGACTCGATTCAGAATATAACAAGCTGTTGAAACTGCTTCTGCCCAAAATTGAGATGTAATTTTGCTTTCAATAAGAAGAGTTCATCCCATTTCTTGTAAAGAACGATTTTTCCTTTCAACAACCCTATTCTGTTGAGGTGTGTAAGGAGTAGAAAAAGTATGTTTGATTCCAGTATCATCACAGAAACTAGAGAATTCCTGGTTTTCAAACTCTCCACCGTGATCGGTTTTAATGCAAGAAATCATAAAACCTTTTTCATTCTGAATCCTTTTTGAAAATTTTGCAAATACAGCAAATGTATCACTCTTGTGTGCTAAGAAGATAACCCATGTAAATCTAGAGAAATCATCAACAATAACCATACAGTATTTCTTACCTCTACGACTTAGAATCTTGTTTGGTCCAAAGAGGTCCATGTGATGCAGCTGTAATACACGATTAGTTGAAACATGATTTATGGGCTTAAAGGTGCTTCTGAGCTGTTTTCCCAAAGTGCATGCAGTGTAAAGTTCTGGCTTTTCAAATTTTCTTTGAGGTAATCCTCCTACTAGGTTCTTGGATGATAATTTCGAAATATGCTTAACACTTATGTGGTCCAGCTTCCTATGCCAAAGATCAGATTCAGCTTTGACTGAGATGAGGCACTTAATTTCTTCAGATGCAACATCCAGAAGATAGATGTTTCCATGTCGATGTCCAGAAAAACTCTGTTTATTATCACTACTAATACCTGTGCATTTCATATCTTGAAAATAAATTTTATATCCAGAATCACATAGTTGCTTACCGATGTCAAATTGTACTTAAAACCTTTAACGAGAGATACATCATAAATAATGAGATTTTCAATCTTAACTGTTCCTTGTCCTATTACCTTACCTTTATTCTTACCTCCAAATGATACGCTTCTGCCACTAATTATGGATAATTTAGTAAAGTTTTCTGGATTACCAGTTATATGACTTGAGCATCCACTGTCCAGAAACCATTTCTTATTTCTCTTTCGAGGTACCTGCAAGAGAAAATAATCTTACCTTTGTTTTGGTACCCTTATTTATTAGGGTCCATGGAAGTTAGTGTATGCAGATCTATTCACAGGTTTCCATACAAACATGCATTCACTTTTGCTGTGATTTCTACCACCACAGTCTGAGCAACTTCTAGAGCAATATCTTTCTGTTGATTCCTTGTTAGGATATTGTGAAAAACGTGATCTTGTGAATCTGTGTGGATATTGTGAAGGAGGTGAACTAGTATACATTCTATAGAAGTTCTACGGATAATGAGCTTTGTAAACATTTTGAGAATGATAAGTTCTACGCATGTTCTAAAAACATCTAACAGAATTATGATATGATCTATAACGATTTTGCAAATGATATGGCTTATAATAATTCTATGAAGGTCTAGTATATTGCTTATATGAATAATGCGTTTGATATGGTTTTGTATCCTGATTTTGAAAATGATTATGTGGATAAAATTGCTTGCAAGGTTGATGTGATGATTTAGTAAATTTCTTGGAAAAATGTTGTTGATATGCAGATTTGGTAGGTCGATGTTTCAATCTGTTTTCAGAATCTGAAAAATTGTTTTCAAAACTATCCTGTTTTTCAAAACCAAGACCAGATTTATTACCATAAGGAATTTGGGTGGAAATGATATTTTCCAGATTTTTAGAACTATGAGAAAACCTCTTAGTTATGTTTTCAAATTTAGTCTTTAACGAATCGTTTTCTTTTAAAGTAAGATCACGACTTTCCTTTAAAGAGTGGAATTCCTTTTGTAGAAACTCGATCCTATCTTTTTGAGAGAGATCTTGTTGTTCCAAACATTGATTTTCCTTTTTTAAAAATGACATCTTTTTGAGAACTTCTTCATAGTTTTTGCACAGCTCAGTTATATATTCAGAGACATTATCAGGTAGCTCAGAAAGTTTTGCCTCCGTATCTGACTCTGAATCTGGATCTGATTTTGCCATGAGATATATGTTTGCATAGTCCTCGTTGCTTTCCTCAAAGTCACTTAGTGATTTTGCCTTCAAAGCCTTCTTGTATTTCTCAAATTTGGCTTTATCCTTCTTCAGCAGTGGACACTTGGGTTTAATGTATCCCACTTTCTTGCAATGAAAGCATACGATGTCATTGCTTTCCTGTTTGTCATGACCAGACTGTTTGTGGTCGTTTCTTTTGAATGTCTTCTTTCCCTTGAAGAATTTACCTTTCTTGACCATCTTTCTGAACTTTTTCACCATTAATGCGAGCTCTTTATTGTCTTCATCTTCATAATTTGAATATGAGATTTCATCATCAAAGTTAGATGAAAGAGCAATTGACTTCTTACCTTTTGGAATCTCTGGTTTGTTGTTGTTCCTCTCTATCTCATATGATGCAGAGTTCCAACTAACTCGTCGATAGATAGTGGTCTTATAGTATGGCATTCCTGAATGGAAGGCTTGATGTAGTTCCATTCTTCAATTAATCCTCGGAGGATTTTTCTGACCTGCATTGGTTCAGCCACAGGAGTACCTTGATGTGCCAGACCACTAGCCAGAATCTGAAACCTGTCAATCATCTCAGCAATTGTTTTGTCAGGTTTCATTTTAAAGGCTTCATAGTCACTCAGTAGTATACTGAGTTTAGTTTCTTTGACGCGATTAGTGCCCTGATACGTGACATGTAGTCTGTCTCATATCGCCTTTGCAGATTCTTCTTCTGCTACATGATTATAGATTGGTGAGGATAGAGCACAGAAAAGTGAGTGGACAGCTTTAGAGTCGAGTCCTTGTCTTTGGATTTTTTCAACATCTGTAAGAGTCGCTGGGTTTCCTTCTGATCCTGTATTTGCGGAAATGATAGGGACTACTCCTTTGGTTACTACATCCCACATTTGATCATCTAGTGCTTTGATGAACCACTTCATCTTGTTACACCAAACGTTGTAATCCTTTCCGTCGAAGTACGGTGGTTTGTTGTGGAATGATGAGTCACCAGAACCTGAGAAGTTGTTGCTAGACATGATAGATCGTTAGCTCTGAAGTAGAACACTTCACAAAAGTGAGCAACTTGGCTCTGATACCAATTGATGTAGCTAGCAACGACACCTAGTGGGGGGTGAATAGGTGCTTCTGAAAATTTTGAGTTATAAGTGCAAGCACGCATAGAAACTGAGTACTGAGACTAAACAGATCAAGTATGCACGAAATAAAGGAGTTCAAAAGGAGAAATATGCACAAAGATTTATAGTGGTTCGGCTATAGTAAGCCTACGTTTACTCTCCCACTATGACAGCCGATTGGCTGGATTTCACTATGATGATTGCAAGGTTACAATAAACTTCTCAACTCACTCACAAGAGTATTTCCACTAGAATAAAATTTTCAGCAGTTTTGATCGTCTTTTTCTTTTTCTCACTTTCTCTATAACGAATACCAGCGCTCTCCTTTTATACCCCTTACACATCGAACTAGCCGTTGTCAAGGTGCTCCACGGGATCACTCGTCAATCTTTAATCAACCTTGATTGAGCGAGATAAGCTTGGAAAAATGCTAGGTACCCGTTGAAGAAAGATTCTGGTTACTTTAGATTCACTCGCCTATACAACTAAATCTTCAGTTTCCATTTTCATGAGATGTTGAATCGTCTGAGGAAGGAAAGAAATATAATATCCAATCAAGGATTTTTGTCCGAATGAAGATGGACAATCATCCTGTAGATCGAATTCATTCACTTCTCGTAATTTCCGAAATCAATCAGACTCTTGTCAACCGTGGTCTTCTTAGTCCAGCTGCAAAATCTGAATCCGTTCAGAAACAGCCTTTAAATCATGTGAAGTCTTTTTGAATCTGATTCGGCTTTTCTCTATGAATCTGAGCTCTTAAAGATCCTACTGTCGACGTCTCACATGAGTCTTCTTGAGGTCTTCCAAGGCAATGCTGTCCTCCATCTGAATCCATTTGAGGCAGTCAAACACTTCATCTGAATTACTCAGACGCAGATTCCTCATTCTGATTCCTATAAAGGCACAAGAATAGTTCCCCCTTTTGACCATTTAGAAGCACTACAGTGACGACTCTTCCTTGAGTCTGAACGCCAGTTGCGGGATTTTCAAAGCTTTTTTCACATCGTGATTTCTGCAAGGAAGATATACTTCCATTAACTAGACTTCTTAATACGAGTTTTGTCAGAATCAAAATTCTTAGTGGGATAGTTTCTTCAACACTTAGAAACGTGCTTGCCAACAGAATATGGCATTAGCATTGATATGGCTAAATACTGCAGGTTACAAGTTCCTAAGGCTCTGGAAAACTGAAGATTTTGCGAGGGCAAAATCAAGGAAACATAAATATAAGGACAAGAAATGATGTATCGCAGCTAATTTAATTCTCTCGAGGAAAATAGGAGTCAGGAAAACTTGCGGCAGTTTTTTTTTTGGGTCAGATTGCTACAGTTATAATCACCCATAATGTTTATTGGCAAATCCCAGAAGCAAAGGAGATCTCGTTGTCCAAGAAGCAATGACGTTTATTCTTGTCTAGAATACTTTTTACTTATTAAAAATTTACTTTTGATCATCAACGCAAAAGCGATTTCAGAGAAAAAAAATTACTTTCTGCTGAAATAATTTGAGTATGCAATCGTTTGTCATGCAGTACGTCCTCTAGCCCTTCTTTGTCTATTTTGTCTATGTGATTGCTTTGTGACAATGGCTGAGAACTTAGATCACTAACAGACTACTAAAATAATATAATGCTTTATTTATTTAGCGAAAAACATTATATTCCTTCAAAATTTTATCTAATCAAACCGACCATGTTACATCTTGGCCGGCGCGAAGAAGCTCTTGGAAAAAGAGAAGAGAAAGACGACGGCTTCCAAATCTGATGAAATGTATTGGGACGCTCTTTGGAGAAATCAAGTCAATGAGGAAGTCACATCCTTAAGAAGCTTGTGGCTGAGGAAAGTATGTTCTATCACTGTTGGAGACTAAGTCAATCGTCTGTCTTTCCAGGTCGTCCACTAATTCGCACCATGCTGGTCTTTCCAAGTTCGTTTACGTGCAAGTTGGTTTCATATAGATGGAAAATTAAGTTAACCCGTTTCCGGCAAGTTTTAGATAGAATCATTCCAGGTTTTGGTTTGTGTACAGCTGGGAATTACACGTTTGCTTCATTGATTACTGAGTATCAAGTATAAATAATTTCACATTTAAGTCACTTCAAACTTTTGATTCACTTTGATCGAAGAAAGAAAGGATTCAAAATTCATTGGAGTACATATGCATAATCTATTTTCCTGTACTCCTCGTATAGGAGATTTAATCATGCACTTGCACATAAATTAAACATTTTGTATGCTTGGAATTGGAATAAGTTTTTCCTGATTAATTCCTATTTTCTCCGAGGGAATTAAGACAATCACATCCCTTTATCATGTATAAACTTGATTTGCGCTTTCAACATCTCCATTTTTCAGTGCCTTCAGAACTTGAAACGTGCTACTTTGGCCATTAATGCTAATGTCATGAACAAAAAGAGAAATGGGAGCAGAAATTGGTATAAAAGCAATGTTTGCACATAAACCAGTCACCAAGCACTTGTTGGTCACTTTGTAAATTCATTGAAATTAAAAGAGGACTCTAAACATTTTGCTTTTGCATTATTGAAACCTTTGTAAGAGTTTTTTTTGGTGAGGGCTACATTAATTAATATTGTAATTAAATAATTGATCTAATAAAGAAAAGATATAAAATTTCCTAATTAGACAAATCTCTTATTGGAGGTGACTCTAATGGGAGTGCGCACAAAAACCCGATTCCTTTACTCGGGAAGATTGTTAAAAGAGAGCTCAAATTTAGGTCCATCAATTTTTTGGGCTTAGCTAGTTATATATATATATGAGATAATACTTTTGGTAGTGAGATTTTTGTGTATGAGCTTAGCTAATTGTATATATCTGAGATAATACTTGTTGGGCTAACTGAATTCTGAAATTTATATGTAGACTACAAAAGTTCTACTAATGTAACTAAGTGGATAATATGTTGATTTTGATTTGTGTTTGAGCCTGCATCACTCGTTTTCCCTATACTTGGAGTAAGTAAGGGTGTGACAATGTCTTTATTGCAAATTCGAGAAGCAAAGGAGATATCGCTGTCCAAGCAATTACCTTCTTGTCTCAATCAAAGACTTCCTATATTCTTCAATAAATTAAGATAATCGCAATACATCATTTCTCAATCAAAGACTTCCTATATCAATCAATAAATTAAGATAATCGCAATCAAAGACTTCCTATATTCTTCCTATAAAGGTAAATACATACGCTAAAAGGAAAACCCTAGTCCTAATATATTCATTATATCTAACAATATCTAACAATAATCACACATGCAGTTTATTGGCAAATCCCAGCAAAGGACATCTCGCTGTCCAAGCAGTCACGTTTATTCTTGCCTTAAGGGAGTACTTCCTGATAGCAGAAAAGTTACCTATTAAAACATTACTTTTGATCATCAAGGTACAAGCGATTTCAGAGAAATAAAATTACTTTCCGCTAAAGTAGTGATATGGACGAAGATAAACTTGGAATGGATTCCAAAAGAAAATTTTTATTCTCAACAATAATAATGCACTTAACAATGTCTTCCTACTTATAGGAGCCCACCTTTAGGAAACAATCAAATCAAGTAACAGAATAAAGGAAACAATCAAATCAAATAACAGAAGTAAGAAAAAATTTGATAAAGGGGAAAGCCTTCAAAACGCATTTGAAATCTCTAATCTCGCAATAATTAAGAGAAACACGTGAATTTGGAGATCAAACATTACCAAAATTAGCGTAGCTAGTATGCAACTTCTAAGATCTCGCAATCCCCTTTGATTTCATATGTTGCCCGCTCTTACAACACAGTTGCCAACTGTTCTACATCAAATAGTTTGACTATACAATATTAGTGTCATGCGATACGTCCTCCTAGCACTAGTCCGTCTATGTCGTGTATGTGATTTGCTTTGTGACGATGGCTTAGAAGTCAAACCACTAATATTCGAAGTTGTTATTTACTTCATCTGAATAATATTTAGTGATGGATCTTATCATCTCTGAATGATTTGGACTTACATCTCTTTTCAATTTCCATGCAAGAGCTCTTTTATTGACCATAAAGGAGAAGATTGATAATTGAGCAAAAGAAAGATGGCTTCATATTCACATAGAATCAAGAATTCTCTTTCTTTATCATCAAATGAATTAGACATACTAGAAATAATACCCTGAGATGGATGTAAAGCTAAGTGAATTGCTTCTACAAAGACTACTAACAATATAAAGATCATTAATAAGAAATGGTTACTACTATAAAAAACTCCAAACTGATGATAAATTTATCTCAGACTAATTTTAAGTCTCTAAACTAGTACACATGTTACAGATTTTTCCAAACTCATATGAGTTTTCACATGGACTTGCCATGTCAAATCAGTTATTGCCATGTGTTATCCATCTCAACAATTTTATGGTAAATTTTGATCAAAGTTAACATAAGGTAAATATATCACGGGTGTGCTAGTTTGAAATTTTTGGTGATCCAAAAATTAGTTTGTGATAAATTTCTTACAAGTATACCAGTTTGAGGTTTCTCATTGTATTAATTCAATTAAAACCGACCAAGCCTTTGATTTTCTTTTCTGCTAAAACGTAATTCAGTCCTAAATATGCATTGGCATGGAAATCTTCTAAGATGACCAATCAAACTGACCATGTTACGTCTGGGCCGGCGCAGAGAAGGCTCTTGGCCAAAGAGAAGAGAAGGAAAAAGAGAAGAGGAGGACAACGACTTCCAAATCTGATAAAATGTATTGGGATGCTCTTTGGAGAAGTCAAGTCAACGAAGAAGTGACATACACTAGACGGTTGTGGCTGAGAAAAGTCCGTCCTTTCGCTGTTGGAGACTAAGTCCATGGTCTGTCTTTCTAGGTCGTCCATTAATTCGCCCGTGCCCGTCTTTCCAAGTTTGTTTGCGTGCAAGTTGGTTTCAAATGGATGGAAAATTACGCTTCTTTATTTGCGAAAAATAAATAATTTTTAAAAAATATATTTTTAAAAATGATTATTTGTAACACATTAAATATTTAACCAATTCAAAAAAAAAATTATCAGCGGCAACCATATATGTTTAGATATTGTAATTAATAGTGAAGATACTTTTCGTTCCGTTCATTTTTATAAGTGAACCAAGTGATTATTTTTTAAATTTTTTTAAATCATTTATTTTTTGCGAAACAAACAAAACCTTTAAGTTAACTTATTTTTCCACGGGGTCGGGCAAAATCAATGTTTGTCTCCAAATCTAATCCTTGGAAGGAAGCGGAAACAAGCCTAAATCTGAAACCAGGTATGTTATCCTCAATTTCAAGCCCTCTTGCCCCATTCAGGGGGCTTCCTTTTAGTTTCCATATTTATTCTTGGAGCTCAACCCTCAATATGCCAGATATTTTTGATTCACAAGTTCCACACGTAGTGACGAGTGAAAAATATACTGAACCACATCATACTATCGAATTAACAAGAAGACTCTAATAGTCGAGGAACCATGCTAGTATGAGAAGAAGAAGAAAATTTTAGGCACTCATGATAAGAAAATTTCACACCGATATGAGGACAAGGCAAGATCTGCCCTATTTCATGATACAAGGGGTCTTATATAGGCAACAAACATACAACAGGACAAACTCATTGGATTTGCAGGATCCAATAATATAACACAAAAACTTTTGGACCACCATAGGCCAATTGTTGAAGGAAACACACGTGACGCTATAAGACAAAAGACTTCACAAGAACTTATGGACCCCTTTTTCAGTGTTATCTTCTAAGCTATCCGAGTTGTCTGGTCCATCCTTTTGCCTTTTAAAAGCTTTTCAAAGAAATTCTTCATTGGCCCATGGTTTAGTGAAATTATTGTCCTAAGAGTTAGAGGAGACATTTACATGTGGGATGAAATTATTATTTTGAGAGCGAGAGGAGCATTAAGAGCATAGGGATCTTGAGAGAGGGGCCCTCACCATGGGTCCTGGGAATGTGAATTTTGGGAATCCGTGTCCATTGATGATTGGTTCTGTTGATGGAAATAATCCAGGGTTTCTTGGATGATTTCTCTTGTGCGGCTCCATGAATCAAAATAATCCCAAAATACATCATCTACATTAGAAGGCCATACTTCTCAAGAAATAGTGTGGTTTTCCTAGTAAAGAATTCTCTGAAGCTCTCAAGCTCTCCGTATTCTCGAAGAATGAATGCAATGCAACTTGAAAAAGTTAGATAAACACAAGTTACTTCCAAATTGTACTGAGGCTCGTATTTGGTTGTTCCAATCAAGCTTGGTTCCAATCTTATGTCTTCAGTAGGCCTAATAAATGTCCATGGTCTATGGAAGAGCATAACAGGGTTTCTTTCTAGTTCTGATCTTCCATTATGGTTTTGGAATATGAATATTGCTCTCTAAGCACTAGTGATTGAAACCATATCAACATATCTATCGTGTTCTTCTAGTTGGAATAATCTCCTCTAAGTGCTCTGGTTATGAACTTGACAATTTTCTCAGTGGGAAATCAATGACTACGGTACACAGGTTGAACATATACTAGAACATCCACTTCAGTTCTTCTAAAAATTCTTCATCTGGAGACCACCCTAAGGAATGGATAAATGGGTATGTAGGATGGAGGCTGTTTGGCTTTAACATCAAACCACCATAATATCAAAAAACCCTTAAATGATACTGCAAAAATAGATCTTCAAGACTAGAAGTGAGTTGATTATTCTGAATCAGGTTTGGAACATCAAGAGGGTATTTGATGCCGTTCCATCTTCGTTTCATATCAACTGTGCGATATCTATCAATGAGAGGTTCCCTGCATACATGCATGTTCATAGAAGCAATTGGCTGCTTTGGCCTAGACAAGAAATCTGCAAGGATACCCTTGGTTCCTACAAGGTGCTTAGAGGCAAATTTTTCTTGCGTGGCGGCCACGCGCCCATTGGCAAGCGGTGCGTGTCGGTGCATAGCAATGTGTGCGATAGAATTCGGCGATGATATTTACATGGTTTTGCTCATCTCAGTGAATGCATTCCAACTATGTAATAAAAATTAACTTTTACCAAAAATAAATTTTTGAAAAATACCTAAAACGTGATTTGAGATCTAAAATGTGTAGGCTTTGATACCATATGTAAGTTATGATTATTAACCTCAGTAACCTAAGATTATCACGTTTAAATATGCGAATCACTATTATAAAGTAGATGAATTACGCACTTTGTTTTGGATCCATTGATGAATTACACACTTTGTTTTGGATCCATTGTTCTTGATGCGAAACTATGATAAACTGATTCTCAAAAGCCTCTTCCCTATAACCCCATTTAGACACTGGTTTCAATGAGACTGCCTCTCACCTATCACTTTCTGACGACTCTTTATGTAGGTTATGTGAGCATTAGAGTTTAGAAAAGATACTTGAGTTCTATTTATAGAGTTTGTAAGGTTTAACTCGATCTATATTATCTTGTCACATATTAAACTAATTAGAAAACCGTATATTTTTTTTCTTTATTAGACTAATCAATTAATTATAATATTAATTAATAAAGCCCACAAAAAAATATTCTTACATATTCTGCTCTAGGAAGCATCCTCAGGCACGAGAAAAAGGCGTATAAATGACCGCGCCATCTGCTCATTCCTCGAACAGGTCCGTGTTTCCTGAGAAAAGAAGCAGGAAGAAGAATGTTTCAGATTCTTCTCTTTCTAGGATCACTTTTACTTCATGAACAAGCATCACTAGCAGCTCCTTTGGTGAAGGGTAATTGCACCCAAAAGTGTGGGGAAATCACCATTCCCTTCCCCTTCGGGATTGGAACCGGGTGTTTCCTCGACGAGTGGTACGAGATCATCTGCCGGGAAAGCGGCAACAGCACCTTCCCGGTACTGCACAAGGCCAACTTGAGAGTTCTCAACATTTCGCTACCTGATTGGTTTAACAACAAGAACGGCATGATCAACGTCAGTCTTCCTATAATCTACTCGTCGAATGCCAGCTGCGGGGGAAATGGAAGCTTCACGCCGGTGAGCTTGGAAGGAAGCCAGTTCGTTTTCTCTGACTCAAGAAACGTCTTTGTTGCCGTCGGTTGCAACATACGTGCTCTGATGCAAAACACGCAGTCTGCTATAATAGGATGCGATTCCCGCTGTGGAGCAGACAACGACCTTTTAAGGAACTTGAGTTGTTCGGGCAGAGACGGATGCTGCCAAACCACAATTACCTCGGATCTTCAGGCTTTCAGTGTCGACTTCCAGCCTGAACCCGGAGCAGGAGGAAACAATGAATGCAACTATGCCTTCTTGGGAGATAGGTCACAATTTGTGTCTTCGACTACGGACTTCAGTGAGTTGAGGGCGAGCGGGCATTTCGTGGCCGTGCTAGAGTGGGGGATTGCTAATACCTCAGAAGCTGCAATAGAGGTTTACGACAACAGCTACTACAGCGACGATTCCTATTCCTGCGAACAACGTGGCTTCAGTTCAAGCTATCTCGTGGAGATGCCCTTTTTGCAGTGTTCTTGCTATTCTGGCTTTACCGGGAACCCCTATATTAAAGGTGGATGCGAAGGTAAAACCAGTTAAATTTCATCACAAAATCATCGGAATCTTTATGTCAAAACTCTGTAGTAATAAAGAGAAGTAGCTTTTTGGAGGCTGAAGTAGCTTAAATATTTCATGCAATCACATTCTGTATTTAAGGGAACCATACAGCAAAGGGGCTTGTCCATTTCCAGATTTTTCTCTGAAAAGAATGCATTCACACTGTTTACTGATTACATACATGCTTTTCTGCCTTCTTTTTTTGTTTTTTCTGGCCCAAGATTATACAAAGTGAATGCACTTTCAAACAAAATTAAATGAAATATACCAATAGTAATTTACTGGACATAAAGGGGAACACGATAGCCCTTTCATTACTAGCATAATATTTTAGCCATGGAATGAATTGCATAGGTTTTAGCTGCTAATATCTATATTTTTTTCACATTTGTCATCAGATATTAACGAATGTGAAGTTCCATATTCGTGCAATGGGACTTGTGTGAACGAACGGGGCAGTTTTAAGTGTGTAGCTGGTAGAAGGACAGCCATTCTTATTGGTGAGTGTATCGTTTCAACTTAGAATTTCAGACAGCTTTGTGCTCGAGAAAAAACAGCATAGCATAAATTATGTTTAGAAAAGGTACACAAATAAGTTTTACCTTACCTTAGTTCTAACATGATTGTACATTTGCCTTATGATGGTTACAAGTGTCAATCAACCGTAACTATCAAACCAACCTCAAAATTTTCTTTTTTGCTTATTTGATAGATATGAGAACACTCGAACTTTTCTAATCGGATTAATCGCCCTTATTTGTTTTCCTTCTAGTCAGATTCTCTTAAATTCTTGATGATAAGCCCTTATAGATACTTGACAAGCAGGGTACATTCTCTGGACTTTTTGTCCCTTAAATTCTTGTAATGCAGGGTTTGGGCCAGGCCTTGGGGCACTACTTCTGTGTCTTCGGTTATGGAGGCTGTACAAATACGTCAAGAAGAGAAAAAAAATCAAGCTCAAAGAGAAGCACTTCAAATGCAATGGTGGTCTTTTGTTGGAAAGTGAACTCTCTTCACTAAGAGGCAATGTCGAGAAAAGCATATTATTCAAATCCAAGGATTTAGAGAAGGCCGTTGACAATTTCAACGAGGATAGGATACTCGAGCAAGGCGGGCAAGGTACTGTTTACAAGGGAATGTTAACAGATAGAAAAATTGTTGCGATCAAGAAATCGAAGGTGATAGACAAGGGAAAAGTCGAACAGTTCATAAACGAAGTCCTTATTCTCTCCCAAATCAACCACAGGAATGTGGTTAAGTTATTAGCCGGAATGTGCTTGTCCTCATCTGTCAGTTTCGATTTCTTGATCGCAACTATTTTTCCATCTATTAATATTCCCTTGTAAATAGTACCCAGCCCACCTTGCTCGAGTATGCCATCCTCGTTGAAATTGGCGGTGGCCTTTCCTAAATCCTTGGAGTTGAACAATTTGCTTTTCTCGACATTGTGTTCTGGTGAACATGGTTCACTCTCCAACAGAAGGCCACTGTTGCGTTTGAAGTGCTTCTCTTCGAGCTTGATTTCTTTTCTCATCTTGCTGTATTTATACAACCCCTATAAGGCAAGACACAAAAGTATTGCCCCAAGGCCTGCCCCAAATTACCCTACATCACAAGAATTTAAGGGACAAAAGTTCCAGAAAGTGAACACTCGAACTTTTCTAATCAGAATGGCTGTCTTTCTTGACTCCATCCTCTACTTAAAATTGTTACTTTCCATCTGATGTGTATGTCATGATGTTATTGAAGCGTCAAATTCAATTTCCAAGCTATGTTACTCGCAAAAGACGATTATTTTTCCTTGGAAAAGTAGAAATTTTGTTGGTCTATACGACGTACTTTTTTTGTGGTATCAATGGTCAGATAAGTTTAGTAAGAGTGGGATTGAGATATGGTACCATTAAAGACCAGTCATCACTTTGAGTCGATGGTTTACACATCTAGTAAATTTTATGACTCAATCCTCTGCTAAATTTTCGAGATGCAGCCCTCGGAGCGGGCGTTGGAGGATTGGTGCAAGTGTTGCTCCTCTCACGGTGGCTATACAATGTCATCAAGAAAAGAAGAGAAATTAAGCAAAAAGAGAAGTACTTCAAAACGCAATGGGGTCTCTTGTGGCAGCAACATCTATCTTCATCGCCTCAAGGCAATGTTGCAAAAAGCAAAATATTCCGTTTCAAGGATTTAGAGAAGGCCACTGACCGTTTCCACAAGGATAGGATACTCGGCCGAGGTGGACAAGGGGTGGTTTACAAGGGAATGATGACCGATGGAAAAATAGTTGCAATCAAGAAATCGAGACTGCTAGACGTGGAAAAGGTTGAAGAGTTCATCAATGAGGTCATCATCCTCTCACAAATCGATCACAGGAATGTGGTTAAGCTAATGGGCTGTTGCTTGGAAACAGATTTCCCACTTTTAGTATATGAGTTCATACCAAACGGGACTCTTTATCAGTATTTGCATGACCCGAATGAAGACCTTCTCTCATCGTGGGACACGCGCCTGCGAATTGCGACTGAAATCGCTGCAGCCTTATTCTACTTGCACTCGGCAGCTTCTATACCCATCTATCATCGCGACATCAAGTCCACCAATATCCTCTTGGACGAGAAATACCATGCTAAAGTCGCAGATTTCGGTATTTCCAAGTCCATATCCCTCGACGAAACTCACGTAACCACATTGGTGCGGGGGACTTTTGGATACTTAGATCCGGAGTACTTCAGAACAGGTCATTTCACGGACAAAAGCGATGTATACAGCTTTGGAGTGGTCCTAGCTGAACTGTTAACGGGGCAAATGCCAATATGTCGCCTCAGGGAAGAAGAAGAAAGGAGCCTCGCGGCCTATTTTGTAATTTCAATGGAGCAGAATTGTCTGTTCGATGTTGCTGATGCTCGGGTTACGGAGGAAGGCAAGAAAGAAGAGATTGTAGCTGTTGCTAACCTCGCAAGAAGGTGCTTGAGCTCGATTGGGAGGAACCGGCCGACGATGATAGAAGTGGTGATGGAGTTGGAGGGAATAAGGAAGCTCCAAAGTTCTTCGAGTTTCCAACGAAATCAAGGAAAGATTGAGCCGGCTGAATCTCCTGACTCTCGCTTTGCATCCGGCAAGTCTTTCGCGGACACAGGTGTAACTACATTCTCAGATGTTCAGCCACTCGCACACTGGGAATCATGGTGAAGGCAGCAAATTCTGTTATAGTTGTTTCCTTGCTGTTTATGTTGGGATCAAGAGTGTTCAAGTAGTATCCTTTTCAAATTTCTTCCGAGGATCCGCGAATAGTGGTGTTTAATCCATTTACTGTGAGAATTACATTAGATTTGCGAATGTGTCCTTGCGAACAAGCGTCCTAATTATTTCGGACCTTTCACCCCATGTTGAAAAAAATAAAAAAAGCGGTGATGCGATTTAACTTTTCGATAAACATGTAAAATTCTGTTCTACCGATGGAAAAAAACTCAGGGAATTCTCATATTGGTTGAACATAGTTGCCGATATCTTTCCAATCTTATTTGCATAAAAAAGAAATAAGCGTAACTTACTTGTCAGGTAAACCGGTAATAAATTACCAACATTTTTGGAAAAATACCAACATTCACATAAAATAACAACATTATCAAGTCCTTTGAAATTTTACCACTATCGCAACTGTATTATCAACACCATCAGGAACTTACCAACACATTAAAATAATTACCAACTTCTATGGAAATTTTACTAATGTGGTAGCAGCCATTATCAAAATTTTCACCAATTTTCTGATACCGTAGTAAATTACTAACTCGTCTGTTGTAAGTATATTATGGCCACAATTAGGAATTTAATCAAAAAGAAAAAAGAAAAAGAAGGAGCCCATTCTACTTCTCCCGGACGAGGAATCCCTTTGCCGCGGTCGGGTGTGGTGTACTCATTCTAACGAGGGACGGGGAATCAATATCGAGTCGAAATCCAACTTTGACTAACCCGACGTTAGTACTACTTATGGGAACTATTTCCAAGAGCAATGGAGTTGCTAGCAGCTAGTGATCCCCTCAAATCTCCAAGAACTATATGTTTCCTTTTACCACACATGATTAATCCAAGATGTGAGTGTAAAAGGTTTCTCTTTGTCACTACGGAGATTCAAGTTGAGACATTATTGAATTGTCAATGTGGAACGATACCTGAATTAAAGGGAAGTAGACATAATATTGAGCCCACAAGTAAATTGATGTGTTGTAGAGTAGTTAATAATTTTTTTCATTTTCTTTTTTTTACATTTTGCTTTTTTTCCTTTTTCCCTCCATCGGCCATTGCCAGCCTTGGGTGGGGTGTGCTTGGCCTTGGGCTAGCAAGGTCCACCCTCATTGACCCAACCCTTGTTGATGGTGACACATGCCCGATCTAGTAAAGGACTGCTCTCGTGCTCCCAGGCGAGGGCAACCCTTGCCATGGTCCTAGCATCCTTAGCCTAAGCCAATGGCCTCCACCAATAATAGGTTTATGGTTAAATTAGCGCAATTAAAAAGTTTAAGAATGAATTGACACAAATGTAATAGATTTATGATTTCTTCTTCTTCTTTTTTATACATTTTTCTCTTGAATCTTGTGATGCTTCCTTTACATCTAGCGAGTCAAAAATTGATATGAGTGTCATTACGTTCTCAGATATGCAGATGTGCAGCCACTCTTGAGTCTTACCTAGCGAGACATGGTCAATATCTATTTTTCCTCTTATGGGTCATATTGCTCTAATCATAATGGAAATCGGTCTTCAAAGCAAAAGAAAGGAGGAGGAAAACTTGTTAGGTTACCAATAGAAGGATTTGATTAGTTATTTATGTTAGGATACCCGTTCCATGCATAGGCAAATAAAATATATAAAATGCTGCAGAACAAAATCCACACATGTATTTTCAGAGGTATTATTTGTGCGCTTCAATCAAAACATATTAAATGAAGGTTAGATAGATTATCTCTCGTGATGGTAACGCTCTGTGCTCCTGATATTTTGATCACAAGGATAGAAAGAAAGAATACAATTTTCTGCTATTTGTTTCTTACAACGCACACAGTATGAGCGAAAAGTACGTGCACTACCTTCAATGGCACCCTATGGACATTCCTTTCTTTCTTTCTTTTTTTTTTTTTTGAGTTGCTGATGGTGAGAAAACACCCACGATTCACGTGGGTGCGGCACCCGGTCAGCGACTTGTTGATCGTTGTGCGTCACCATTTATTTTTTATTTTTTTCCCTCACAAATATATGTACGGATTTTATTCTGCTGCATTTTATATTATTTATTTACCTATGCATATTACATGTATCTCAATAATACTATCAGAGCCAATCGTTAGGCGGTTTCATGTATTTAATTGATTTAGATTCATATAAATTTTTGCATTCTAAATTGTTCGCTCTTACATGGCCTATAAAAGTTGATTTAAATATGTAATATATATATATATATATATATATATCTCACATATTGAAGTTGATTTAAGGATACGCATACTCTTATCAAGTTATCCTTGTGGGCCAAGCCACTAGTAAAATAGGTGGAAACCTAGCCAAGAGAAATCTTGGTCAGCTTTGTCAAGGGGCGTCAAGTGTGAAGGTAGTTAGATATTGAACACTAGATTGATTAATGGAGTGGACCATTAATGTGTGGTTAGATAGACCATTAATACTATTTTGATCTTGTTGACTTATTTCATATGTATAAACCTTTATTGAAATGATATAACTCATTTTTTATATTTTGGCGTGTATTATATTCTGGATTTAGAATATTAAATTGTGGTATTGATTTTATATATGTGTATATTGAATGCTCAATTTGCTTAAAAAAGATTGGTAATACTAGCTAAGCCGTGATTGCTCATACTGTTCATTTTAAATGCTTTTTAGGTTCTTCTACTAGTGACAAATAGGACAAGGGCGCTATTATCGAGAAACTTTTGGTATTGGGATTTATGCGTATGAGCATAGCTTGTTGTATATAGCTAAAATAATACTTCTTGGGTTAACTAAATTCTGAAATGAATATATTCTTTTTGTAGACTAGAGAAATTTCTAATATCGTAAGTAACTCGATAACATGCTAGTATTGATTTGCGTTTGAGGTAGCGTCTTTTGGATAGGACGACTCATTTTCCCTATACTTGTAGAAGCAAGGTTGTGACAATTTCTTTATTGGAAAATTCAAGAAGCAAAGGAGATCGCACCGTCCAAGCAATTACGCTTCTTTTTGTCTCAATCAAAGACCTCCTTTTATGAGGTCACGAATGAACGGAAAAATCGTCTATTAAAAGGTTACTTGCAAAATTATAAAAGTCATTTCAGCACATAAAAAAAAAAACTCTGCTGATAAGATTTTCGTATACGACCGTTCATGTCATGCAATAGGTCTTCTTGTGTTGACCTAGATGTGACAACATTTCCTGAATTGTAGCCATTCACGTGGCTCCCGGACAACTCTTTCCCTTTTTTGGGTGGGCCAGAAAATTCCAAAAGTACTTCTATTGATGGCTTCAGCAAGAAAAGTAATAAGGCGTAAAAAATCCATATAAAAATTATCAAAGAAGCTTGAGAAATTTTACTAATGTGGTAACCACTCGGAATTTTTACCAATATTCTGATACTGTAGTATATTACTGACTCTTCTGTCCTAAGTATATTATGGTTACTATTAGGAATGCGTTCACACTGTTTAATGATCACGGACGTGCTTTTCTGCCTTCTTCTTATTCTTCTTCTTTTTTTTTCTGCCCAGCTATTGTTCTAATCGATAGTATATATTGAAACAACTTCACAGCTTATGTAACCACAATGATGCAGGGTACCTTCGGTTACCAAGATCTGAAGTATTTCCAATCAAGTCAATTTAAAGACAAAAGCAACATGTACAGCTTTGGAGTCATCCTTGTCGAACTACAAAAGCCAATCATGTGCCGATGGTTTAAGCTTTCCTCTTTTTTCTTTTGGACCTGTTGCGTTTCACAGTGTGGTTCATGATGGCTTTGAATGGAGACTCCGAAAGAAGAGTGGGAATGCTTGACGGATTGAACTTGCTTATGTCTTTATTTGAAAAATGAGGGGTTCTCCAAAATAATTTCAATAGGTGGCTGACATTTGGCACTCTCTTAATATCTATTCCAACATTCTTTTGAGAAATTTTCCTTTTACTTTTCCCACTTCAATTGAACTAAATACTTTTACTTTGCTTGTTTTTCGTGTTTTCATATTTGCTATTGCTTTTTCTCTTATTTTCTTCCCTCCTCTGGTCTGGTTGCGAAATGACAAAGGATGATCTCCTGTGCTTTGATTAACTCTGATAATGAAATGCTCAAAAGACGAGAACTTTGTGCGGGCTATGTATCAAGTTGGGTGTGCGCCTCTCTTTTTCAATAGCTGGAATTGTCGCTCGATGGCCTTTATTGACGTGGGAAAGGTTGATAAAGGGGACGCGGATTGAAATCAGAAGTGATGAAAACAGAGTAACCTTTGATCGAAAGCACAAGCTGGGGGTTCGTATTATTTTTTGGAGGTTGCTTTTGCTTTGCTTTTCTTTGGGGTGTGCTTGAAAAATACTGATTAACGTACTGCTCAAAAGACAACAACTTTGTGCGGGTTGAGTCATAAGAGTGGTAATCGATTTTGAAATTTATAAATGACTGACAACAAATGTATACCGAAAAAAAAAAAGAGAGTAAGTTTAAACGTCACCATCTTATTTTATCGAGAGATAGACTAGAAATTAAAGCAAACAACTACTCCTACATCTACTTCTTGTTAATGGAACAAATTTTGCAATTATTAAGTATAACATTGAATTTATAAATGACTGACCAATTTCGGATGTCGTTCGGAATTCAAAAATAATTTAAAAAGCCACGTTGATGTGCAAAGAAAAAAAAATCATATAATCCGCCCATTAAGAAGTTTTTGTCGTCGGCCCATGTGCATTACAACTAGGACCATCTGGACTGACTACCCGATGGCTTAAGCAAATTGCTTTTGTTGGGGGGCCAGGAAAATTCCAAGGTGCTTTTATTGATGGCTTGAGCAAGAAAAGCATTGGACTGACGACACGATGTGCAGCCATTCACATGATTCTCGACAATGTTTTTTACCTTTTTTGTTGGGGCCGCCAAAATTCCAAAGTTGCTTTTATTGATGGCTTGAGCAAGAAAAGCATTAGGCTGACTACACGATGAATACCCCATGCGAGAAAGATAAAAGCAACTTCTACCTCAATAATGGGAGAGGTCATCCATTTTGGTAATAAGCCAGGCCTTTCTCATGAGAGAGTCACGACAAAATTATGTCCCCTGTTATGTGAAAAGTCATACATGGTTGCTTAAACTGGTGTCCTCCGCGGGTCAAGCCTTCACATTTCTATCCTCAAGGAAGCATTCTTAGACATATAAGGAAATAACAGGATATTAGGAATGTATTTGAAAAAGATTCTGTTCCAAAAAATCATTTCTGATTCTGCTTGCCATACGAGTTTTAGAGAATCAGAATATATTTATTAATTGTATAAAATTTCTATTCTCGAAAATAGTTTCTCTTCATAATTTTTTCATTTAAGCCAAATAATTACGCTTTATCACAATAAAGTCAATCTATATAACATCACTAATAATGTTGAAGTCGGTTTCCAAAAATTTCTTTTCTCATGTGTGAAGTTAATTTAGGGAAGAAATGAATCCTATATGAGAACACTGATTACTAGATATACAAGACATTGTAGCCAATGGATAATGTCTTTCCTTGTGAGAAAGGGTTCTCATGATGACAACATGTGATTTTTTGTGATTGGACATTCTTTGGGTATTTGTAAAAAAAAAAAGGGTAAATACCATCAAAAACCCTAAACTATGCCCATTGTGATAAATTTACCTTGAACTTTTTTTGCGACATAAAAAACCCTCCAACTATGCTCATTGTGACACATTTACCCTGAACCCTTTTTTGTGACATAAAAAACCCTAAACTATATCCATTGTGACATATTTACCTTAAACTTTTTAATGTAACAGAAAAATATTTAAAAAAATGAAAATTTGAAGTCACTATTCATCACTCGTCCATCCACTGCCTGCTCAATGAAAAACCATCCCCTCTGACCAAAAAAATAAAAATTTGAAGTCACTATTCATTTTTTTTTTCAACACTAAATGGCACGAATAGTAACTTTAGATTTTCATTTTTTTTTCAACGTTTTTTAACGTGGCACGGTGTTACTTGGATTTACGGTATATTTTTAAGTACTACTTTTAAGTAGGAGGTAAATATGTCACAATGATATAAGTTCGGGATTTTTAGTGTCATAATAAAAAGTTTAGGGTAAATGTGTCATAATGAGTATAGTTTGGGGTTTTTATGTCACAAAAAAATAGTTCAGGGTAAATTTATCACAATGAGCATAGTTTAGGATTTTTGGTGGTATTTTCCCAAAAAAAAATTCCTTTTGGTAACCATGTTTAGAAAGGTCTTCCTAGTATTATTCCCATCATTTTTTTAGATGAAAATATTATGGGATGATCATCGAGAAACCCAGCTAGTAACAACAAAGTCTTTAATTGTCTTTTTGGGTAAAACATAACTGGGTCCTAAAGATGCAATTGGTGTGGAAATCATCTAAAATGACCACATCAAACTGACCATAAAGAAGGTTCTTGGAATAAGAAAAGAGAAAGGCAACGACTACCCTATCTAATAAGACGCATGTATTGTGGCGCTCTTTGAAGAAGTCAAGTCAACGACGACTTACATACTCCAGCTGTGATATTTTCTATGATTTATGTGGACGTGGATGAGATGACGTTGCCAGATGTGCAGCCATTCACGTGATTGACGAACATGTTTCTTCCCTTTTTTGGGGGGCCCGGAGAATTCCAAAGTTGCTTTTATTAATGGCTTGAGCAAGAAAAGCATTAGACCGACTACCCGATGTATACCACACGCGAGAACGATAAAAACGACTTCTGCCTCAATAATGGGAGAGGTCATTCATTTTGGTAATAAAAGTGATGATAAAATTATGTCCCTAGTGATGGGAAAAGTCATACATGGCTGTTTAAACTGGTGTCCTCCACGGATCAGCCTTCACATTGCTATCCTCAAGGAAGCATCCTTAGACATATTAGGAAGTAACAGAATATTAGGAGAGTATTTGGCAAAGATTCTTATTCTGCTCGCTACATGAGCTTTAAAGGATCAGAATACATTTGTTAATTGTATAGAATTTCTATTCTTAGAAACAATTTCTTTTCTTAATTTTTTTCATTTAAGCCAAATAATTACGTCTTGTCATAATAAAGTCAACCTATATAACTTCACTAATGAAATGAATACATATCATGTATAATACATAATTAGTCAATTTATTTCGTGCCATTATAATCGTCTATTTATTTCATGAAATTTTTATTTCTTATAAGTTGTTAAGAAAAATGATATTGCTAAAACACTTTCATTTAATACAATCCTAGTGAATTTTTAATTTTTTTTTCTTTTAAAATTTTTTTCTTAATTTTTTTGAAAAATCATTTTTTTACTTTTAAAAAACATATTTTTTACTTTAATTTTATTTTCTACTTTATTTTCCTTTTTCTTCGGTGGCCAAAGACGGTGGACGGCGGCGGACGGCGGTGGACGGCGGCGGATGGTGGACGATAGAGGTGGACGGCGCGGTGGACAGTGAACAGTGGACGAAGGAGGGTGGTGGGGTGGCAGATGGCAGCAAACAATAGTGTTTGGCAGTCACCTAGAACTATTTATCATCGAGATAAGCTCTATTGATTGTATCTATTGAAACAACCTCAAAGCACACGTAACCACAATGGTGTAGGGTACTTTTGGTTATCTAGAACTAGAGTATTTCCGATCAAGTTAATTTACAAATAAAAGCCACGTGTATAGCTTTCGAGTTTTTCCTGTTCGAACTCTTAACTAGACAAAAGGAAATCTCATCGTTCAGGAAAAAAAGAAGGGAGAAGCCTTGCGACCTATTTCATTCTTTTGATAGAGGAGAATCGCTTGTTTGACTTTCTTGATTCTCAAGTATTGAAAGAAGGAAAGAAGGAAGAGATTGAATCGGTTGCTAACCTTGTGGAAAGGTGTTTAAATTCGAATGGGAGGAATCGGCCTACAATGAAAGAAGTGGCAATGGAGTTTGAGGGGATAGGGAAGCTCCCAAGTCCTTTGGGTATTCAGCAAAATCAAGAGAATCGTGAGGCGACTGAATCTTATGATGCTGCTTCTATCTATAGGAAGTCAAATGTGGAAGCAGATATCATACCATCTTCCGAATGTGTAGCCTCTCTTGCCTAGTGAGACATGGTGAAGATCTGTTTTGTTGGGTCACATTGCTCTGTTTCCAATGGGAACTAGTCTTCAAAGCAAAAAGAAAGAGAAAAGAAGAGGAGGGAGGATAACTTTTTTGTTCACTAATTCGAGGATTTGGTTATGAACTTATTCTAAGTGTTTGGGAACAATAAATTGTTAGACCATACCAATCCCAAATTTATTAAGATCACCTTTGTCACACTATACGTCTTGGTAGTATTACTCCATCTCTTTTGGACATGCGATTGCTCTCTAATAATGATTGAAAATTCCAGCGGCGCCGTTTTAGTCACGGAGCGAAACAGCACCGTTCGGCCTGGAAGACCCGCGCCAGCCTAATCGGACCCGACCCGGTTCGACCAAACGGCCGTCGGATTGCCCCAAAAGGCTTCCTTCATTGGGGCATTTCGTCGAACATCATGCCTGCACAGACGGGTTGGAAACCAGCCTTTGGGAGGTTTTTGGGGGCATCATTCTCCAGTCTGGGGCACAATCAGTGGCGAATCAGCACACACATGTAAAACTAATACACGCTAAGAACGATATTAACGAAAAAAATATCCACCAAATCACTCGAAATCACTACGAAAATCCACCCCGAATAGGCAGGTTTGACATTTTCTGCAAAACTGGGCATCAACCCAGGCCGAGCAAACTGCGGACTACTCCTGTTCACGCCTCCAATTCTCTCCCATATAATACATAAAAAAAAAGTGCTCAATCCTAATGAAATTATGTAGTACGAGGTTCAAACTCATCAATCAGTTTGGGAAATTATTAAGCGTGCGCATCATGGGAGCGTCACGAAATAACCTAGATACATGATCCCCCTGACCAATTGAGAGGCCCGAACGACACATTCATGCGTATAGAACAACCAAACCGTGACCAAACCAATCAAACAAGAATATTAGTCGCCCCAATCTCTTAGAATGACTCTAATGAGACATGCGGACAAGGTATTTGGCCGGAGGCTTGCCGGAAATGAGGAATGAGCCTCGATCCGACGAGCCTTCCTCGGCCAAAAACTGCAGGCTAGCTGGTCGGGAAGGGTGAGAAAGCTACCTGCCTATGGTTCATGGTGAAGAATCACGGCAAGGTAACGACGGAGGATCGTAGCCAAAGTCTCCTTCAAGGTCTCTAGAGCTTAATTTATCTCTTAAAGTCGTATTATACGACTCTGAAAAGCAATTTGCCTTCGACCTTTCGCTAATTCCGCAACTGCAGTGGCCCTAATGCCTCAGTCCGGGTCAAAGATCACCTTTGCGGTTCAGTTCTCTTGAGCCTTCCTATTCTTACTAACTCCGAAAGCTACGTTTTCGAAATATCCCCCTTTCTCAGCACATTTCAAGCCTTGTCTTAATGGGGCTGTCGGGAACAAAACAAACGCGTCTTCAAAGTCCTCCAATCTGAAAGTGAGCCTTTCTGAAAGGAGAAGCTCTAGTGGGAACAAAAGAAAATATCTTCAAATCCCATCATGTCGATTTCTTGAGGGTTTTTTTTTTTTTTGGGTGTGGAAAAAATCCCAAGAATATTTGAAAGAACCCCAAAGAAACTGGTTAAAAGTCAGAGAGACGCAAATCCTATTCTAAATAAGATTGGATTACAATTACTCCTTTGTGAAGTATGGTGAAGGTGGAGGCCACCAAATTACGTCTAACTAACGAAATTAAATAGCCATTTAACAAATTATAAACAAACAAGGCTAAGAAACTAGACTCTAGTGTAAGGCCATGAATGTGGCATGTCCAATAATTGAGGGTTAAGTCAAATTATTTTCTTAAATTACCTAAACAACGCTAAAGTAAGTTTAATATTCAGAATTTAAAGAAAGACCTTATTTATTTTACATCAGAAATAAAAAGAGACCGAGCTAATAAATACTAAGAAAAAAAGAAAGATTTCCAATGTGAAACTTTGCGACCATAAACAAAGATGTGGAACAAATATTTAGGGTCCATTCGTTTTGCGGAAAATGTGATGTTTCTAGAAAATGTTCTCCACGAAGTCAATTTTCAAGTAAATAACAATATTTTCTAGTTTTCGGGTAAAACTTAAAAATAAACTGAAAAATATTTTTCTCTGTTTGGTTTAAAAAAAAAACTTTCTCCATGCACTTCTTTTAATAATTTTTTAAAAAAATTTAATTAATTTTCCTTGTTCTATTTTCTATTTCTTTTTTATTTTATTTTATTTCTTCTTATTTTCCCTTATTCTTTGGTTAGTCACTAGCCACGGTGATGGCTGGCAATTGCCCGTAGGCGAGCTCGAGCCTCACCACAAGCTAGTGAATAAGCATTGTTTTCCACAAAACCAGTTGAGATATAATATAATTTGGAGGAAGAATTCATACGATTTTGGTCTAGAAAAAATTAAGAAGTCTTACGTGAACAAGGAACAATTTAAGTAGATAATAAATGAATGAATATCTCAATCCTATCGTGCTTAACGGGATCCCGATAAAGGGTAAGGAAAAATCATCCGTTTAGGTATAGCTTCCGAACTTTGTCACAGGAAAAGTCACACTTGGCTACTTAAATTGGTCTCCTCTACCTGTCAAACTTTGATATTTTCCAACCTCAAGGGAGTTTCCTCAGAGATACCAGGAAGTAACATTGCTGAAGAAGATGATGCGTACAGTACACGACAGTTCTTCCCTTCTTCCCCTTACTAAACGGGTTTAACTCGAATTAATTTATTAAATAGCACAAATGCTAAACTAAGATTAAAAAGATCATATTTATGTTAAATCAGAAATTCATATTTATGTTAAATCAGAAATTCTGAGCAACCGAGGTGTTAATACTCGAAATAAAAAAGATTGACAGTGAATGTGAAATTTAATGGCAATAAGCAAAGATATGGAACAAATATTTAGTCCAATGTGTAAGAGGAAGAATTCACATGATTTTTGGTCTATTTAAAATTAAACAGATCTTCGACCATAAAAAAGAAAAAGAAAAAGATCCATACGTAAAAGGAAAAATTCAAGTTGTTAAGGAAAATTATAAATATCTGAACTCTAACGTGTTTAACAGGGTCCATGACAGAGGCCCTGAAAAGTCATCCATTTTGATGTTATGTTAGCCAAACGATGGGAAAAGTCATGCTAGCCAAACGATGGGACCCCAATTTAACGCGGCTTAAATTGGTGTCCTCTACCTGCCAAGCTTCGATATTTATCCGCAGGGAAGCATCCTCGGCGACGTATAACAGTATTGAAAATGAGATATCGTCAGAGTCGTCCTGGAAATGTATGGGCGTTTCGTGAGCAGGACATTAATGCAGAGGATCTTCATTCAAAGGTCCTTCCACTGATTGATAGTTAAGGTCAGTTTGATAGTTAGAGACTTAACATTTTTTTTTAATCCGTTCGTTTCATGAAAGATATGACTTTTTTAAAAAATATTTTTCGAAAAGTCATTTTTCAAAAAATTGATATCTTTCATGAAACAAACGGATTAAAAAAAAAAGTAAGAATCAGTGGAAGGTCTCTAACTATGATATTTTCCAATATTGATCTAAGACTTGAAAATGAACTGAAAATATTTTTCATCGTTTGGTAAGGAAAATCTCATTTGATTTTCTGCGTCATCCTTTGATAAGAAATTACTAATTTGCAAGTGATCGTCCTGTATGGCATGACCAATGCTAATGTAGACAACTTTTGTAATTTTACAAAACATTTCAAAATTTTAAATATTTTTATTTTTACTTTTTTTTTCCCTCTGTCCGTTACCAGTGATGGGCAGCTCAACCAAGGCGAATAGGCTGCACCTCGTCAGATTTGGCTAGGTGGAGCTCTCCCATGCCTGACAAGCTTGAGCCTTGCTGGCCTTGAGTGAGGCTAATTCGGCAAGGCTTTGCCTCAGGCGAGGTTGAGCTCACTAGCAACTGGTGAGCTCGATCTTACTCGATCTAGCGAGGCTCGAGCTCCCTAGCTTCAAGCGAGCTCGGCCTCGCCTATTGTTGGTGCTTGGCAGAGGAAGAAAAAAAGGAATCAATAAAAAATTGTTAAAAGTTCAAAAAGAAAAAGGAAGTGTTTGGCTGCCACTATTTCCACCCCGTATATGACTATTTACCAAAACACAAAATGGTCCTCAATCATTCAATTATAGGATTTAGTTACCAAAAAGACAAAATTCCCATGTATATTAAAAGTAGCTATATTTTTTTTAGTAGTTAGGTTTTATTTCCATAAAAATGAATTTTTTCCAAAAAGAGAAAATTTGAAGAACCCTAATTCTTTTCTACATTGTCAGTCAAATTTGGATAAATTGTTGAGTAGAATATGAAAAAAAAAACGTAGACAATGTTTTAGCACAGTCATTTGCTTTATAAATTTTCACTTTGAAAAAAGAATCTTTGAGTATTTTCCAAAATAAAACCATGATTATATTCTCAAACATGAAACTTTAAAGATGAAATTTAATTAAATAAAAAGTTGTATAAAATACCAAAATTTTGTTAAAATGCCAGTGAAATCTCGTTATTTCTCAATAATAAAATCTAATATCATCTATAAAGTGCTTATGAAAAAATATCAAGATGTCTTATTGTGCATTTCAGTGTATTTCTAGATATTTTTATAACGTCTTAAATAATTTGTGTTAAAATATCTAGCAAAAAGGGAAAAAAGAGAAATTCTTTTATAAAGTAAGTAAAGAGACTTGATATATATTTTAGACTAATCAAATTAAAATTAAAAATTCACCAATAAAGTGAGCTTTTGAGATGAGGGAGATATAGAATAGACAAGTCAAAATAAGAGCAATGATGAAAAAGAGACTTTTAATTTCTTTACGATATCAGTTAATTTGTCTTTTTTGCTTACTATTGGCGAGATATTTTTACACATAGCATATATAGGAATATATAGAAATACAATAAAAGAATAAAACATGTGAAATGCTTTGTTATTGCAAGTGGATTCCAAATAGAAATAGAAAAAAAAAAGGGAATGGGTGAGCTATTTTATCCTTTTAGTATAAATAGAGGTGCATTTAGTCATGTAAGGAGTGGAAATAGCGCTACCTAAATGATTTACTCTTTTTGAAAAAGAAGAAATCATGCTCCCCACTTTTGAATTTGTTTTTTTCGTTGAAGGAAAATATTTTCCTTGACTAGTTTATTTTATGTAAATCAAATGCTGGAAAACCCAGATTTTTTTTTTTTGAAAGTTGTTTTTGTAAAACAAATGAAGCCTTAGAATAGTTGTGGCTTCCTTCCTCTGGTTGGGAGCATTAGAAACTTCATTAAAGTGGTATTGTGCTCTTAGCATACAACTTATGTTTCTATCAACCTGTCTGGAGAGGAAATTGAAGTTTTGATGCTTATATCTTTGACCAAAAAAGAAACTTCATTGGTTGTCTATGTCGCATTTCATGGGCTGCCTCGACACTCAACTGTTTGTTGAGTTGTGTAACCATGCAAGCACGTGCACTTATGGTGGCTCTTCTGAGGTTTGAACCCGTTAAAAATATGTCTCGTATATGATTCTGGAAAAGGAAACTTTATTAATTTGAATAGGTTTTCAAGTTGGAGAAGCTTCCTAAGAGGAGTTCCCTATTTTGGATCTAATTTTTATTTATAAATAAGGAGTGAGTCTTCTTTGTAAGAGTATTCAAGAATGTTGAAGCAAATAAATCTTATGGTAAGATTTGTCAACTTCTTCATGGGAATTTGGAGGGGATAAGTACAATGTGACTTTTTGGTGTAATTAGGGGTTGAAAAGCACCGAGGATATTCGAGTGACTCAAGTGTGATTGTAATCTTGATTATATCAGTTAATCTATATTAAAAACCTCTCTTCCCATGGAGGTAGGCCACACCAACCGAGCATGTAAATTCTTGTTCTTTTTATTATTGTATTCGATCCTTTTCCACAACGAAATTGAGACTTTCGATCATTTCTGATTGTTTTGGTTTCAATAATCAAATTTGTTAATTCAGATCAACTCAAAAACTAAACTTACAACTGAAATAGTGAATACTAAATCTGCATCCGACCTAGTAAAAAGAGAGACTTCTTTTGCTTCTTTTGATCAAATAATTGAGCTTTGTTAGTATAATAATTTTTGGGTGACTGTGAGCACTGTGGCCATAAATTATTAAAAGAATGGACCCATGACAATTTACTTGGAATTTTCCACTAATCCCACAACTACAATGGCCTTAATGCTTAAGTGTGGGTCAAACATCACCTTTGCGGTTGAGTTGTCTTGAACTTTCCAACTTTTCTTACTCCGAAAGCTAAATTTCTAAGATGTCACATTTCTCAATACCTTTCAAGAGTTGTCCTAATGTGGCTGTCCAGAACAAAAGACTAACTCTTCAAAGTCCTCGAATCTAAAAATGACTCAAGGGGAAATATCTTCAAATTTCATCATGTTAATATCTTGTGTTTGTTCCGACTAGTTTCTTTCTTATATTTCCAAATGAGACAAAAAAAAAATAACACGTTGCGATTGCGATCCAAGAAAACCTGATGGATCACATTCTTCTTCTTTTGGCTGCTAAACTAGGCGACCACTTCAGCAGATAATTTTCTACCCCAGGAAGGATCTAAAACTTTGACTATTCTGCTCTAGGAAGCATCCTCAGCCACGAGAAAAAGGCGTACAAACGACCGCGCATCTGTTCATTCCTCAAATAGGTCTGTGATTCCTCAAAAAAAGAAGCAGGAACAAAAAGGTTTCAGATTCTTTTTCTTCTAGGATACGAGTGTGCATGGTCCGGGCCGATCCAGTCTCGACATGGAACCAGGGACCGGACTGGTAGCCCCGGTCCCCAAATTTTCGAGACCAAGGACCGGACCTGACTAGGACTGGCGATTTGATCCGGTCCCGATCCAATCCCAGTTTGGTTCTAGTGGGATCGCTAATACTAGCTTCTTATAGAACATGGTAACAAAAAATCTTAATCGATCATTAATCAATACTTTTGAACATAAGTGTCCATGTCAACATAACTATGGTCCACAGCACCACATCAAGGGAAAAAATGAGGAAGAAATGAAGAAAAATGGGTGAAGGGGCTGAAGAAAAAAAGTATGACCATAACTGAATGATGAGTGGAAGAGGCAAGAGAACCCATACCAATTGTTCACTTTCTTTAGCGGTATCCTTAGAAAATTCCCAAAGCACTTCTATTGATGGCTTCAGCAAGAAAAGTATTAGGGCGCGAAAAGTGTCTCTCCGATGGAAAATTCATTTAAAAAACGGAGTAGTTATCGCTGCCCTTAGATTAATTACACGATGTCCCACGATTGAGGACGATAAAAAAAATGGCTTCTTCTTCAATAATAAAAGAGATTGCGTCACTCGCACATTGCATCACGATTAAAGACATTAAAAAAAAAATCACTTTTGCTTTGGTAAAAGCGAGTTTTGCTTTCTACTTTTTGAATTGACAAGATGCCTAAAATCATTTTGGTTGTCAAAAATAAAAACTTGGTTATTGTGGAATAAGTTTGTCACATGATTTTTTTGCTCACGAAGAGATTCTTATTGTGGAAAATGGTTTTGGTTTCCCAAAAAGGACAAATAATGAATGGGAACACAAGAGCATCACAAGATACTTCGTTTCTTACACTAATGTGAGTTTTGTGTTCGTTTACCGAGTGATAATAATTATCAAACTGACAACTCTCCTTCCAGTGTTAAAAATTGTTCTAGTACAATTTTTCTTTCTAGCTCAATTTAAATATGCTTAACGATACATAAGATGAAGGGTTCTGAAAAGTCATCCACTATGGTAATGATCCAATCAACCCCTCAGGGCTCCTTACTTACCAAAATGGTCTCCAACGGATGGATTGGTGATATCTACATAAAACTGATCAAAGAAGCTTGAGAGGGTTAGATGGAAAATAGAGTAATATCAGCGTGTTCTTCATTTTACCAGCGTTGTTCATCATTTTCTCTCCGATAATACTGTACACTTGTACATTTAAAAGTATTCTGTGTAGTGTTCTTGCTATTTTATAATCAAGTGATAAGCAAGTGTACAAAGGTGATAGCAATACTTGTTACTTAGTGGTGTAGTCTATGATTTGATAGGAACAATACATGTCGATTGGCTTGAAAATTAGTAGTGGTCCAACCAATGCCTAGGCTATTACCTAGGGAAGAAGATGTAACCTTTTGGATAAAACCGAATCTTTATAAATCTCTGTGGAATCTTCTCTATATCTTCATCATTATCTTCATCAATTCATTATTAACTATGCTTATCAGTAACACTTGCACCTTTTACACCGATCTGCCACTAATCATTGTCAAACTATTGTTTATTCTTCCACAGCGAAACTCATTTGAAGTCAGAAAACAACCAATTCACCTCCTCTTCTAGGTATGACGTCCGTTGCAATCAAAGCCAATCTGATCGAAGGATATGAAGCTTTGACAATTCTGCTCTCGGACGCATCCTTGGGTATGGTAGGGCCGGCAACCGCAGAAGAAGAAGGCGCACGAGTAAGTGCACCTAATGTTCGTTCCTCGAACATGTCCACATTTCCTGTCAAGAAGGGAGAACTTGTGATCTCATAAGCGAGCATGAGAGCTTGTGATCTTGTCAATTCAGCATGAGCTATATAATATAGGATATTCTTGCGATTTTTCTGAAATCTTTGAAGGGACAATCCCAGCCAATATAATTAGGAAAATTCAAGAATTGCATTGGCTTGTAAAACAACTTACAAATATCATTTTGCATGGAAGCATCTGTTGGGGGGAAAGAAATGGGAAGTGTATCTACATGACCTGAATGAAGACTCTCTTAATTCGGCGACATATTGAAGTCGTTTATTGAGCGGCACAGAGTGGAGTGTTTCTTTGGGTTGTCCATAAAAAAGCTCCGGACACATGGAGGATTTGTGCTGTGAATTCTGCATCCAATTGAGTTGTTTTTTGTGCAATTAGTGCAGGCCAATTGGACAACCCTGATTCGTTCCCTTTTGCTCTTCTTTTTCCTTGTGAACGATTGGATCAAACCATAGAATTCGTTGGGATCTTTCAAGCTAATTTCATAGGGTGTGAACTGCAAGAATGAGTTCACAGTTTCCTTATCATTTTAAATTCTTGTTGAAATGTTTAAGTGTTGAGTTGTAATCCTAACGACATTTACACCATTTAACCTGTTGGTCATTCCATTATTGAGAGATTTTCGCCATGCCAATGAGGGTTTTGTTCTAGCGATACGAGTTTGTCTCCTGCTACTTTAAAATCTGATAATAGTGTCGAACCTTAGAATTTCAGAAGAAAACCATATATGTATTTCAAGAAAACTGATGAACGATTACAAGTTTGAGCAATTTTCTATGTGTTAATCATGTCGGAGTTGCGAGAGGAAGCCTCTTAACAAGTTCATTACTTTACGACGAGTAGCAACATCTCCCAATCTATTAATAGTCCACCTATATTGTGTGGAAATAGTGATCCTCATGTTTTATGAACTGACATGATAATCTTATGGCAATGGACATGAACAGGACTAGCACTGTAGCATCGAGATGAAGTATCTCTTCTAGGTGGGGGCGAGGATGTTCTGATGCTGGAAATTGGAGCTGATAGTGGTGGGATCTGACTGGATTGGATGTCGGGGAACTGGAAGTTTCGTTGATGTTGACTAATGTTGTTATATTATGCCTCGAGCTTGAGTTGCGCAGTAAAAGTGTACGTCTTTGTTCATGTCGCGTAAGGGAGGAGGTCTTCGGTGAGTGGTCAGTATATACTCGAGATTTTTCTTCACAGGAGAGTCTCATAATTCGGCCGAATACTGAAGTCCTTTCTTGTGCCGCAAAGTGGAATGTTTTTTTTTTCCCGGTCGTACATAAGGGAGCTCCAGACACACGGAGGATTTGTGCCATGAGTTTTGCACCCAATTAAGTTATTTTGCAAAACTTCACGTGGGCGTTTCCGTGAACATGCTCATTGTGTCGGTGCTTTAAGCTTTTCCCTTTCTTCTTTTGGGCCAGTTGCGTTTCAACGCTAAAAAGAAGAGGTTCATGGTGGCTTTGGATGGAGACTCGAAAAGAAGAGTGGAGATGCTTGATGTATTGAAATTGCTATGTCTGTATTTGAAAAATAAGGGTTTCTCCAAAATAATTTCAATAGGTGGCTGACGTCTGACACTCTCCTAACATCTATACTAACTTTCTTTTGAGAAATTTTCCTTTTACTTTTCCCACTTCAATTGAACTAAATACTATTGCTTTACTTGCTTTTTGGTGTTTTGATATTTGCCGCTGCTTTTCCTCTTATTTTCTTCCCTCCTCTGGTCTGACAGCGACATGACAAAGGATGATCCCTTCGTGCTTGATTATTTCTGATTAATGAACTGCTCAAATGACAACAACTTTGTGCGGGCTGAGTCACAAATTTAATATGTTATTTAGTTTGAATTTCAAAAATAGATGGCAACACAATATACAAGTTTGGAACCATCGACTTCTGAATTTATAAATGGCTCGTAAAAGTAAGTTCAAACATCTTCATTTTATTTTACCGAGAGTTAGATGGAAATTAAAGCAAATTACTACTACTACACCTACTTCTTGTTAATGGAACTAATTTTGCAATTATTAAGTATAACATCATTTTCGTTCAGCAAAATTGTGACCCGTTTGCACGCAAATTTGCGACCCTCGACGAAGGAAAAAGAAGCTACTTGTTTGTCAGTCACCCATAACAATTTTAGCGAACATCTCTGTTGACACCTGATTTTCAATTATCTTGGGTTCATAAAAATTCAAAAAATTGAAAAATCAACTTCGGGGACCTTAGCCGAGCCTAGGAAGCCAATTTTGATAAAAAAAAATGATTTTTCATATTTTCAGCATTTTTATTTATTTATTTTCGAAAATTAATAGAAAATCCATAAAAATTCATAAAATTAAAAAATCAACTTTGAGGACCTTAGCCAAGCCTAGGGAACCAATTTTGACCAAAAAGTGATTTTTTGTGTTTTTTTATATATTTTAGAAATTAGGAGAATATATAATAAATAATAGCATTTGAGGCCACCAAAATATATAAAAAATAGTCAATATTTTTATTTTAAATCCCTTTTCATGTTGGCCATCACAAATTTAAAAAATCTAATTCGGGGTCGTGTATTCCTTCACGAGCAAAATCTCGAGCCGGGCCTAAAAAAATTCAATTTGAATCAATTTATTTTCATTTTTTCACTTTTAGGAGTTGTGACATTGTTCTCTAATATTTCAAATTTTTATATCGGCCCAATTATACCCAGAATGACTCAATTGTGCAAAAGGGCTTTAATTAAATTCTGCATTATTTTCAGCGACAAGAAATGAGCTTAAATTTGACATGTGGTGAATTTTAACTAAGTATAGGGAATGTGTGTCAAAAATTGTGAGGATATTTGGACTTAAAGAAATATTTTTTTCAGTGACTGAATTGTAAATACTTAAAATTCAGGGACTATAGTGCAAATACCTAACTCTTGAGGGATTATTTTGCAAATAACAAAAAGAAGAGTTAGTGGATAAATTAGAATAAAGAAGGGAAGATGGAGAAAAGGAGATGGAGAAGAGAAGATGGAGAAGAATGGATGGAGAAAATAAGATAAGAATAGAGAATGGAAGATGAAGATCAAGAAGAGTTAGTGGAGAAATTAGAATGGGAGATAGAGTTAGTGGAAAAATTAGAATGGGAGATAGATGAGTGGGTTATAAAAGGAGGAAAAAGTGAGCTTGAGAGAGGGATTATTTTTTTGAAGAGAAAATTTTGGATGTTTGAGAGGGTTTTGGGAGATTGAAGAAAAATTTGAGAAGAAGAAAATACCAAAAAGAGAGAGAGAATTTTGAAGATAATAGGAGTTTAAAGCTAGGAATTATCATCACAAATTCCTTCATCGATCAACATAAATCAAGAGTTCATCCTCGTCAACAAGCAAGCAAATTTGAGCTAAGTGTTTTTTATTTATTCATTTATTTATGGTTTTAGTCGCAAATTAGCACAAATTATATACACTTTCTCCATCTCTCTATTTTCCTCATATTTTTATGTCAGGGAACAACAATTCCATATTAATGGCAAAGCCCATAGAGATGCAAAATTGGCCCAGACGAGCTCCTAAGTGCCTACCAATTTCCCAGCTGATATGTGATTAAAAGTCTCTCTTAATTCAAAAGAGACTCTCTATGTTAAGAACAGAGAGAGAGCGAAAACCAATTCTAGAAATCCCTCCCAAAAAAATGGGAGATAAGTACTCTTTCCACTCTTCTGGTTTTAGGTGCAGATTAGCACATATTTTGTATACTGACACTTCATTCTATTTTATGTCAGGCAACCGCAGCTCTATATCAACGCTCAATTCTATGAAAGCACAAAAATGGCTTGGAGGAGTCCTCAAGCGCGCACAAATTTTAAATTGTTGAATCAATTTGTTGTAATTTATTTTTAAAGAACTAAAACCCTAGAATGGAGAGGCAAAGCACATCCACTGGAGGTCATTTAAATACCTGCAATTTAAATACATGCACCTTAATCCCAAAGGAAAGAGCCAAGCCAATGCTAGGCCTCCCATTGGAGGTTTTTACTTACAATAGTTTAAATACCTGCAATTTAAATACCTGCACCTTAAATCCCAAAGGGAAGAGCCAAGTCAATGCTAGGTCTCCCATTGGAGGTTTTTACTTACAGTAGTTTAAATACATGCACCTTAAATCCCAAAGGGAAGAGCCAAGCCAAGGCTAGGCCTCCCATTAGAGGTTTTTACTTATAGTAGTTTAAATATCTGCAATTTAAATACCTGCACCATAAATCCCAAAGGGAAGTGCCAAGCCAATGCTAGGCCTCCCATTTGAGGTTTTTACTTACAGTAGTTTAAATACCTGCACCTTAAATCCCAAAAGGAAGAGCCAAGCCAATGTTAGGCCTCCCATTGGAGGTTTTTACTTACAGTAATTTAAATACCTGCACCTTAAATCCCAAAGGGAAGAGCTAAGCCAATACTAGGCCTCCCATTGGAGGTGTTTATTCACTGTCATGTACTTCCTATAATTTAATTTTTGAATCACCAGACCCAAAAAATGAGTAGGTCGTAACACTGCACAGAAGTCGTTAACACACTCCCTCTTTCGACTTCAGGGAATTTTTTAACACTTAAAAAAATATATAATAAATAAAAAATATATATCATCCATGCATCCTATTTAAAAAGTGAAAACAAAAAAAAGAATACCCTACTAGAGCCTTATGAATAAACCAAGCCTGAGTTGCCAAATTAGGATATCCATGAAATTAAGGTACCGAAAGGGCATTAGTTTTAATTAACTAGTGTAACCAAGTCCCCGAACTCATAATCTCTGGTTCGCAGAAATAAATTAGTTCTCCCGTTAATTTATTTAGGTTTCTAATTGACCTACCAAGAACGATTAGTGGCGACTCCAAATTTCAAAATCATTTAAAACAAAAATCCAAAGTCGCGATTCGGTAGGGCTTGGGAGGGTCCGCATTAGGTTAGTCAAATCTAATTTACCTAATAATCCGTTAGCCTTTTTTAAAATAATTTTTTAGAGGGTCGTGACAATCTCCTCTGTGGACTGTTCTTGTTTAGATGATTTTCCAAAGCAATCTATGCTGTTGAATCAGTACATCCTCGGTTGATCCTTATCCTTGGTCAATCTTAATCATAAATTCCAATCGCCTCTGGTGGGTCGGGGACCACGTTGATTGAGTCTTCTCAACAAAAGTCGTTCGACCAATTTCGGACATTGTTCGGGATTCAAAAATTATTTAAAAAGCCACGTTGATGTATACCCCACGCGAGAACGATAAAAGCGACTTCAGCCTCAATAATGGGAGAGGCCATCCATTTTGGTAATAACCCAGGCCTTTCTCATGAGAGAGTCATGGTAAAATTATGTCCCAAATGATGGGAAAAGTCATACATGGCTGCTTAAACTAGTGTCCTCCGCAGATCAGACCTTCACATTTCTATCTTCAAGGAAGCATCCTTAGACATATAAGGAAGTAACAGAATATTAGGAGTGTATTTGAAAAAGATTTTGATCCAAAAAATCAATTCTGATTCTACTCGCTATACGAGTTTTAGAGAATCAAAATGCATTTATTAACTGTACAAAATTTCTATTCTCGGAAACAATTTCTCTTCTTTTTTTTTTCATTTAAGTCAAATAATTACATCTTGTTACAATAAAGTCAACCTATATAACATCACTAATAATGTCGAAGTCGGTTTCCAAAAATTTCTTTTCCTATGTGTGAAGTTAAATTGGGAAAGGAATCCTTCCTACATGAGAACATTGATTACTAGATATGCAGGACATCGTACCCCATGGATAATGTCTTTCCTTGTGAGAAAGGCTTCTCATTATGACAACATGTGATTTTTTGTGACTGGACATTCTTTGGGTATTGGTAAAAAAAAATTTCCTTTCGGTAACCATGTTTAGAAAGGTCTTCCTAGTATTATTCCCATCATTTTTTAGATGCGAATATTTTGGGATGATCATCGAGAAGCCCAGCTAGTAACAGCCAAGTCTTTAATTGTCTTTTTGGGTAAAACATAATCGGGTCCTAAAGATGCAATTGGTGTGGAAATCATCTAAAATGGCCACATCAAACTGACCATAACGAAGGTTCTTGGAATAAGAGAAGAGAAAGGCAATGACTACCCTATCTAATAAGATGCATGTATTGTGGCGCTCTTTGGAGAAGTCAATTCTACGAGGACTTACATACTCAGGCTTTGATAGTTTATATGATTTATGTGGGCGTGCATGAGACGACGTTTCCGGTTGTGCAGCCATTCACGTGATTGACGAATATGTTTTTGCCCTTTTTTGGGGGGGCCTGGAAAATTCCAAAGTTGCTTTTATTGATGACTTGAGCAAGAAAAGCATTAGCCTGACTGCACGATGTATGCCCCACGCGAGAACGATAAAAACGACTTCTGCGTCAATCATGAGAGAGGTCATCCATTTTGGTAATAACCCAAGTCTTTCTCATGAGAAAGTGATGACAAAATTATGTCCCCTGTGATGGGAAAAGTCATACATGGATGCTTATACTCGTGTCCTCCACGTATCAAGCCTTCACATTTCTATCCTCAAGGAAGCATCCTAGACATATTAGGAAGTGACAGAATATTAGGAGTGTATTTAACAAAGATTCTGGTTCAAAAATTCCACTCGTCAAATGAGTTTTAGAGAATCAAAATATATTTATTAACCGTACAAAATTTCTATTCTCGAGAACAATTTCTCTTTCTAATTTTTTTTTCATTTAAGCCAAATAATTACTTCTTGTCACAAAAAAGTCAACCTTTATATCATCACTATTAAAATGAATACAGATCATCTATAATACATAATTAATCTATTTATTCGGCACTACCGTAATTGTGTATCTGTTTCATAAAATATTTGTTTCTTATAAGTTGTTAAGAAAAATGATATTGCTAAAACACTTTCATGTAATACAAATCTAGTGAATTTTTTATTTTTTTAAAAAATCATTTTTTATTTTAAAAAACATATTTTTAATTTTAATTTTGTTTTCTACTTTCTTTTCCTTTTTCTTCGATGGCCAAAGACGGTAGATGGTGGATAGTGCAGTGGATAATGAATGGTGGACGATGGAGGAAGGCAGCGGTGGCGAATAATGGCAGACGGTAGTGATCGGTGGTGGTCGGCAGTGAACGACGGTCGGCAGCATACGGTGGCCTACGGCTTATGGAAGTGGTAGCAGTCCGCATACAATGGTGGTAGAGCTGGCTGGTTGAACGACGGGAGCAGGGGACAAGCGAGGGGAGCTAGCAGGTTAAGCGTTCTTCCCTAAGGCTTCATTCTTTTTCTTGTTTTTTTTTTTTTGTTGAGGGAACAAACTGAGAGCCTTCCATGAGCGTTCTCACTTTCTTAGTCTTGTTTTTTGAAAGTGATTCTGGAACAAAGAAACAATTTTTTTTTAATTTCTATTTCTGCTCCAAATATGTTTTTTCGAACATAATCAGATAATTTGACAATAAAAATCATTTAGTTACCAAAATCATTTCGTATATGACCATCTATGTCATGCAGTACGTCTTCCTAGTATTATTCCATCTTTTCTTTTGTATATGTGATTGTTTTGTGATGATCATTGAGAAATCATGCTAGTAACGGACCATATTAGTATAAAGATAATTAAAAAGTAACGATCTAATCTTTAATTTTTCTTTTGGCTAAACCATGGGTTTTAAACATGCAATTGGTGTGGATAACTAGAATGGCCAAATCAAACTGACCATGGGACGTCTTGGCTGGCTCAAAGAAGGCTCTTGGAATGAGAGAAGAGAAAGACAACGACTACCATATCTAATAAAATATACGTATTGTGTGTCGCGACCTAAAAATCGATTTTATGATTTCAGGTTAATGGATTACCAAATTAATTAATTAAGTTAGCTCGAACTCTCCTAAGTTCTACCAAATTGTGACTTGAGTTTAATTTCAAAAAAATATCTTGGAGTCGCCACTAATCATTTTTGGTATGTTGATTAGAAATCCGAATAAAATAGCGGGAGAACTACTTTATTCTCTACGAACCAGGGATTATGTGATCGGGAACTTGATTACATTAATCTTTCAATTAATGCCCTTTCGGTACCATTTTCATAAAAAAAAATGTTCAATTTGACAATTATGATGGATTCTCCACTGAAACTCAAGGTAAAAAAAATTTCTTTTTTTTATGACAAGGGAAAGAAACTAAACTATATGTAATGCATGCAATTTACTCTAAATATTTACAAGGTAGGTTATAAATACGATTATATACATGATATGAAAATATGCGCTCTTTTATCTTGACATAGTGATTGATAAACGCAAATCGTTTGAGATTTTTTTAAAAAAAAAAATTGTGCAATGAATATACCTCAAAATTGGATGTACAATTTATCCAAAGAAGACATACAACATATTCAACAAGGCATAATCATAATTCAAATAAATCCATTTAGGTAACAAGATTCTCAAATATTCTAAATGATTAGGATTGTTACCTAATTTGGTGGATTTGATCGCCGAATTCGAACGTCTTATTACCTTGTGGATCAAGGTTGCAAATGGCGGCACAATGACGGGGATGGACTTGTGGCATAAACGATGAGGATGGACTCGAAACTTGCGTTGGTCGATGGAAGAATTAGGATGGCAACACCGAGTTTCAAACTCTCATTCACATCTCAAATAGAACTCTCTCATTTCTCTTATGTCTTATGAAATTCTTTTCAAAATGAATCCCCCAAATCTTTCCTTCCTTCCCCTTTTATAGTGTGTTCCTCTATTTCTTTTTTTTTATTTTTTATATATCTCATATTTCATTTTTATTTTTCCACTAACTCTTTTTTATTTTTATCTTCCACTCTTGTTTTTCCATTAACTCCTTTTTTACCTTTATTTTCCACTCTTGTTTTTTCCCACTAACTCTTTTTTATCTTTATTTTCCACTCTTGATTTTCCACTAACTTTTTTTATCTTTATTTCCCACTCTTTTTTTTCACTAATTTTTTAATTTTTTAATTTTTATTTTCCACTCTTATTTTTCCACTAACCTTTTTTATCTTTATTTTCCACTCTTGTTTTTCCACTAACTCTTTTTTTATCTTTATTTTCCACTCTTGTTTTTCCACTAACTCTTTTTTTTTCCACTCTTGTTTTTCCACTAACCTTTTTTATCTTTATTTTTCACACTTGTTTTTCCACTAACTCTTTTTTATCTTTATTTTCCACTCTTGTTTTTTAACTAACTCTTTTTTATCTTTATTTTCCACTCTCCACCAACTCTTTCTTTTTTTTTTAATCTTCTCCACCAACTTTTCTAATTTTCCCACTAACTCACCTTTTTAGTTATTTACAAATTAATCCTTCAAGTTTTAAATATTTGGATTTTAGTCCTTGAAGTCTTAAGTATTTGCAATTCAGTCCTTGAAGTCTTAAGTATTTTCAATTCAGTCCTTGAAGAAAAAGAATATTTCTTTAAATCCAAGACTTCATAAAATTTTCAACGCATTTCCTCTATGCTCAGTCTAATTGCCCATCAATTTAAGCTCATATCCTCCGCCACAAACAAAATGAGATGCATGAATAAATATGAAAAATGATTTAAATTTTTTTGGCAAGAACTAAAATTAGTTCTCTTTTTTTTTATGAAAAACGATCAAAAAGGTTAGTCAAAAATTTAAGTGTCAACATTGTGGTGCCTTTCGGAGAAGTCAAGTCAACGAGGACTTACTTCCCCAAGCTTTGATATCTTCTATGATTCACGTGATTCACGTGCATGTTTTTCCACAGGAAGCCTTCAAATTTCTATCCACAAGGAAGAATCCTTGGACATGCTAGGAAGCAATAGAATATTAAATGTCAACAAAACCGCAAGAAACGATTAGACAAGCGACCGGTGTTCATTGTCTTCTAGACTTCATCATAAGAGTCCTGCATCCATTGCAGAATAATTTGAGTTAGTTCCACTGAGTATAACCCGAGGCCCTAGAAACGAGCTTGTCGACAAAATATGGCATTAGCATTGATATGGCTAAATGTTGCAGGTTACCAGTTCCTAGGGCTCAGGAAATTGAAGAATTTGAGAGGGCAAAATCAAGGAAACATAAATAAAAGGACAAGAAATGACGTAACGCAGTTATCTTAATTCTCTCGAGGAAAATAGGAGTCAATGAAGAAAACTTGCTACAGTTTTTTTATTTTTGGGTCGGAATTGCTACGGTCATAATCACCATAATGTTTATTGGCAAATCCCAGAAGCAAAGGAGATCTCGCTGTTCAAGAAGCAATGACGTTTGTTCTTGTCTTAAGGGAATACTTTCTCCTTACTAAAAATTTACTTTTGATTCTCAATGCAAAAGCGATTTCAGAGAAAAAAATTACCTTCCGCTGAAATAGTTTGAGTATGCAATCGTTTGTCATACGGTATGTCCTCTAGCCCTTCTCTATCTATTTTGTCTACGTGATTGCTTTGTGGCGATGGTTGAGAACTCAGATCACTAAAAGACTACTAAAATAATATAATGCTTCTTTTTTTTTGTCATAATATAATGCTTCCTTTTTTTCGTGAAAAAGCGTGACATTCCTTGAAAATATTTTCTAATCAAACCCGCCATGCTAAATCTTGGCCGGCGTGAAGAAAGCTCTTGGAAAAAGAGAAGACAAGGACGACAACTTCCAAATCTGACGAAATGCATTGGGACGCTCATTGGAGAAGCCAAATCAATGAGGAAGTGATATCCACAAGAAGCTTGCGGTTGAGGAAAGTATGTCCTATCACTGTTGGAGACTAAGTCGATGGTCTGTCTTTCCAGGTCGTCCACTAATTCGCACCATGCCGGTCTTTCTAAGTTTGTTTACGTGCAAGTTGGTTTCATATAGATGGGAAATTAAGTTAACCCGTTTCCGGCAGGTTTTGGACAGAATCATTCCAGGTTTCGGTTTGTGTACAGTTGGGAATCACAAGTTTGATCCATAGATTGCCGAGTACCAAGTATAAACAATTTCATATTTGAGTCACTTCGAACTTTTGATTTACCTTGATCAATGAAGGAAAGGATTGAAAATTCATTGAAGTACATCTGCATCATCTATTTTCATGTACTCCTCATATGAAGCTTTCATCATGCACTTGCACATAAATTAAAGTAAACATTTTGTGTGATTGGAATTGGAACAAGTTTTTCCTGATTGACTTCTACTCTCTTTTTTTTTTCCGAGGGAGTTAAAATAATCATGTCCCTTTATTATGTATAAACTTAATTTTGCGTTTTCAACATCTCCAGTTTTTAGTGTCTTCGGAACTTGAAATGTGCTACTTCAGCCATAAATGCTAATATCATTGTGAGATTTTATGGGACCACTACCAACTGTTCCAAAAGCTTAAGCTGTTGGATGAAGGCGTGGTTTAATATTTAATTATTCTAACACTCCCCCTCACGCTTAGTCTGGTATTTTTGCCTAGTACTAAGTGTGGAAATATATGATTGGGGAGGTAAATAGGGGCCTGGAAGGATTTGAACTCAGGACCTCCTGCTCTGATACCATGTGAGATTTTGTGGGACCACTACCAACTGTTCCAAAAGCTTAAGCTGTTGGATGAAGGCGTGGTTTAATATTTAATTATTCTAACAATCATGAACATTAGTTATGATTGATTTGGTTTTCAATAATCAAATTTGTTAACTCAAAAACTCAAGAAACCGAACTCACAACTGAAACGGTGAATGCTAACAAATCTTCATATTGTATATCATCAATAAAAAGATCCGAACCCAACTTGTCTTCAATTTTGGTTGAACTTGGTTTGGAAAAAGCACGAACTGAATTTTATGAAAATGGGCACATCTGCGTGTCAATAATAAGGTCCATAATATTTTCATAGCTAAATTATGCTCATCTCGATGACCAAATGAGGAAAGGCTATTTATTTGGAATTTTCTGCTAAATCTACGTTGAACCAAGTAAAAAATCAAACTTCAAAATTCTCAAAAGAGAAGACCTCACGATAATTTAAGTAGAATTTTTTACTAATCCCTCAACTGCATTGATCTTAATGATTGTGTGCGGGTCCAAGATCACCTCTGCAGTTTAGTTGTCTTGAACTTTCCAACTTTTCTTACTCTGAAAGCTAAATTTCCGAGATGTCCCATTCCTCAGTTCCTTCCAAGAGTTGTCCTAATGTGGCTGTCCAGAACAAAAGACTTGACTCTTCAAAGTCCTCGAATCTGAAAATGACGTAAGGGGAAATATCTTCAAATTTGATAATGTTAATATCTTGTGATTGTTTCAACTAGTTTCTTTCTCATATTTCCAAATGAGACTGAAAAATAACACGTTGCGATGGCCGTCCAAGAAAACCTGATGGATCGCATTCTTCTCCTTTTGGCTGCTAAACTAGGTGACCACTTCAGTGCAGAATTTTCTACCCCAGGAAGGATATGAAACTTTGACTATTCTGCTCTAGGAAGCATCCTCGGGCACGAGAAAAAGGCGTATAAACGACCGCGCCATCTGTTCATTCCTCGAACAGGTCCGTGATTCCTGAGAAAAGAAGCAGGAACAAAAATGTTTCAGATTCTTCTCCTTCTAGGATCACTTTTACTTCATAAACAAGCATCACTAGCAGCTCCTTTGGTGAAGGCTAATTGCAACCCAAAGTGTGGGGACATCTCCATTCCCTTCCCCTTCGGGATTGGAACCGAGTGTTTCCTCGACGAGTGGTACGAGATCATCTGCCAGGAAAGCGGCAACAGCACCTACCCGGTGCTGAACAAGGCCAACTTGACAGTTCTCAACATTTCGCTACCTGATTGGTATGGCTACTCGAAAGGCATTATCAACGTCAGTCTTCCTATAATCTACTCGTCGAATGCCAGATGCGAGGGAAATGGAAGCTTCACGCCTGTGATCTTGGAAGGAAGCCAGCTCGTTTTCTCTGACTCATGGAACGCCTTTGTTGCCGTCGGTTGCAACACACGTGCTCTGTTGCAAAATACGCATTCTGCTATAATAGGATGCGAGTCTCGTTGTGGAGCAGAGGATAGCGTTGTTGGGAACGCGAATTGTTCGGGCAGCGACGGATGCTGCCAAACCTCGATTAACTCAAATCTTCAGGCTTTCAGTGTCAACTTCCCGGCCGAAAATGGAGCAGGAGCAAACAATGAATGTAACTATGCCTTCTTAGGAGATAGTTCACAATTTGTGGCCTCGACTACAAACTTCAATGAGTTAAAGGCGAGCGGGCATTTCGCGGCGGTGCTGGAATGGGGGATAGCTAATAACTCAAAAGCTGCACTAGAGGTTTACAAGCACGGCTATAGACGCGGCGATTCCTATTACTGCGGCAGATATAGCTTGGAGCTGCCATTTTTGCAGTGTTTTTGCTTAGGTGGCTTCACCGGTAACCCCTATATTAAAGATGGATGCAAAGGTAAAACCAGTTAAATTTTTTCACAAAATCATAGGAAACTTTATGTTGAAACTCTGTAGTTACAAAGACAAGTAGCTTTTTTGGAGGCTCAAGTAGCTTTACATACTTCATGCAGTCACGTTCCGTATTTAAGGGCACCATACAGCAACGTGGCTTGTCCATTTCCAGATTCTTCTCTGAAAAGAGTGCATTCACACTTTACTGATCACATGCATGCTTTTCTGCCTTCTTTTTTTTTTCTAGCCCAAGATTATGCAAAGTGAATGCACTTCCAAACAAAATTGAATGAATTATGTCAATAGTAATTTACTAGACATAAAGGGGAACATGATAGTTCGTTCGTTACAAGCATAATATTTTAGCCGTGGAAGAATTACATGGGTTTTAGCTGCTAATATATATATTTTCTCACATTTGTCATCAGATATTAACGAATGTGAAGTTCCATATTTGTGCAACGGGACTTGTGTGAACAAACGGGGCAGTTTTAATTGTGTACCTAGTAGAAGGACAGCCACTCTTATTGGTAAGTACATCTTTTTAACTTAGAATTTCAGATCGCTTCATGCTCGAGAAAGGATAGCACAACATAGATTATGTTCAGAAAAGGTACACAAATAAGTTTTACCTTACCGTAGTTCTAACATGATTGTCCATTCGCCTTGTGATGATTACAAGTGTCAATCAAAAGTAACTATCAAACCAACCTCAAAACTTCTCTAATCGGATTAATCGCTCCTATTTGTTTTCCTTCTAGTCAGATTCTCTTAATTTCTTGATGATAAGACCTTACGGATACTTGACAAGCAGGGTACACTTTCTGGAATTTTTGTCCCCTAAATTCTTGTAATGCAGGGTTTGGGGCAGGCCTTGGGGCATTACTTTTGTGTCTTGCGTTATGGAGGTTGTACAAATACCTCAAGAAGAGAAAAGAAATCAAGCTCAAAGAGAAGCACTTCAAACGCAATGGTGGTCTTTTGTTGGAAAGTGAACTATCTTCACCAGAAGGCAATGTCGAGAAAAGCAAATTGTTCAACTCCAAGGATTTAGAGAAGGCCACTGACAATTTCAACGAGGATAGAATACTCGGGCAAGGCGGGCAAGGTACTGTTTACAAGGGAATGTTAACGGATGGAAAAATAGTTGCGATCAAGAAATCGAAGGTGATAGACGAGGGAAAAGTCGAACAGTTCATAAACGAAGTCCTCATTCTCTCACAAATCAACCACAGGAATGTGGTTAAGTTATTGGGGTGTTGCTTGGAGACGGAAGTCCCACTTTTAGTATATGAGTTCATACCTAATGGGACTCTATACCAATATCTACATGACCCAAATGAAGAGTTTCGTGTATTGTGGGACATGCGCCTACGCATTGCCACCGAAATTGCAGGAGCCTTATTCTACCTACATTCAGCAGCCTCTATTCCCATTTATCATCGAGACATCAAGTCCACCAATATCCTCTTGGATGAGAAATTTCGAGCGAAAGTGGCGGATTTTGGTACTTCCAGATCTGTTTCCCTCGATCAAACTCATGTGACCACATTGGTGCAGGGGACTTTTGGCTACCTAGATCCCGAGTACTTCCAATCAAGTCAGTTCACAGATAAAAGCGATGTGTACAGCTTTGGAGTTGTACTTGTTGAGCTGTTGACGGGACAAAAGCCAATCTCATCACTGAGGGAACAAGAAGGAAGAAGCCTTGCAACCTATTTCATAATCTCGATGGAGGAGAATCACTTGTTCGACATCATTGATCCTCAAGTCTTGAAAGAAGTTAAGAAGGAAGAGATTGAATCAGTTGCTAACCTTGCAAAGAGGTGTTTAAACTTGAATGGGAGGAACCGGCCTACCATGAGAGAAGTGGCAATGGAGTTGGAGGGGATAAGAAAACTCACAAATCCTACCGGCATGGAGAAAATTCAAGAGAACCAAGAGGCAACTAGATCTTGCGACGCTACTTTTACATCTAGCAAGGCAAACGTTGAGATGGATGTCATTACATTGTCGGATGTGCAACCACTCTTGCCTAGTGGGACATGGTGAATATCTGTTTCGCCTCTTATGGGTAATATTGCTGTAATCCTTTTGAGGATTTGGTTAGCTATTTATTGGTTATGAACTTATTCTCGATGTTCGGGATCAATAAACGGTTGAGTCATACCTATCCCAATGTTCATTAGGTCTTGTAATATAGCTACAGATTATCTTACTGTGCCAATTTGGCAAGTTTCTACAAATTGCAATAATCAAGCTCGAGCATGATGCAATGATTTTACTTCATCTTGTGATCCACGAATGCTTGATGTGGATTGGATTACTGCAGAAATTACATCAGTTTGGTCATATGTTGAATTTGCATTCATTATGGTAAAAGTGATTTCAGGACATTTTGGAAAACAATCACTTTTTGCTAATATGATTTGCTTGTGCGCAGTCATTCATTTATGTCGTGCAATAGGTTTGTGTGGCACTACTTGATCTCTTATGTATTTGTGATTGTTTTGTGTTGATGACTTAAAAATTCAAACTAGTAAAATTATAAAGATAATTATTGAGAAATTACCAAGTATTTAGTTTTCTTTTTCTCTTTTTTTTAGGCGATTGTTTTGTGGTGATGACTGAGAATTGAAACTAGTAACAGATCACTACCAAATATCATTGATAAGAAACGATCAAGTCTTTAATTCTCTTTTTGGCCTGACCATAACTGGGTCCTAAACATGCAATTGGTGTGGAAATCTTCTACAATGACCAATCATACTGACCATGTTATTACATCTTAGCCGGCACAAAGAAGGTTCTTGGAATAAGAGACGACCACCATATCTAATAATACGAATTAGGCTGCTCTATGGAGAAGTCAAGTCAACGAGGACTTACATCCTCAGGCTTCGATATTTTGTATGATTTATGTGGACCTGGATGTGACACCATTTACGGATTTGCAGTAGACATGGCCACGGGCCGGTTCCGGCCCATGAAAACCGCCGAACCGGCCCGTACGGTCAATTTGGCGGTTCCGGCCGGTTCTGAACCGCCGGCCCAACGGCTAATAGCCGTTGGGCTTCAATGGCTAGTAGCCGTTGCCCCCTTTATTATTTTTTTTATTTAATTTAATTAACAAAAATTTTCTTATAAATACCCCCTCCCCCCTTCATTTATTCACAACTTCTCTCATTTCTCTTCTCTCAATTTCTCAAATTCTCTCAAATTCTCAATCTCAAATTCTCTCAAGTCGCGATACTCGATCCACTTTCATTTCTCTCGAAATTCTTCATTTCTTTTTTGTTGGAAATTCTTGAAAAATGGCAAGTGGAAGCCGTGATGGGAGGGGTAAGAACCCGATGGCGCCGATAGGATCGTTCAATTATCCTCAATCTCATAATCCTCAAGTTTATGCATATTATGGCTTCGACGACGACGAAATTGAAATCGACAATGTTCCAAATGTCGAGCAACCCGTTCCAACACAAGGTAGCATGAATCGTCCCACCGAAGAAGCGTCAACAATGATGGGACGAGATGGGTCATCCACTTCCTCGATATAGGAGCACTTCACGAAGGCGCACATTGAAGAAAACAAATATCAACTTACTTGCAAACATTGTGGAAAAAATTACAAATTCATAAGTGGTCAAGGCTATGGAACATTTCAACGGCATTTGAGGTCAAAACATCCAACACTAGCTGGGATCGACACTCGTCAACAACAAATTTCCGGATACGCCAAAACTAACGCTCCTCCTTTATTTCGTTATAGTGAAAATGTTTATAAAGAAGAATTAGCTAGATTTACGGCTGTAGAACATTTATCATTTAATTTTGGTGAGAAATTTGGTTTTAATAATTTTATACAAAATGCATGTACTCCACAAGCAAAACCCATTTCTAGAAATACCCTTAAACGCCAAATTTTTAATTTGTATAAAAAAGGAAAAGAAGAATTAAAAATATTTTTTATGAATTATAATGGACGTGTGCATATAGGTAGCGATGTTTAGACCGATCCTTGGCAAATTCATTCTTATATGGGCATTACGTGTCATTGGATAGATGACGATTGGAATATTCAAAAAAGAATTATTGCATTTCGAGTTTTTGAGGATAGACATACGGCAATTAATATTTATAGATTAATTAGACAAGTTTTAGAAGAATATTGTTTGGTTGAAAAAGTTTTTTCTATTGGTTTTGATAATGCCGCGGCAAATACCGCTTTTATTGAAGAGTTGGAAAAACTTTGTAAACCCACTTTTGGTGGAGAATTTTTTCATGTTAGATGTGCTTGCCATGTTTTAAACTTAAGTGTACAAGAAGGTTTACAAACTCTTAACATTTTTCTCAACCCAATAAAAATAGCAATCCAATATTTATGGAGACATCCCCAAATTATGAAAGATTGGTGTACATTTTGTAAACAATATGGAAAAAGGCCAAGAAGATTTTCAAGAGATGTTCCAACTCGTTGGAATTCCACGTACGAATTGCTTAATCAATCTTTTGAATATAAAGATTTATTATGTGCATTTATTTCGACTAATATTCCTCAACTTGAGTTATTACCACAACATTGGGATATTTGCCAAAAAATTTTAGATTGTTTAAAAGTTTTCAATGATGCAACTTATACTTTATCCGATGTTTATTATCCTACGACTCATTTATTTATAATAGAGTGTGTTAATATTGCTGGTGTTTTTGAAGAATATGAAAACGATGAACAATTAGGTGCAACTATTAAGGCAATGAAATCAAAATGGCTAACTTATTATGAACATATTCCTTTTATTTATTTGGTTGCTTCTGTTTTCGATCCACGTACGAAATTAGAAGGCGTAAAAGATTTTTTGACTATGTATTATGGATGTCTTCATTTAGAAATAGAATTAGATATTAATTTATTAAAAATGATAGTTAGCAACTCAATAGTAGCATTATATAATGATTATTATATTAGATATAACGCAACTGATATTGGATCTTCTTCTCAATTTAGTCGCGTAGAAAACGAGAGCGAAGGTAAAATGAGTAGATGGTATAAAATGCTAATGAGTAGGCAAAAAAGACAAAGGGGGCGCACGGATATTTCCGAATTTGATCACTATTTAAGCACTAACTTTGAGACTAACTCATTTGCAAGTGGCACTGTAAGGACCTTGGGTCCCACTTGCACGATATTGTCCGCTTTGGACACACAGTCCTCACGGTTTTATTTTGTCCGGGACATCCCTCGGAAAAAGGCCTCATGCAAGTTTAAGGAGAGCCCAAGCCTTATATACCAGCCCAGGACTCCCCCCCTAGGCGATGTGGGACTCGGGAATGTGACAATCCCTCCCCCTTGGGACACAGCGTCCCCGCTGTGCACCATCACGGGACACCCCCGCGTGCACTAGTGAGCACCCACTGTGGTCCCACACGCGGTCGGGAGTCGGCTCTGATACCAATTGTAAGGACCTTGGGTCCCACTTGCACGATATTGTCCGCTTTGGACACACAGTCCTCACGGTTTTATTTTCTCCGGGACATCCCCCGGAAAAAGGCCTCATGCAAGTTTAAGGAGAACCCAAGCCTTATATACCAGCCCAGGACTCCCCCCCTAGGCGATGTGGGACTCGGGGATGTGACAGGCACAGATTTTCAAATTTTAGAGTGGTGGAAGGAGCATTCGAGTCAATATCGAATTCTCTTTATCATCGCTAGATAGGTTTTAGCAACTCCTTGTTCAACAGTTGCGGTTGAACAAGCTTTTAGCGCTAGAGACAACATTTTAGACGATCACCGTTCAAGATTATCTCCGCAGTCTGTGGAGGCTCAAGCTTGTGTCGATGATTGGACGAAGGCTCAATATCGACAACAAGAGATGGATCACAACGTAGAAGCCGAATTTTTCGATGATGGAGCGAGCACCATGACGGGAACCACCGCCGGCAGCGACAATTGACGATGAGGTAAGTATGGGGTTATCAAAGATAAAAGAACTACATGGGCTTTGATTCTTCTATCCCCAAGAAGATATGTAGGCACTTAATGATAATTCATTAAGTCAAGCCCTTTCTCTCTCCCTTTTTTTTCCTCTAAGTTTGATTACAATTTTGTAAAATTTTACTTGAAATTTTTATTACTTAAAAAACCGGGCCGATTCAGGGCTCCGGTTCCGGTTCGGAACCGGCCCGGAACCGGAACCGTCCAGTTCGGAACCGTGGCCACCCCTAATTTGCAGCCATTTTCACATACGTCTTTATCCTTTTTTTGGGGGGGGGGAGAAAATTCCAAAGTGCTTTTATTGATGGTTTTGTGCAAGAAAAGTATCAGACTAGCTACACGATGTACCATTGAGAGCTCACAGCAAAAGTTCAATATATTCACTCGGGAAAATTGCCAAGGGGGAGTTCAAGTACGACAACATATAGAGTTAGACTCACATTCATTCAAAAACTTAAACCAATAAGTTATGAGTCAATTATGATATATTAGTTGTTCAACATCACACTATCTATCTGATGTTGGACTTTTCTAACATAACTCACACCTGTATATTAACAATCTCCTCCTCATATGTGAGTTTCAATATTAAACTTATTTCTCCTTAATTAAAGTATCCTTTTACATAAACATATCAACTTGAATCTTTATCAATGCTCATCGAGCTCGTTGCTACACCACAACGTCCATCGGTCTGAAAACTACATTGGTCACCAAATTCCATCCCCATTTATCATTAGAGATAAGTTTTAATCGATAGTATCTATCGAAACAACCTCAAAGCTTATATAACCACATTGGTGTAGGGTACTTTTGGTTATCTAGATCCAGACTTTTTCCAATCAAGTCAATTTATAGATAATAGCGATGAGTACAACTTTTGGACTTGTTCCTGTTCCAACTCTTAATCGGACAAAAGGAAATCTTGTCGCTAAGAAAACAAGAAGGGGGAGGCCTTGTGACCTATTTCATTATTTCGATGGAGGAGAATCGCTTTTTTGACTTTGTTGATGCTCATGTATTGAAACAAGGAAAGAAGGAAGAGATTGAATCAGTTGCTAACCTTGCGAAAAGGTGTTTAAACTTGAATGGGAGGAACTGGCCTATAATGGAAGAAGTGGCAATGGAGTTGGAGGGGATAAGGTAGCTCCCAAATCCTTTGGGTATTCAGCAGAATCAAGAGAATCATGAGGTGATTGAATCTTATGATGCTGCTTCTACTTATATCAAGTCAAATGTGGATGCAGATATCATAACATCTTCTGCATGTGCAGTTCCTCTTGCCTAGTGAGACATGGTGAAGATCTGTTTTGCTGCGTCATATTGCTCTGTTTCCAATGGAAACCGGTCTTCAAAGCAAAAGCAAAGAGAAAAGAAAGGAGGGAGGAGAACTTGTTTGTTTACTAATTTGAGGATTTTGTTAGTTTTTTTATTGGTTACGAACTTTTTCTAGGTATTTCAGAAAATCTAGTCATTTAAAATGGTCATGTCGTAATATTTGAGCTTTTCTTAGTTATAAAGTAACCGATGTCTTTTCGTACGTACTTTTAATGAAAAATGTTGTAAAAGATCGCGTTGTTGTTGTAGAATATCACGTAGCAAATATGTAAACGAAGATTAAGAGAAGAGAGGATTTTCTCATTTTAGCTACTCATAATGAGCATAGCACACACACATATATATAGAGAACTCCATGGCAAAGGAAAAATCTAACTTGGTCTTCTTCAAGAATTAAACTACTTAAATTAGGCTTCTTTTGACCTTTGAACAATTATCTTGGAATTCTTCAAGTCAAAGTTTAACCATCTTGTAGAACAAGTTGTCTTCAAGTTGTCTTCAATCTTTGAACAATATTGTACAAGTCCAATTTTTCTTCCAATCTTTGAATATTCATTATTTCATAACAAAAAAGGAAATGTTCAGACGTTATAGTTTGGGTTCCATTTATTGCGTAAAAAAGACCATTGCAAAAGAATGAAACTAAGGGTGTCGTGAGTTCTTTAAAAAGCGACTTGACGCACAAATTCAAACTTCTCGCATCAGTTGTCTACGTGAATCACAAAACGTTGATCCTAATGGTAACCATAATCAAATATCCCTGAATCCGTGTTTTCTAAATCAAATCTCATTTGTTCTCCGAATTATAGTGTATGAATCAAAATTTCAATGATGCCTAAGCTTAATAAACAATCGCAAATCATTTTATTGGAATCCCTTAAACTTAATTAAAATCAAGTGGACCGAACCCTTAAAAAGCATAGAGATAAGGAAATCAAACGCCACTGTTACCTGTTTCGTTGTCGATCTTTGCGGGCGAGATGATTGGCGATTTGTTGTCAATCTCTTGCTCTTCCTTTACCTTCATCCGATTTGTTAGAGGAAATTTTCCAGTTATATATTTCGGGCGACCGGTTGAAGTCAAAGGGAAAATAAAATAAAACCAAAATAAAAAAGGAAAAGAAAAGAGAAAAATAATAATAATAGTTATTATTAAAAAGAGTGCATGGAGACGAATCAAAATGAAAAAAAAAATTGACTATGTTACATCTTGGCCGACGCGAAGAAGACTCTTGGAAAAAAGAGGAGAAAAACGAAGACTTCCAAATCCGATACAATGTATCGTGGCACTCTTTGGAAAAGTCAAGTCAACGAGGAACTGTTGGAGACTAGTGGATTCGTCCATTAATTCGCACCATGCCGGTCTTTCCAAGTTCGTTTACGTGCAAGTTGGTTTCACGTAGATGGAAAATTAAGTTCCACGGGTCTTGGGCAGAATCATAGTTCGGATCCAGGTCTACAAGAACCAACCCCATCCATCACAGCCGCGAAGCATGTCGAAAGTATCTAGTCTCACTTGCTCAATGGCTGTGATTGCATATTAGGTCAATCGACTGGGGCTCCAGGAACATATCTCTGAATTTTGGTTTATGTGTACGGATGGAAAGCACACCTTTGATTAATAGCTTACCGAGTATCAAGTATAAATAATTTCATATTTGAGTCACCTTCAAACTATTGATTTACTTTGATCAACGAAGCTAGTCAAAACATTTTATAAACACAAGATTTGTCTGTTTAAGATGAACTTCCTTGCTATTAAAAAGAATACAAAAGAAATGTGTTTCGATCTATACCACGATTAGATCTGATATAGTCTTCCAAGTGAAACTACTTACATGTCTTGCTCTCCCGTAATGCTTGAAAGGCAAAAATGTTTCCACAATTCAAAAGCAAATTGTTTGGAGACGTCTTTTAACTTCCATGAATTTATAGGGAGACTAGACAAGTGCTTGATGACTGGTCTTTTTGTATGCAAACATTTCTTTTTATACTAACTTCTGCTCACATTTCTTTTTTTCTGATCCCATTGTGCTTGATTATTTTTTGATTAATGAGCTGCTCGACAACAACTTTGCACGGGCTGAGTCATAAATTTAATATGTTGTTTAGTTTGAATTCCAAATGTGGATGGCAACACGAGTGTGGAACTTTTGAATTTATAAATGGCCGACAAAAGTAAGTTTAAACGTCTCCATTTTATTTTACCGAGAGTTAGACTAAAAACTAAAGCAAACAATTACTACTACATCTACTTCTTGTTAATGGAACTAATTTTGTAATTATTAAGTATTTACATCGTTCTCATTCGGCAAAATGGCGACCCGTTTGTGTACAAATTTGTAACCCTCAACAAAGAAAAAAGAAGCTACTTGTTTGTCAGTCCACCACAATAATTTTAGCCAACATCTCCACCTTGGACTCTTCTTGTTTTGATGGTTTATCCAGCAATCTACGCCGTTGAATCAGTACATCCTCGGCCCGATCCTCTGACCCCAACGTGGCTGGCCTAGGTCTTCCTCTTCCACCGCTGATGTTGCGCTCCATGCTGCTGTGCCTGCGGCTCTGATGGTTTCTAATGTCGTGCTTTCTTTTCGGTGCGCAAAGTCTTTTTTCTGACCTTTCTGAAGTACGTATTTTCCACTCGGTCCCTATCTTTACGCGATTACCGAATTAGACTCCGTCAGAAACTATTTTTTTTTTCAATTAATTTAACCCTTCCAATTGATGCACTTTATTTTTTTTTCACATTTGAATATGCTTAAAGTTTCTAATATTCAAGTGAATTATATATGTGTGTGTGTGTCTTTCGTAATCTGTTTTTATTTGAAATAATATGAAATTGTGTATACTTGGTAATCGGTAATCTAAGAATGAAGCGCGTGATGCTGATCGAACATATATAAACCAAAACCTGGAGACATCATCTTGGATCTAATCCATTGACCCAATATGCAATCACAACCGTTGAGCAAGTGTGACTTTTAGATGGGGTGGGGTCACATGATTAGCGGTTATGATAGATGGGATCCATCAAATTTGAAAGTAATTTTACACAACGGAAAACTTCCTCATGATTACTGATTTCAACACATTAAAGAAACGAAAATTACGTTCCGCTAATATGTACTGCGTAATGCGATAGCACTACTTCGTCTATTTTGTATATGTGATTTCTTTGTGGTAATGATTGAGAATTCGAACCGGTAACAAATTAATAATAGTATGAAGATCATTAATAAGAAACTATCAAGTTTTTCGACATTTATCGAATTTGAAAAAAGTTAGAAAAAATGATTTGTTCCTCTTTTATGACTTTCATCACGTCAAGGCGACCCTATGTCACAAAGTTATATCACTTTTCTATTCCCATCAAGAAAGATTTTTTTTTTCTGCTGAGCAATAATTGGTGTGGAAATATTCTTAAATGACCAATCAAAATGGCCATTTTACATCTTGGCCGACAGAAAGAAGGCTCCTTGAAAAAGTGGGAAGAGAGATAACGACTTCTACATGTGAAAGATACTTGGAAGTAACACCACCAGCACACGAAAAATCTTCCCTTCGTCCCCCTGGAATAACTATATCAAGGGACTCAGCCCCTATGCCTTTCTCCGTAAGTGAAAATCATGTCGAACTCGGTTCTTCAAATCCTTTTGCTTCTGGTTTCCCTCACGGTACAAGCATCAGGAGCTGCACTTGGACTTGCAAGGCCCAACTGTGCTGAAAAATGCGGGAACGTCACCATTCCCTTCCCCTTCGGAGTAGGAGCCGGGTGTTTCCTGGGTGACTGGTACCAGATCGTCTGCCAGCAAAACAACACGGTCCCCATTCTAAAAAAGATTGAATTGCGCGTCCTTGACATTTCATTCCCCTCTTACATTAATTCCACGAACGGCATGATTAGCGTCAGTATTCCAGCAATTCACTCAAATGCAAGCTGCCGGGGCGACGGAGTTGGTATGCCGGTGAGCCTCAAAGGAAGTCAGTTTGTCTTCTCCCAGGCAGGGAACGTCGTTGCGTCAGTTGGTTGCAACACCCTGGCAATCTTGAATAGTACAGAATCAGCTTTTGTCGGTTGCAAATCGAAATGTGCTGGAACCAACATTAGCCGGTATAGTACTTGTTCCGGGAGGGACGGATGCTGCCAGACTACGCTCCCCTTTAACCTGCAGGGCTTTAATGTGGATTTCCAAGTGGATTCGAAAGTGGACGGCGCACATCAGGGGTGCCAGTACGCTTTTCTGGCAAATATATCATGGTTCCAAAGGTCTAACTTTACAGATTTATATAATTTGACGCTGACTAATACTTTTCCAGTGGAGTTGGAATGGGGAATTGCAAACAATACCGACTATGCGCTTGAGCTTATGCGGCAACCTAACCCCGGCGTCAGATGTAGCCTCGGCAGCTTTTATGGGTATATAAGTGACATGCCATTTATGCAGTGCTATTGCCGATATGGGTATGCTGGTAACCCGTATCTTATTGGTGGATGCCGAGGTAACTTACTTGATGTTATTGCAGTGAAGTGGCTTGTCCGTTCCCAGATTTACCCCTGAAAATAATGCATTCACACTGCTTAATGATCACATGCACGCTTTTCTGCCTTCCTTTCTTTATTTTTCTGTCCAAGATTATACTAAGTGAACGCAATTTCAAACAAAATTGATTATATCGGCAATAGTTTACTAGAAATCAAGGGGAACATGACAGTCTTTTTGTATCATATTTTAAGCCATGGAATTAACAATTTGTAAGGAAATGCAACCTACCAGTCTCGCTACTTTTACCCAAGGAGATGTGTTTCATTGCTAATACACTTGTTCTATATTTTTCATCAGACATTGATGAATGTGAAGGTCCAAATATATGCCCCGGGACTTGTGTGAGCAAACAAGGCTACTATGATTGCGTCGAAGGTAGAAAGACAGTTAAATTCATTCTTCTCGGTAAGCAGATCTTTGAAGCTAGAATTTTAGATAAGTGTTGGTGGAAAAATAAGTTTTATCTTACTCTTCATTCTAATATGACTGTCGATTTGCCTGGTGATGATTATTGATAAGTTTCAATCAATAGTATCTATTAAAACAACCTCAAAACTTTCTTTGAGCACTAATACTTCGATAGATAAGAAAATGCTTGAGCTTTTCTAATGTTGTCGCTTCATATCTATGAAAAGTTATCCAAGATTCCAACTTATTCTGGCATATTTTGATTGCGATTATTACAAGCATAGTAAAGATGAATGCTTCTATGAACTTATAATCTTTCATCAATATGATTGCTGAATTCCTTGTAAGGGAGATCAGTTGTACGGTTCAAATATATGTATAAAAGTTTCACCGGATGGAAAATGGAACTTAAACAGAAGACAAATTAATTTTTCGTGGTTGCTAAGAAAATCAACATGAAAGGAGACTCAGGTCAATCACTCTTATATGTTTTCCGTTTAATTAGATTCACTTAAGTTCTTGATTATAAGTGCCTTTAATATATTCTTGACAACCGGGTACAATTCTCTCACTTATGCACCGTAAACTTTTGCAATGCAGGGGTTGGGGCAGGCCTTGGGGCTCTACCTTTGTGCCTTTTCCTATGGTGGTTGTACAAGTACGTCAGGAAGAGAAAAGAAAACAAGCTCAAAGAGAAGCACTTCAGACGCAATGGTGGCCTTTTGTTGGAAAGTGAGTTGTCTTCACCAGAAGGCAATGTTGAGAAAAGCAAATTGTTCAACTCCAAGGATTTAGAGAAGGCCACTGACAATTTCAACAAGGATAGGATACTCGGGCAAGGCGGGCAAGGTACTGTTTACAAGGGTATGTTAACAGATGGAAAAATAGTTGCAATTAAGAAATCGAAAGTGATAGACGAGGGAAAAGTCGAACAGTTTATAAATGAAGCCCTCATTCTCTCACAAATCAATCAAAGGAATGTGGTTAAGTTATTGGGGTGTTGCTTGGAGACGGAAGTCCCACTTTTAGTATATGAGTTCATACCAAACGGGACTCTATACCAATATCTGCATGACCCAAATAAAGAGTTTCGTGTATCGTGGGACACACGCCTACGGATTGCCACCGAAATCGCAGGAGCCTTATTCTACTTGCATTCCGCAGCCTCCATTCCCATTTATCATCGAGACATCAAGTCCAGTAATATCCTCTTGGATGAGAAATACCGCGCGAAAGTGGCGGATTTTGGTACTTCCAAGTCCGTTTGCCTTGATCAAACTCATGTGACCACATTGGTGCAGGGGACTTTTGGCTACCTAGATCCCGAGTACTTCCAATCAAGTCAGTTTACAGACAAAAGCGATGTGTACAACTTTGGAGTTGTACTTGTTGAGCTATTGATGAGACAAAAGCCAATCTCATCGTTGAGGGAACAAGAAGGAAGAAGCCTTGCGACCTATTTCATAATCTCGATGGAGGAGAACCGCTTGTTCAACATCGTCGATCCTCAAGTTTTGAAAGAAGATAAGAAGGAAGAGATCGAATCAGTTGCTAACCTTGCGAAAAGGTGCTTGAACTTGAATGGGAGGAACCGACCTACCATGAGAGAAGTGGCAATGGAGTTGGAGGGAAAAAGGAAGCTCCTGAATCCTTCCGGTGCGGATCAAAATCAGGAGAATCGAGAGGCAACTGGATCTTATGATGTTGCTTTTACATCTAGCAAGGCAAATGTTGAGATGGATGTCATTACATTGTCAAATGTGCAGCCACTCTTGCCCAGTGGGACATGGTGACTCATATGACTCCAGAAGAAATCGATCTTCAAAGCAAAAGAAAGGAGAAGAAAAAAGGAGGAAAACTTGTTAGGTTGCTGATAGGAGGATTGGGTAGTAATTTATCGATTAGGAACTTATTCTCGGTGTTTGGGATCAATAAACAGTTAAGTTGTACCTATACCAAAATTTATTCAGATCTTGTAATTAGCTAGGAATTATCGTACCGTTCCAATTTGGCAATACTCATAATCTAGCTTGAGCATGATGTAGTGATTCTACTTCATCTTGTGATCCCCGAATATTTGCCGCGGATCCAATTATTGCAAAAATTACATTAGTGGGAGCAAGCGTCTTTGTTGCACCAACCTTGACCATTCAATTAGCTTGTTACTTGCAGATGCTTAAAAGTGATTTCAGCACATTTTGAAAAAAAAAATTCACTTCTCACTAACATAATTCGTGTGCACAATCATTTATTTATGTCATGCCATAGGTTTGCGTGGTACCACTCCATCTCTTATGTATTTGTGATTGCTTCATATTGATGACTGAAAAATTCAAACTAGAAATAGACTCATAGGAGTATAAAGATAATTAGTGAAAAATTATCGAGGCTTAATTTTTTTTTTTGGTGTATACATTAATGTTTTGTTGTGATCATTAAGAATTCAAGCTAGTAAAAGACCAATACCCGTATAAATATTATTTGATTAGAAAAGATCAAGTCTTGGATTGTCTTTTCGGGTAAACCATAACCGGGTCCTGAAGATGCAATTGGTGTGGAAATCATCTAAATTGGCCAAATCAAACTGACCATGGGACGTCTTGGCCGGCATAAAGATGGCTCTTGAAGTAAAAGAAGAGAAAGGCAATGACTACCATATTGGAAAAGTCAAGTCGGTGAGGATTCGACATCCTCAGACTTTGATATTTCGATGAATTAGCAGGTCTTCTTGTGTGGACCCGGATGTGACAAAATTACCTGAATGGCAGCCGTTCACGTGGTTCACGTTCATCTTTTTCCCTTTTTTGGGTGGGCCAGAAAATTCCAAAGTACTTCTATTGATGGCTTCAGCAAGGAAAGCATTAGGGCGTGAAAAATTTATCTCGGATTGGAAATTCATTTCAGAAACAGGATAGTTATGATTGCCCTTAGATTAATTAAAAGAAGTCCCACGTTCGAGAACGATTAAAAAAAAATGGCTTCTTCTTCAATAATGAAAGAGACTGCATCGCTCGCACATTACATCACGATTAAAGACATTAAAAAGAAATCACTTTTGCTTTGGTAAGAGCGAGTTTTGCTTTCTACTTTTTGAATTGACAAGATGCCCAAAATCATTTCATTCGTCAAGAGCAAAAGTCTCGGTTATCATGGTGAAAGTTTGTTGGATGATTTTTCCGTTCAGGACGAGATTCTTATTGTGGAAAATGATTTTGGTTTCCCAAAAAGGATAAATAATGAATGGGAACACGGGAGCATCACAAGATACTACGTTTCTTATACTGATGTATTTTTGTGTTAAAAATTGTCAAGTACAATCTTTCTTTCTAGCTCAAATTCTAATGTGGTTAATGATGTATAAGATGAAGGGTTCTGAAAGGTCATCCATTATAGTAATGGTCCAATCAACACCTCACAGCTCCAACGCATAGATTGGTGATATCCATATAAAAATGATCAAAGAAGCTTGAGAGGGTTAGACGAAAAATAGAGTAATACTAACGTGTTCATCATTTTCTCTCCAATAATACCTTACATTTGTACATTTAAAAGTATTATGTGTAGTGTTCTTGCTATTTTATAATCAAGTTATAAGCAAGTGTACAAGGCTGATAGCAATACTTGTAACTTGATGGTGTAGTCTATCATTTGATAGGAACAATACAGGTTGATTGTAACTTGGCTTGAAAATTACTAGTGGTTTAACCAGTGCTGAGGCTATTACCGAGAAAGAACATGTTGGCTTTCAGATAAAACCGAATCTTTATAAATCCCTGTAGAATCTTCTTTATCTCTTCATTATTATCTTCATCAAGTCGTGAATAACTATGCTTGTCAGTAACGCTTGCACATTTTACCACTCATCTGCCACTAATCATTGTCAAACTGTTGTTTATTCTTCCACAGCGAAACTCATTTGAAGTTTGAAAACAACCAATTCACCTCCTCCTCTAGGTATGTCGTCGGTTGCAATCAAAGCCAATCTGATCGAAGGATATGAAGCTTTGACAATTCTGCTGTCGGACGCATCCTTGGGTATGGTAGGGCCCGCAACCACAGAAGAAGAAGGCACACAAGTAAGTGCGCCTAATGTTCGTTCCTCGAACATGTCCACATTTCCTGACAAGTAGGGAGAACTTGTGATCTCATAACCGAGCATGAGAGCTTGTGATCTTGTCAATTCAGCATGAGCCATTTAATATAGGATATTCTTGCGATTCCTAAAATTTCTGAAATCTTTGAAGGGACAATCCCAGCCAGTATAATTAGGAAAATTCAAAAATTGCATTGGCTTGTAAAACAACTTACAAATATCATTTTTGCATGGAAGCATCTGTTGGGGGGAAAGAAATGGGAAGAATATCTACATGACCTGAATGAAGACTCTCTTACTTCGGCGACATATTGAAGTCCTTTATTGAGCGGCACAAAGTGGAGCGTTTCTTTGGGTTGTCCATAAGAAAGCTCCAGACACATGGAGGATTTGTGCTGTGAATTCTGCATCCAATTGAGTTGTTTTTTTGCAATCAGTGTAGGCCAATTGGACAACCCTGATTCGTTCCCTTTTGCTCTTCTTTTTCCTTGTGAACAATTGGATTGAACCACATAATTCGTCGGAATCTTTCAAGCTAATTTCATAGGGTGTGAATTGCAAGAGTGAGTTAACAGTTTCCTTATTATTTTAAATTCTTGTTGAACTGTTTATGTGTTGAGTTTTAATCCTAACGACATTTACACCATTTAACATGTTGGTCATTCCATTAGTGGGAATTTTTTGCCATGCCAGTGAGGTTTTTGTTCTAGCGATATGAGTTTGTCTCCTGCTACTTCAAAATCTGATAATAGTGTCGAAACTTGGAATTTCAGAAGAGAACCATATATGTATTTCAAGAAAACTGATGAACAATTACAAGTTTGAGCAATGTTCTGTGTTAATCATGCCGGAATTGCGAGAGGAAGCCTCTTAATGAGTTCATTACTTTACGACTAGTAGCAACATCTGACAATCTATTAATAGTCCACCTATCTCGCGTGGAAATAGTGATCCTCATGTTTTATGAACTGACATGATAATCTTATGGCAATGGACATGAAGAGGACCAGCAGTGTAGCATCAAGAGATGAAGTATCTCTTCTAGGTGGGTGCGAGGATGTTCTGATGCTGGTAATTGGAGCTGATAGTGGTGGGATCTGACTGGATTAGATGTCGGGCCACTGGAAGTTTCTTTGATGTTGACTAATGTTGTTATATTATGTCTCGACCTTGAGTAGCGCAGTAAAAGTGTACGTCTTTGTTCATGTCCATGAGGGAGGAGGTCTTCGGTGATGGGTCAATATAAACTCGAGATTTTTCTGCACAGGAGAGTCTCATAATTCGGCCGCATATTGAAGTCCTTTCTTGAGCCGCAAAGTGGAATGTTTTTTTTTGGGTCGTACATAAGGGAGCTCCAGACACACGGAGGATTTGTGCTATGATTTTTGTATCCAATCAAGTTGTTTTTTAAAAACTTCACGTGGGCGTTTTTGTGAACATACTCATTGCATCGGTGCTTTAAGCTTTTCCCTTTTTTCTTTTGGGCCAGTTGCGTTTCACATTGACGCTAAAAAGAAGAGGTTCATGATGGCTTTGGATGGAGACTCGGAAAGAAGAGTGGGAATGCTTGACGGATTGAACTTGCTATGTCTTTATTTGAAAAATAAGGGTTCTCAAAAACAATTTCAATAGGTGGTTGACATCTAACACTCTCCTAACATCTATTCTAACTTTCTTTTGAGAACTTTTCCTTTTACTTTTCCCACTTAGATTGAACTAAATACTTTCACTTTACTTGCTTTTTGGTGTTTTCATATTTGCCGTTGCTTTTCCTCTTATTTTCTTCCCTCCTATGACAAAGGATGATCCCTTTGTGCTTGATTATTTCTAATTAATGAACCGCTCAAATGATAACAACTTTGTGTGGGCTGAGTCACAAATTTAATATGTTACTTAGTTTGAATTCCAAAAATAGATGGCAACACAATATAAAAGCGTGGAACCATCGACTTCTGATTTTAAAAATAGTTGGTAAAAGTAAGTTCAAACGTCTCCATTTTATTTTACTGAGAGTTAGATAGAAATTAAAGCAAATTACTACTACTACATCTACTTCTTGTTAATGGAACTATTTTGCAATTATTAAGTATAACATCATTTTCATTTAGCAAAATCGCAACCCGTTTGCATGCAAATTTGCGGCCCTCGATGAAGGAAAAAGACGCTACTTGTTTGTCAGACTCCCATAACAATTTTAGCCAACATCTCCTCTGTGGACTCTTCTTGTTTAGATGGTTCATCCAGCAATCTACACTGTTGAATCAGTATATCCTCGGTTGATCCTCATCCTCGGTCAATTTTAATCGTGAATTCCAATTGCCTCTTGTGTGTCGGGGAGCACGTTGACCGAGTCTTCGCAACAAAAGTCGCTCGACCAATTTCGGATGTTGTTCGGGATTAAAAAATTATTTAAAAAACCACGTTGATGTGCAAAAAAAAAAATCATATAATCCGCCCATTGATAAGTTTTTGTCGTTGGCCCATGTGCGTTACAACGAGGACCATCTGGATTCTCGCACATGTTTTTCCCCTTTTTTGTGGGGGCCGGAAAATTCCAAAGTCGCTTTTATTGATGGCTTGAGCAAGAAAAGCATTAGACTGACTGCACGATGTACACCCCACGCGAGAACGGTAAAAACGACTTCTGCCTCAACAATGGGAAAATAAAAGTGATGACAAAATTATGTCCCCAGGGATGGGAAAAGTCATCCATGGCTGCTTAAACTGGTGTCCTGCACGGATCAAGCCTTCACATTTCTATCCTCAAGGAAGCATCCTTAGACATTCTAGAAATTAACAGAATATTAAGAGAGTATTTGGCAAGGATTCTGATTCTGCTCGCCTGATGAGTTTTAAAGGATCATAATATATTTGTTAATTGTACAAAATTTCTATTCTCCAAAATAATTTCTCTTCTTAATTTTTTTTTTCATGTAAGGCAAATAATTACGTCTTGTCACAATAAAATCGACCTATATAACATCACTAATAAAATGAATACATATCATGTATAATACATAATTAGTCTATTTATTTCGTGCTACTATAATCGTCTATTTATTTCATGGAATATTTTTTTCTTATAAGTTGTTAAGAAAAAATGATACTGCTAAAATACTTTCATGTAATACAATCCTAGTGAATTTTTTTAAATTTTTTTATTTCGTAATTTTTTTAAAAAATCATTTTTTACTTTTAAAAAACATATATTTTTTTTACTTTAATTTTACTTTCTACTTTATTTCCCTTTGCCTTCTGTGACCAAAGACGGCGGATGGCAGCGAACGGCGAAGGATGGTGGACGATACAGGTAGACGGCGCAATGGATAGTGAACAATGGACGATAGAGGATGGTGGTGGTGGTAGGTGGCAGCAGACAAAAGTGGTCCGCAGTTACCTAGAACCATTTATCATTGAGATAAGTTCTATTGACTGTATCTATCAAAACAACCTCAAAGCTCATGTAACCACAATGGTGTAGGGTACTTTCGGTTATCTAGAACCAGAGTATTTCCGATCAAGTCAATTTACAAATAAAAGCCATGTGTATAGCTTTGGAGTTGTTCCTGTTCGAACTCTTAACTAGACAAAAGGAAATCTCGTCATTGAGGAAAAAAAGAAGGGAGAAGCCTTGTGACCTATTTCATTATTTCGATAGAGGAGGATCGCTTGTTTGACTTTCTTGATACTCAAGTATTGAAAGAAGGAAAGAAGGAAAAGATTGAATCGGTTGCTAACCTTGTGAAAATGTATTTAAATTTGAATGGGAGGAATCGGCCTACAATGAAAGAAGTGGCAATGGAGTTGCAGGGGATAAGGAAGCTCCCAAATCCTTTGGGTATTCAGCAAAATCAAGAGAATCGTGAGGCCATTGAATCTTATGATGTTGCTTCTATCTATAGCAAGTCAAATGTGGATGCAGATATCATACGATCTTCTGAATGTGCAGCCCCTTTTGCCTAGTGAGACATTGTGAAGATCTGTTTTGCTGGGTCACATTGCTCTGTTTCCAATGGAAGCCAATCTTCAAAGCAAAAAGAAAGAGAAAAGAAAAGGAGGGAGGAGAACTTGTTTGTTCACTAATTCGAGGATTTGGTTATCAACTTATTCTAAGTGTTCGGGAACAATAAACTGTTAGGTCATACCAATCCCAAATTTATTAAGATCACCTTTGTTACACGATACGTCTTGGTAGTATTGCTCCATCTCATTTGTACATGTGATTGCTCTCTAATAATGATTGAAAATTCAAGCTAGTAACAGACGAATAGCAGCACAACGATCATTAACTAGAAACAACCAAGGTCTTTAATTTTCCTTTCTGCTAAACCATAACTGAGTCCGGAATATGCGATTGGTCTGGACATCTTCTAAAAGGACCAACCACACTAACCACACCCAAATCTAATAAAAAAAAAACATATGTATTGTTTTGAGATGTCACGGAGAACTTGACATGCGGTCCTATTCGTTGTTGACACATGTCCACACTGTTAAACTTTCTACAAACTCTAAAAAATTTTACTCAAAGAATCTTTGGAAGGAAAATGACATTATAAAGTTTCATCATTGCTATTCTCAAGTAGCCAAAAAGAGATCAACAATAAAACTTTCTAGGCTTCCATCCACATTTTCACCAAAAGAATTAGGTGAAAGTAAATGCTATGACAAAATGACACGGCACAAAGAAATATTGCGTCTAACTAACAAAATTAAGAGCTTTTAACAATTTATAAACAAACAATGCTAAGAACCTAAAACTCTAGCACAAAATGGGTTTAACTCGAACTAATTTATTAAATAACACAATGCTAAACTAAGATCGAAAAGATCATATTTATGTTAAATCAGAAATTCCAAGCAAACCGAGGTGACAATACTCGAAATTAAGAAAGTTGGCAATGAATGTGAAATTTAATGGCAATAAGCAAAGATATGGAACAAATATTCAGTCCAATGTGTAAGAAAAACAATTTACATGATTTTTGGTCTATTTAAAAGTAAACAGATCTTCGACAAACAAAAAAAATTTAGAAAGAACCATACGTACAAAGAACATTTCAAGTTGATAAGAAAAGCAATTAATATCTGAATTCTAAAGTGTTTAACGGGATCCACAACAGAGGCCTTAAAAATTCATCCATCTTGATAATGCTCCAAATCTTTCTCACGAGACAGATGATGATATAGTTATGTAGCCAAACGGTGGGAAAAGTCACGCTAGGCTGCTTAAACTGTTGTCCTCTGACTGTAAACTGTTGTCCTCTGACTATCAAGCTTTGATATTCAAAGACATAACAGTATCTAAAATGAGATATCTGTCATGGGCTTCCTGGCAATGTATCGGCGTCTCGCTAGCAGGGCAATAATGCCTAGGATCTCCGTTCAGAGGTCCAATCAGAAAATGACGTCCAATTGGCAAAACCCAAACACATCCTGTGCCTGTTACATTCCAGAATCCCCCGACCGTACGAAGACAAACGAATGAGCTGGCTAGAGATAAGACCAACAAGGAATCTATTGAGGCGGGGAAAAAAGGACTAGGTTGACTGGCAAAAGTTGAAGAAGCAGAGAGGAGGAGCCACAGAGGGAGAGCTGCAGGGTTTCCTTTTTCTTACGTTAAATAATTAGATTCTCCACTAGGGGCATGTGTGGAGTAAAGAGAGTTCCACGTTTTCATCACTAATTAATAATCATATTTGAGGTCAAGATTAGTTCGCAACACTGCCCATTCCAAATTTGATCCACGCGGGACATCAACTATTCGAAAGGAGAGAGAGGGCCAGAAAAGGAGCGTGGGTTCTCATAGCTTTGAGAATAGAAAACGAAAGGAAAGGCAGGAGGGGGGGACGGAGCAGAAAAGGGAGACCGAGAGGAATCCATGACGGAGCTAGACCTAGCTGTAAAGAGCGTTCCACGTTTTCATCACTAATTAATAATTATATTTGAGGTCAAGATTAGTTGGCAACACTGACCACTACAAATTTGACCTACGCGGGACATCAACACTGACCATTCCAGCCCTGTTCCTTTAGCCGAGGAGTTTGGCAGATCCAACGCTTTGTCGAATAGGCTCCATCACCGGTCGTGGATGAGAATCAGGCAATGATTCTGAGTTGCCCATGACGCCCGACGGTTGAGGTAAGCCTCGACTTCCGTTTTGCTATGGCTCGGTCAAACTGGTTGTCGAGCGAGCCGTTTCTGATAAATGCTGCTTGTGGACTGCTTTGGAGTTGAGTGCGAACCTGAGTCCGAATGGACTATTTCCTCCACGTCGAAATACCTGCTTCCACATGTATATTTCTTTGTCTATCTTCTTTGGGAGGATTGTCCCAATATGGATAAATGACGGTCAATAGTGAGGAAATGCTTTGCTTTTTTTTTCTAGAATGGTGATACATCCTCCTAGCCCTTCTCTGTCTATTTTGTATACGTGATTGTTTTGTGGCGATGACTGAGAACTCAGATCATTAACAGACCATAAACATCGTTGATAAGGAACGACCAAGTCTTTAATTTTCTAGTTTAGCAATAATTCAATCCTAAATATGCAATTGGTGAGGAAATCTTCTAAAATGACCAATTGTACTGACCATGTTATTCTGGCCAAAAAAACAAAATGACCATGTTATATCTTGGCCGACAGAAAAGTTATCATCCAATCATACTTGAGTATGATTGTAATTTCTGTTATATCGCTTAATCTATACTAAAAACCTCTCTTCCCATGGATTTAGGCCGCACCGATCGAGCGTGTAAATCAAGTATTCGATTTATTTACTTGTTCTGTTTATTATTGTGTTCAATCCCTTGTTTCCGCAATGAAATTGGGACATTTGATCATTTTTTATTGTTTTGGTTTCAATAATCAAACTTGTTAACTCAAATGAACTCAAGAAACGAAACTCAGAACTGAAACAATGACTACTAACAAATCTTCAAAAATTCATTAAGCATGTACTAGATGTGCGTGAATTCGTTCTTTCCGTTGTTGTCAACACTGTCAAGTAACTACCCTTCACATGGCATATGATGAAAAACAAAAAAAGTCCCGAACCCAACTTGTCTTCATTTTTGGTTGAACTTGGTTCGGAAAAAGCCTGAACTGAATTACATGAAAATAGGTACAACTGCATCTAGAACATAATAACAAGCTCCACGAGATTTCCGTAGCTAAATTATGATCATCTCGGTGACTAAATCTGGAAAAGTAATTTACTTGGAACTTTTTGCATCGAACCAAGTAAAAAGTGAGACTTTTTCTGCTTCTCTCAGTCAAAGAATAGGGCTTTACTAATATAATAGTCTTTAAGTGACTGAATTGTGAACCACAAATTATAAAAAAGAGTGGATCCCACGACAATTACTTGGAACTTTCTGCTAATCCCACAACTGCAATGGCCTTAATGGCTGAGTGCGGGTCAAAGATCACCTCTGTGGTTCAGTCTGTCTTGACCTTTCTGCCTCCACCGAAAGCGAAATGTCGACATTTCTCAGTAACTTTCAAGAGTTGTCCTAACGTGTCTGTCCAGAACAAAAGACTGACTCTTCATAGTCCTCGAATCTGAAAATGACTTTAGGGGAAATATCTTCAAATTTCATCATGATGATGTCTTGTGTTTTTCTGAACTAGTTTCTTTTCTCATATTTCCAACTGAGACTGAAAAATAACACGTTGCGATTGCCATCCAAGGAAACCTGATCGATCACATTCTTCTCCTTTTGGCTGCTAAACTAGGCGACCACGTCAGTGGAGAATTTTCTACCTCAGGAAGGATCTGAAGCTTTGACTATTCTGCTCTAGGAAGCATCCTCAGGCACGAGAAAAAGGCGTATAAACGACCGCGCCATCTGTTCATTCTTCGAACAGGTCCGTGATTCCTGAGAAAAGAAGCAGGAACAAGAATGTTTCAGATTCTTCTCCTTCTAGGATCACTTTTACTTCATAAACAAGCATCGCTAGCAGCTCCTTTGGTGAAGCTTAATTGCACCCCAAAATGTGGGAACATCTCCATTCCCTTCCCCTTCGGGATTGGAACCGGGTGTTTCCTTGATGAGTGGTATGAGATCATCTGCAAGGAAAGCGGCAACGACACCTTCCCGGTACTGAACAGGGCCAACTTGAGAGTTCTCAACATTTCGCTACCTGATTACTTGAGCAAGAACGGCATGATCAACGTCAGTCTTCCTATAATGTACTCGTCCAATGCCAGCTGCGGGGGAAATGGAAGCTTCACGCCAGTGAGCTTGGAAGGAAGCCATTTCGTTTTCTCTGACTCGAGGAACGTCTTTGTTGCCGTCGGTTGCAACATACGTGCTCTGTTGCAAAACACGCAGTCTGCTATAATAGGATGCGAGTCCAGTTGTGGAGCAGAGGACGGCATTGTTAGGAACGGGACTTGTTCGGGCAGCAACGGATGCTGCCAAACCACGATTACCTCAGACCTTCAGGCTTTCAGTGTCAATTTCCAGCCCCGCAGTGGAACAGGAGGAAACAATGAATGCAACTACGCCTTCTTGGGAGATAGGTCACAATTTGTGTCTTCGACTACAGACTTCAATGAGTTGCGGGCGAGCAGGCGTTTCGTGGCGGTGCTGGATTGGGGGATAGCTAATACCTCAGAAGCTGCATTAGAGGTTTACAAGAGCTACAGACGTGGCGATTCCTATTACTGCACCACATATAACTTCAATTCAGAGTATTTCAGGAAGATGCCATTTTTGCAGTGTTCTTGCCTTCAAGGCTTCACCGGTAACCCCTATATTAAAGATGGATGCGAAGGTAAAACCAGTTAACTTTTATCACAAAATCATCGGAAACTTTATTTCAAAACTCTGTAGTAATAAATGGGAACAGGATAGTCCGTTCGTTACAAGCATAATAATTTAACCATGGAATTAACAAGAAATATTGCTTCACATTTGTCATCAGATATTAACGAATGTGATGATCCACATATTTGCCATGGGACTTGTGTGAACAAACGGGGCAGTTATAAGTGTGTTGCTGGTAGAAGGACAGCCATTCTTATTGGTAAGTGTATCTTCTTTAACTTAGAATTTCATACTGCTTCATGCCCGAGAAAGAACAGCATAGTATAAATTATGTTCGGAAAAGGTACACAAATAAGTTCTACCTTACCTTAGTTCTAGCATGATCGTCGATTTGCCTTGTGATGATTATAAGTTTCAATTAAAAGTAACTATCAAACCAACCTCAAAACTTTTCTAATTGGATTAATCGCTCCTACCTGTTTTCCTTCTAGTCAGATTCTCTTAATTTCTCGATGATAAGCCCTTACAGATACTTGACAAGCAGGGTACATTTTCTGGAATTTTTGTCCCTTAAATTCTTGTAATGCAGGGTTTGGGGCAGGCCTTGGGGCACTACTTTTGTGTCTTGCGTTATGGAGGTTGTGCAAATATGTCAAGAAGAGAAAAGAAATCAAGCTCAAAGAGAAGCACTTCAAACGCAATGGTGGTCTTTTGTTGGAAAGTGAACTCTCTTCACCAAAAGGCAATGTCGAGAAAAGCAAATTGTTCAACTCCAAGGATTTAGAGAAGGCCACTGACAACTTCAACGAGGATAGGATACTCGGGCAAGGTGGGCAGGGTACTGTTTACAAAGGAATGTTAACAGATGGAAAAATAGTTGCAATTAAGAAATCCAAAGTGATAGACGAGGGAAAAGTTGAACAGTTCATAAACGAAGTCCTCATTCTCTCACAAATTAACCACAGGAATGTGGTTAAGTTATTGGGGTGTTGCTTGGAGACGGAAGTCCCACTTTTAGTATATGAGTTCATACCAAATGGGACTCTATACCAATATCTGCATGACCCAAATGAAGAGTTTCATGTATCATGGGACACGCGCCTACGAATTGCAACTGAAATCGCAGGAGCCTTATACTACTTGCACTCAGCAGCCTCTATTCCTATTTATCATCGAGACATCAAGTCCACCAATATCCTCTTGGATGAGAAATATCGGGCGAAAGTGGCAGATTTCGGTACTTCCAAGTCGGTTTCCCTCGATCAAACTCACGTGACCACATTGGTGCAGGGGACTTTCGGCTACCTAGATCCTGAGTACTTCCAATCAAGTCAGTTCACAGACAAAAGTGATGTGTACAGCTTTGGAGTTGTGCTTGTCGAGCTATTGACAGGACAAAAGCCAATCTCGTCGCTGAGGGAACAAGAAGGAAGAAGCCTTGCAACCTATTTCATAATCTTGATGGAGGAGAACCGCTTGTTCGACATCGTCGATCCTCAAGTTTTGAAAGAAGATAAGAACGAAGAGATCGAATCAATTGCTAACCTTGCGAAAAGGTGCTTGAACTTGAACGGGAGGAACCGGCCTACCATGAGAGAAGTGGCAATGGAGTTGGAGGGAATAAGGAAGCTCCCGATTCCTTCGGGTGCAGAGCAAAATCAAGAGAATCGAGAGACAATTGGATCTTATGATGCTGCTTTTACATCTAGCAAGGCAAACATTGAGATGGATGTCATTACATTATCGGATGTGCAGCCACTCTTGCCTAGTGGGACATGGTGACTCGTATAACTCCAAAAGAAATCAGTCTTCAAAGAAAAAGAAAGAGAAAAAAAAAAGGGAGGAGAAAACCTTGTTAGGAGGATTGGGTAGTTATTTATTGATTATGAACTTATTCTCGGTATTTGGGATCAATAAACAGTTATGTCATACTTATCCCAAAATTTATTCTAGTCCTGTAATTAGCTAGGAATTATCGTACTATTCCAATTTGGCAATACACATAATCTAGCTCGAGCATGATGTAGTGATTCTACTTCATCTTGTAATCCACAAATACTTGCTGTTGATTTAATTATTGCAAAAATCACATCAGTGGGAGCAAGCATCTTTGTTGCACCAGCCTTGACCATTCAATTAGCTTGTTACTCGCAGATGTTTAAAAGTGATTTCAGCACATTTTGGAAAAAAAAAAATCACTTCTCACTAATATGATACGTGTGCATTATTATTTATTTATGTCATGCCATAGGTTTGTGTGGTACTACTCCATCTATTATGTAGTTGTGATTGCTTTGTGTTGATGTCTGAAAAATTCTAACTAGAAAGAGACTCATAGGAGTATAAAGATAATTAGTGAAAAATTACCTAGGCTTTAAATTTCTATTTTTGGGTGTATAGATGGATGTTTTGTTGTGATCACTAAGAATTCAAGCTAGTAAAAGATCAATACCTATATAAAGATTATTTGATAAGAAAAGGTCAAGTCTTTAATTGTCTTTTAGGGCAAACCATAATAGGGTCCTGAAGATGCAATTAGTGTGGAAATCATCTAAAATGGCCAAATCAAACTGACCAGGGGACGTCTTGGCTGGCACAAATAAGGCTCTTGGAATAAGGGAAGAGAAAGACAACGACTACCATATTGGAAAAGTCAAGTCACTGAGGATTCGACATCCTCAGGCTTTGATATTTTGATGAATTAGCAGGTCTTCTTGTGTGGACCTGAATGTGACAGCGTTACCTGAATGGCAGCCGTTCACGTGGTTCACGTGCATCCTTCTCCTTTTTTTGGGTGGGCCAGAAAATTCCAAAGTACTTCTATTGATGTCTTCAGTAAGAAAAGTATGATCGAAAATTCATTTCAGAAACAGAATAGTTATAATTGCCCTTAGATTAATTACACGACGTCCCCCGCTCAAGTATGATTAAAAAAATGGCTTCTTCTTCAATAATGAAAGAGCGCGTCACCCTCACATTACATCCCGATTAAAGACATTAAAAAAAATCACTTTAGCTTAGGTAAAAGCAAGTTTTGCTTCTACTTTTTGGAATGACAAGATGCCCAAAATCATTTTGTTTGTCAAGAACAAAAACTTGGTTGTCATGGAATAAGTTTGTCGGATGATTTTTCCGCTCACGAAGAAATTCTCATTGTGGATAATAGTTTTGGTTTCCAAAAAAGGACAAATAATGAATGGGAACACGAGAGCATCACAAGATACTTCGTTTCTTATACGGATGTGATTTTTGTGTTCTTCTTGACCGAGTGATAATTATCAAACTGGTAACTCTCCTTCCATATGTTAAAAATTGTCAAGTACAATCTTTCTTTCTAACTCAATTCTAATGTGCTTAACGATGCATAAGATGAAGAGTTTTAAAAGGTCATCCACTGTGGTAATGATCCTTACTTACCAAAATGGTCTCCAACGGATGGATTGGTGATATCTATATAAAAATGATCAAAGAAGCTTGAGAGGGTTAGATGGAAAATAGAGTAATACTAGCGTGTTCATCATTTTACCAGCGTTATTCATCATTTTCTCCACAATAATACCTACATTTGTACATCTTAAAGTATTCTGTATAGTGTTCGTCCTATTTTATAATCAAGTTATAAGCAAGTGTAAAAGGGTGATAGCAACACTTGTAACTTAATGGTATAGTCTATTATTTGATAGGAACAATACATGTTGATTGTAACTTGGCTTGAAAATTACTAGTGGTCCAACCTGTATTGAGGCTATTACCTAGGAAAGAAGATGTAGGCTTTTCAATAAAACCGAATATTTATAAATCTCCATGGAATCTTCTCTATCTCTTCATTATTATTTTCATCAATTCATTATTAACTATGCTTGTCAGTAACACTTGCGCCTTTTACCATTGATTTTCCACTAATCATTGTCAAAATGTTGTTTATTCTTCCACAATGAGACTCATTTGAAGTTTGAAAGCAACCAATTCACCCCCTATTCTAGGCATGTCATCAGTTGTAATCCAAGCCAATCTGATCGAAGGATATGAAGCTTTGACAATTCTGCTCTCGGACGCATCCTCGGGTATAGTAGGGCCGGCGACCACAGGAGAAGAAGGCGCACAAGTGCGCATAATGTTCGTTCCTCAAACATGCCACATTTCCTGATAAGTAGGGAGAAGTTGTGATCTCGTTCTCTTGGTCAATAAGCGAGCATGAGAGCTTGTGATCTTGTCAATTCAGCATGAGCTATTTAATATAGGACACTCTTGCGATTCCTAAAATTTCTGAAATCTTTGAAGGGACAATCCCAGCCAATTTAATTAGGAAAATTCAAGAATTGCATTTGCTTGTAAAACAACCTACAAATATCATTTTGCATGGAAACATCTGATGGGGGAAAATAAATGGGAAGTGTAGCTCATGGCACAATAAGAACCGCGTCGAATGTGCGGCCGCAAATTACATAGAGAATTTTTCTCATTTTTGGTACATTCAATGATCGGCCAACAACTTCTCATGTCTCGTCTCTTTCGCCTAAATTCTCATTGATTATCTTCATTAAAAGAAAAAAAGAAAAAAAAAGTTCCGATTGATGCCAATTTCTGCATGCCCGTTTTCTCGTTGGTCTGAAAACTTGACGAACACATTCATTTTTGTAGCTATCTGGTGGCCATGTCTGTGGATCCTTTCGATCCTAGGTTCCTTTAGTATTCAAGAATCACTAAGGGAACATTGTCATTCCCTTCCCCTTTGGAATAGGAGATATGTGCGGCCATCCACATTGTGAAACATGGTCAAGGCCTGGGCCACTAAATAACGTTTACCTCGCAAAATTGAAAGCTTTTAAGAATCATATAAGACAAGGAGAAATTAAAAAGATTGGCGATAGAATGGGAATTTTTGTGGCAATGAGCAAATATGCAAAACAATATATAATCTAATGGAAGAGGAAGAGCTCATATTATCTTGGTCTAGGAAAAATTGAAAAGATCTATCGCATATAAGGAACAATTTAAGTCAGCGAGGAAAGGGACAAGTACCTCAATTTTAACGTGCTCGATGGGTTCCAATGGCAATGGGTCTTGACAAGTCATCATCCAATCTTGGCAAAAGATGATAACAAAATCGTCTCCCAAACAACGGGGAAAAGTCACACTTAGATGCTTAAATTATGTCCTACACTTATCAAGTTTTGATATTTCCATTATCAAGGAAGGGTGCTTTGAAGAGACTAGGAAGTGACAGAGTTGGAAACTGTACACGAAACTGTTCAGGCCCATGCACATACAAAACGTGAAAATCATGTCGAATTTGGTGTTTCAAATTCTTTTCCTATGTTTCGACAAAAAAATAAAATCTTTTCCTGTGTGTGAAGGTAACACATGGGAAAATGATAACACTTATTACTAGATATGCAAGACATTCTACACCATGGATAATGTCTTTCCTTGTGAGCTATGTAGTACCGACATGACACATGATGTTCGACACGACACGATATGCTGACATGTGATTTTTCAAAAAACTGACACGTTGTATATTAAACATATATTTTTATACATACATGATAAATATCACATATATATAAATATAAGCGGTAAGTTTCTTCTTCTTCTTTGTCTTATTTTTTTTCTGTTAGGGATTCATGATTTTTTTTTTTGGGCTGGCTCGACATATTAATTTTGAGATGGCTGGATATATAACTTAAGTATATATATGTTTGATAAATCTATATTTTGACACCTAATTTATTGCAAATGCTTAAAATTGATCCCATACATGTTGAAATGGCATGTCGAGATGCTAGACTCGTGTGTCACTGACGTGTTTGGAGTGCTGATCTTTTTTTACTTGACATTCTTTGGAAATTGATCACAAAATTTCCTTTGGTAAATATGTTTAAAAAGGCCTAGAATGCATCCCCCCTCCCCCAAACCACCCGAACACCCCCCCCCCGGAAAAAGAAAGGCTCGCTAGTCTCTCACTCTCGTGGACGGTACCATGGATAGTTTGTTATATTTATTTTTAGTAATAAATAAATAAATAAATAAGCAAAAGAGTGCCAACAGAATACCAATAAGTGCATGATCTGATGCATGAGCGAAATAATTAGACTTTTTTAAATCGAAAATCTCTGGTTGGTTTTCTGCAATCTAAATGCATGGGATGCAATCTCTTTATGGAAAATGATAAGAGGATTGGAGATATCTATATAAAAAGGATCAAACAACCTTGAAAGGGTTGGACGGAAAACAAAAAAACGAAAAATACAATGTTTGCTCATCATTTTCTCTTTAATAATATTGTACATCTGTCTATCTAAAAGTTTTGTCTAGTGTTCTTGCTTCTTTATAATCAAGTTACAAGCAAGTGTACAAGGGAGATAGTAATGCTTATATCCTGATGGTGTAATCTATCGTTCGATTGGAACTTGGCTTGAAAATTACTAGTGGTCTCAGCCAGTGTCGATGCTATTACATAAGAAAGAAAACGTAGGTTTTGGGATAAAGCTGAACCTTTATAAGTCTCTGAGCAATCTTCACTATCTCTTCATTATTATCTTCATCAGTTCATTATTTAACTATGCTTGTCAGTGACACTTGCACTTTTTACCATTGATTTGCCACCGATCATTGTCAAACTATTGTTTACTCTTCCACACAAAACTCATTTGAAGTTTCAAAACAGCCTATTCAACCCTTTCCTCTAAATCGTGTTATTAACCCCAACAATCAGTTGTTAACCTTTCGACAAATTGCTCAAGCTTGAATGGGAGGAACCAGCCTCCATGAATACTTGCGGTTGATCTTATTATTGCAGGAGTCAGTCATGCGGTACTCTCGTGAACAACTTGTCGTAAATGCGACTAGATGTATCATGGACAAAAGTCAAATTGTTCAGGCGTTCCATTTGTGTTAATCATGGTAAAAGTGATTTCTGCACATTTACGAGTAAAGTACTTTCCCCTAATATGATTTGTGAATTTGATCATTTATGTCATTATATTTGATTGCTTTGTGGTGATGACTAACAATTCAAACCAATAACAGACTAACAATAGTATAAAGATCATTAATAAGTAATGATTAAAACTTCAATTTTCTTTTATGCTAAACAATGCCAAAATCCTATACTATTTATTGGGATTGAACAATAGAAAAAATCATATGAAGAGATCATTAAGAATGAGCCCGAATTTGAGCCCATTTGGCGTTAGAATATTCAATTGGATTTATTTTTACTCAAAAATTTAAGCTAATGAGTTATCAATATATCTAGTTAGATTTATTTTCACTTAACAATTTAAGTAATGATTTATCAGACAACTAAGATGAACCAATTCTCCGATGATGACTCTCCGTCAATGGTACCGTAATGCTACTAGAAGGTCCAACTAGAAGATGGGTGGGCCATCTATACTGGCATTTCTTTAATGAAAAACCAGTGGAGTTTGACTGTGTGATATGCAGTGGTTGATTGTCCGAGAAGTCTTGATTTTTGAAATTTCTCCCCCAAAAAAGAAACTACGTATCATTTAAGAGCTTTTGATTTCTTGTCCTTTTCCAGATGCATGGTGAGATTTTCAGAGTTAGTACATATAGTTTTTTTTTTATTTTTCCAGTATAATTTAATCTTTGTTTCCTCAAAACACAAAAGCACATGCCTCCTTATTGGACCAGTATTGAAATCTCCTCCTTCTACCTTCCAGCAAATGGTTCCTGCAAAACAAGCCAAAATAATCAAAGAATTTCAGAAACAGTCAGCACAACTGGATATGACGGCAATGCTTTTGTTTCTTTTGCCTATTATTTCTTGTTTCCTTCAACTTGAGGATGATGTTCTGTACTGAACTGTACATTTTACTGGCAACTAAATGAGCTGCACGGATTTGTGCATTTGTGTCATTTTTTGGAGTAATTGTGGTTGTGGCATTAACTCCCAGCGTGAATTTTGAATGAGTAAATAATAGTAGGCTTTTCAAGGGATGATTTGTGAATATCTTTCCCTAAATATCTTAGTTTGTGTCAATACTTTTTCAAGAAACTCCATGTGATTAATCATTGTTTGGTAGCATTATGACACCATTTACTCCATACTAACAAATCTTCAAAAATTCATTAAACATGTACTAGATGTGCATGAATTTGTTCTTTCGGTTGTCGTAATACCGTCAAGCAACTACCCTTCACATTGTATATCATAAAAAAAAAAAGGATCCGAACTCGACTAGTCTTTAGTTTTGGTTGAACTTGGTTCAAAAAAAGCCTGAACTGAATTATATCAAAGCAGGTACAACTGCATACCGAAAATGATAACAAGCTCCCCAAGATTTCCCTCGCTAAATTAATGTCATCTCTGTAACTAAATCTGGAAAAGCAATTTACTTGGAACTTTCTGCTTAATATACATCGAACCAAGAAAACACGAGACTTTTTCTGCTTCTCTCTATCAAAGAATTGGGCTTTTTGAGCATAATAATCTTTGGGTAATTGTGAGAATTGTTAACCACAAATTATAAAAAGAGTGGACCCCATAACAATTTACTTAGAACATTTTGCTAGTCCTACAATTGCAATGGCCTCAATGCTTGAGTGTGGGTCAAAGATCTCCTCTGCAGTTTAGCTGACTTGAACTTTCCGGCTTTTCTTACTCCGAAAGCTAAATTTCTGAAATGTCTCATTTCTCGGTACCTTTCAAGGTTGTCCTAATATGGCTATCCAGAACAAAAGACCGACTCTTCAAAGTTCTTGAATCTGAAAATTACTTAAGGGGAAATATCTTCAAATATCATATTTCCAACTGAGCCTGAAAAATAATACGTTGCGATTGTTAAAGTTTGTTTTAAAAAACAAACAAAAGTGCCTTTTCTTTTTATCCCACATAAAAAAGATGGGAGAGTGCAAATCAATTTATAAATTAGAATATTATAATAGTATTCTGAAAAAGAGAAATGGGCAAGTGGGCTAGTCCCCACCATACTCGGGTGCGGGTGCGCGTGTAATTGCGCGATTATTAGGCGCACTTATCACTTTGCACGCTTGCGCGGTCGCGGTTCAAAGTCGGCACTATTCGGCAATTATTTTTTAAAATTTTATTTATTATTATTAATTGAATTTCAATTTCAATAATGAAGAATTGCAATTTTCAGACAGACGAGACAGTTTTCAGAAAATGAAATGTTGCATCCGTCAGAATTAGCAATGAACATGAATAGGTATGTCCGAATGTGCACTTATTCAGACACAAAGAGGTATATTTGAATTAACTATTATTGGACACGAAGAAATATATGAGAATTAGCCACTTTTCGGATGCGAAAGGGTGTATTCTATTCTCTATATATGGTTAAATATTCTGTTTGTTTAAAACTGACTTCTTAAAAAAAAAATTTCAGAGTTTCATTTTCTTCCTAAAATAGATATAGCCTTCGTTTCCGATTGTTTCCTAGAGAGTTCTTGGAGAATTATTAGAATTGCTATCTAATAATCTCGCTTGAGACTATGTTGTATCCTAGAGGATCTTTGCCAGTAACCATTAGCAACGTTGTTGGGCAAATAATTCCTTAAAGAGAGTGCTATCACGCCTCAGAGTCTGATTCCTTTGTTCATCCCATTATACCATATTTTCCCAGCAACGATCATCCAAGGAAACTTGATCAATCACATTCTTCTCTTTTTGGCTACTAAACTAGGCGACCCCTCTAAAGGAGAATTTTCTACCTTAGGAAGGATCGAAAGCTTTGAATATTCTGCTCCAGGAAGCATCCTCAGACGTTGAATTTGTTTAATATAGCTCCTAAACTTTCATTTGTTCAATAGGGCCTATGAGTTATAGTCCAATACAATATGGTCCCTAGACTTTAAATTTGTTTAATACGGTCGCTGGACTTTTGGTATATGTCCAATATAGTTTCTGTACTATATGAATATGTTCAATATCACATTTCATATTGGGCCAAAGTTCAGCATCTATTTATGTCACCATCTCAATTTCCTATGGCATAATTATTGAAAGGCCTGATATATATAATTTTCCCCCAAAAAATAGGCTCTCTAGTCTCTCTCCCCGGTTGTCGGTGCGATGGATGGTTTGTTATACGTCTAATAAAAAAAATTAAAAAATAGAACAATGTCTAGAGTTCAGAATACCTATCACAGCATGATCCAAAGCATTAACGAATTAATTAGAGTATCTTAAAGGGAAAATCACTAGTTAGTTCTAAGTGCATGGGACGCAATCCCTTTATAGAAAATGATAAGAGGACGGTACCGTTGATCTCCAAAAGTGACGTGCCAATTCTAACCACTATGATTTTCCCATTCATGTCATGCAATATGTCTTCCTAGTATTATTCTTTTTTTTCCTTTTTTATGTGATTATTTTGGGATGATCGTCGAGAAATCAAGCTAGTAAAAGACCATTCAAGTATAAAGACAATTGATAAGAAATGCTCAAGTCCTTAATTTTATTTTTGGGTAAACCATAACTGGGTCCTGAACATGCAATTGGTGTGGAAATCATCTAAAATGGCCAAATCAAACTGACCAAAAAGAAGGTTCTTGGAATAAGAGAAGAGAAAGACAATGACTACGGCACCTGATAAGATGCATGTATTATGTGGACGAGCTAATCAATACTGCCCAAAAAGATCGGCAATAGAATGGGAAATTTTGTGGCAATGAGCAGATACGTTGAACCATATGTAATCCAATGTGGGAAAGGGAGAACTCGTATGATCTTGGTGTAGGAAAACTTAAAAAGATCTAACGTGTACCGAGAACAATTTAAGTTAATAAGGAAAGGGACAAGTATCTCAATTCTAACGTGCTTGATGGGGTCCAAGACAAGGGATCCGGGTTCATGAAAAGTCATCGTCCCAACTTGGTATAAGATGATGACTAAATTGTCCCCCGAACAACGGGGAAAAGTCACACTTGGCTGCTTAAATTGATGTCTTCACTTATCAAAGTTCTGATATTTCCATCCTCAGAAGAGACTAGGAAGTAACAGTGCTGGAAACTGTGCATGAAAATTCTTCCCTTCTTCCCCAGTAATGGAAAAAGTCATACTTGGCTGCTTATACTGGTGTCCTCCACATATCAAGCCTTCACATTTCTATCCTCAAGGAAGCATCCTTACACATACTAAGAAGTAACAGAACATTAGGTGTCTATAAAACGGCAAGACACGATTACAGAAGCGACCGGTGTTTGTTGTCTTCTAGGCTTCATCATAAGAGTCTCGCATCCATTATAGAATAGTAAGTTTGAGTTACGGCTACTGAGTACCACCCGAGACCCTAGAAAAGAGCTTGTCAGCATAAATATGGCTGTCCAAGTTTCACCTTCATGGCATTAGCACTGATATGGTTGAATGTTGCAGGTTACGAGTTCCGAAGACTCGGGGAAAATGAAGATTTTGAGAGGGCAAAATCCCCCTTGATGTTTATTGGTAAATCCCAGAAGTAAAGGAGATCTCGCTGTCCAAGCAGTGATGTTCATTCTTCTGTTAAGGGAATACTTCCTCATTATGAGGTCAGGAAGAGTAGAAAAGTTATTAAAAATCTACTTTTGGTTATCAAGGTAAAAGTTTGACCCAAAAAAAATCATCAAGGTAAAAGCGATTTCAGAGGGGGAAAAAAAAACTTTCCGCTAATAGAATTTGAGCATATAATTATTTATGTCACGTGATACATCCTATGAGCTCTTCTCTGTCTATTTTGTATACGTGATTGCTTTGTGATGATGACTAAGAACTCAGATCACTAAGGGCGCGCATGACAACCATTCTGTTCCAGAAATAATTTCTGGAATATAAATAAATTTTTCTATTTCTGCCAAAAACAAAAATTTTTTGTTTCTGGTTTTGGGCCAAAATTTATTTCTGGAACAATTTTTTGTTCCAGAAATAGAAAAACAGATTTGCGTTGCCAAACGAGTTTCTGTTCCAAACCTATTTCTAAAATAGGTTTGGAACAGAAATACCGAAACAGAAACGTTCTCATGCGTGCCCTAATAGACTATAAACATCATTGATAAGAAACGATCAAGTCTTTGATTTCTATTTTAGCAATAATTTAATCCTAAATATGCAATTGGCAGGGAAATCTTCTAAAATGACCAATCGAACTGACCATGTTATTCTGGCAAAAAAAAAAAAAAAGACCATGTTACATGTTGGCTGGCCCGAAGAAGGCTCTTGGAAAAAAGAGGAGAAACATGACGACTTCCAAGTCCGATACAATGTATTGTGGCGCTCGTTGGAAAAGTCAAGTCAACGAGGAAGTGTTGGAGATTAATGGAGTCGTCCATTAATTCGCACCATGCCGGTCTTTCCAAGTTCGTTTACGTGCAAGTTGGCTTCAGATGGGTAGAAAATTAAGTTAACCCGTTTTCCACGGGTCTTGGCCGGAGTCATTGTTCGGATCCAGGTCTACATGAACCAACCCCATCCATCATAGCCGCTAAGCATGTCGAAAGTATCTAAGAGTCTCGATTGCTCAATGGCTGTGATTGCATATTCGGTCAATCGACCGGGATTCCAAAAACATGTCTCTGGGTTTTGGTTTATGTTTACGGGTGGGAATCACACCTTTGATTAATAGATTACCGAGTATCAAGTATAAATAATTTCATATTTGAACTCACATTCAAATTTTTTATTTACTTTGATCAATGAAGCTAGTCAAAGCATTTCATAAACACGAGATTTGTCTGTTTAAGAGAAACTTCCTTGCTATTAAAAAGAATACAAAAGAAATGTGTTTCGATCTATACCATGATCAGATTTGATATAGTCTTTCAAGTGAAGCTACTTATATGTCTCGCTCTCCCCTAATGCTCGGAAGGCAAAATGTTTCCACAAAGCAAAAGCAAAATGTTTGGAGACCTCTTTTAACTTCCATGAATTTATAGGGAGACCAGACAAGTGCTTGATGACTAAGCCTTTTTGTATGCGAACATTTCTTTTTATACCAACTTCTGCTCGCATTTCGTTTTTTCTTCATGGCATTAGCATTTGTGGCTAACGTAGCACGTTACAAGTTTCGAAGACCTTGAAAAATGGAGAAATGACAAAGGATGATCCCATTGTGCTTGATTATTTTTTATTAATGAACTGCTCAAATGGCAACAACTTTGCGCGAGCTGAGTCATAAATTTATTATGTTGTTTAGTTTGAATTCCAAATATTGATGGCAACACAGTATATAAGTGTGGAACTTTTGAATTTATAAATGGCCGAGAAAAGTAAGTTTAAGTGTCTCCATTTTATTTTACCGAGAGTTAGACTAAAAACTAAAGCAAACAATTACTACTGCATCTACTTCTTGTTAATGAGCCTAATTTTGCAATTATTAAGTATAACATTGTTTTCGTTCAGCAAAATCGCGACCTCTTTACGTACAAATTTGTGACCCACAACGAAGGAAAAAAAGTTACTTGTTTGCCAATCCACCATGATAATTTTAGCCAGCATCTCGACTGCGGGCTTTTCTTGTTTAGCTGGTTTATCCAGCAATCTACGCCGTTGAATCATCGGTTGATCCTCATCCTTGGTCAATCTTTATCATGAACTCCAATTGCTTCTGGTGCGTCGAGGAGCGCGTTGAGCGAGTCTTCTCAACAAAAGTCGCTCGACCAATTTCGGGGAACATGTTTGGAATTATCCAGAAAATAAAAAGGTTTGGGCAGCAAACTGCTGCTACGTCGCCTAGGCCAGTAGGGGTGAGCGGTTCCAGGTTCCGGGTAGGTTCCACTTGGAACCTGGAACCTACCCGCTAATACAGGTTCCTAATTTTTTAGAACCTAGAACCTACCATTCAAACCGCGGAACCTAGAACCTACCCTGTTACAGGTTCCAGGGTTCGATTCTAGGGTACCCGAGAACCTATCGATTAATGGAGAGGCTTGTTATTAAAAAAAAAGCTTTTAATGAAGTTGGGATACGCGAGAAACAGGATGCAGTCCTAAGAAATTTTGCAGGGTAGCTACATTTTTCACACACTCTCTTTCAAGCAATCATTCTCAAGTAGGGGTGAGCAGTTTCAGGTTTTACTTTAAATTTAAAACCTACATATCAGAACAGGTGCTTCATTTTTCGCTCCAAATTATATAGTCATCATTGGACGCCATAGAACATTGTATGATCGTGTGAAGATATATATAAATAAAAAATTTATGTTGGGATCCAGGGTACAGGTTCCAGGTTCCAGGTTCCAAGTGGTGGAACCTGGAACCTACCCGCTAGAACAGGTTCCTCAATTTTTGGAACCTAGAACCTACCCTACATACTTTGGAACCTGGAACCAGACAGGTTCCTACAGGTTCCGGTTTCAGGTTCTCGATTCTACCCTGGAACCATGCTCAACCCTATAGGCCAGCAGAGCGCACCTCAGCTAATTTAATTAATAGCTGTTTCCCGCGGGTGCACCGTATGCCTGCTAAGGGACCTTGAGATCACGAGGCTGCCCCCAAAAAATATCTGCCAGCTGGCGCAATCATACTGGTCTGACCCCAGCGTAGCTGGCCTAGGTCTTCCTCCTCCACCGCTGATGTTGCGCTCCATGTTGCTGCCCCTACGGCTCTGACGATTTCTGATGATGTGCTTTCTTTTCGGTGCACAGAGACTTTTTTCTGACCTTTCTGAAGCACGTATTTTCTATTCGGTCCCTATCTTTACGCGATCACTGAATTAGACCCCGTCCGAAACTTTTTTTTTCCATTAATTTAACCCTTCCAATTCACGCACTTTATTTTTTTTTTCGCATTCGAATATCCTTAAAGTTTCTAATATTCAAGTGGATTATATATATATGTGTGTGTTTCGTAATCTGTTTTTATTTGAAATAATATGAAATTGTGTGTACTTGGTACTCGGTAATCTAGGAATGAAGCGTGTAATGCCCAAACGAACATATAAATCAAGATCTGGAGACATCATCTTGGATAATGGTCCATTGACCTAATATGCAATCACAACCGTCGAGCAAGTATGACTTCCAGATGGGGTGGGTTCCACATGATTAGCGGTATGACGGATGGGGTCCATCAGATTTGAAAGTAATTTTTTCACAAACAGAAGACATCCTTATGATTATTGATTGTAGCACATTAAAGAAATAAAAATTACGTTCCGCTGATATGCATTGTGTCTTGCGATGGCCCTACTCCAGCTATTTTGTATATGCGATTTCTTTGTGGTAACGATTGAGAATTCAAACTACAGATTAATAACAGTATGAAGATCATTAATAAGAAACTATCAAGCCTTTCGATATTCATCGAATTTGAACAAAAGTTAGAAGAAATGGTTCAATCCTCTCTAATGACTTTCGCCATGCCAAAGGTGAAACTCTACTGCTGAATTATATCATTTTCCTCCTCCCATCAAGAAAGATTTTATTTCTATTTATTTTCTGTTGAACAATAATTGGTGTGGAAATATTCTAAAATGACCAATCAAAACGGCCATTTTACATCTTGGCCGGCAGAAAGAAGCTCCTTGAAAAAGAGGGGAGAGACAATTATTTCTATCCTCAAGGAAGCATCCTGAAAGATACTAGGAAGTAACACCAGTACTTGAAAAATCTTCCGTTCTTCCCCTCGGAATAACTATATCAAGGGACTCAGCCCAAAAGCCTTTCTCCGTAAGTGAAAATCATGTCCAGCTCGGTTCTTCAAATCCTTTTGCTTATGGTTTCCCTCACGGCACAAGCATCAGGAGCTGCACCTGAACTTGCAAAGGCTAACTGTTCCGAAACATGCGGGAGCGTCACCATTCCCTTCCCCTTCGGAATAGGAGCCGAGTGTTTCCTGGATGACTGGTACGAGATCGCCTGCCAAGAAGAGGTTCCCATTCTAAAGAAGATTGGGTTCCAAGTTCTCAACATTTCACTCCCCGATGGAGACGTGGATGCCATGATTAAAGTCAGTCTTCCTGTAATGTACTCAAATGCTAGCTGCGGGGGTGACGGACATGTTGCGGCGGTAAGCTTGGAAGGAAGTCAATTTGTCTTCTCCCAGAAAAAGAATTTCTTTACATCGGTCGGTTGCGACACCCTGGCCACAGTGAATACTATGGAATCAGCTGTTTTCGGTTGCAGGACGAAATGTGCTGGAACCAACACCAGCATTAACCGGGATAGTGCTTGCTCCGGGACGGACGGCTGCTGCCAGACTATGCTCCCCCTTAACCTTCAGGGCTTTAGTGTGGATTTCAAAGAAAAAGGTGGGCATCAGGGTTGCAAGTACGCCTTCTTGAGGTCTGACTTTACAGGTTCATATGATTTCAGATTGAATAAGACGGTTCCGGTGGTACTGGAATGGGGGGTCGCGAGCAATACCTACTATGGACCTGAGCTTTTCTGGCAACCGCAGAGTAGTTATTGGCAACTGCCGAGTCCTTATCCTTCCGTCTGTTGCACATACAGGAGCGACGGCAGTGAGACGCCATTTATGCAGTGCTATTGCACACGGGGGCATGGTGGTAACCCATATCTTATTAACGGATGCAAAGGTAAACATAATTCATCATTCCTTTTGTTAGTTTTTCTGCCCAAGAATTACACAAAGTGAATGCACTTTCAAACAAAACTGAACGATTTATATTGATAATAATCTAATGGAAGTAAAGGGGAGCAGGGCAGTACTTTCTTTAGAAGCACAATATTTTAGTCATGGAATTAACAATTTATGACGAAATGCTAACCTACTAGTTTTGGTAATTTTACCCAAGGAGATGAGTTTCGCTGCTAATATATTTGCTTCTGGTTTCCCTCACAGTTCAAGTATCAGGAGCTACACCTGGACCTCCAAGCCATGTCTGTCCTGAAAAATGCGGGAACGTCACCATTCCCTTCCCCTTCGGAATAGGAGCCGGGTGTTTCTTGGATGACTGGTACCAGATCGCCTGCCAAGAAGACAACACCATTCCGGTTCTAATTAAGAATGGAGTGCGAATTCTCAACATTTCACTCCCCGATGCAGACTTCGATGGCATGACTAACATTAGTCTTCCTGTGGTTTACTCAAATGCAAGCTGCGGGGGTGACGGACGTGGTGCGACGGTCAGCTTGAAAGGGAGTCAATTTGTCTTCTCCCGGACAAGGAACGTCTTTACATCGGTCGGTTGCAACACCCTGGCGACAGTGAACAGTACAGAATCAGCTTTTGTGGGTTGCCGGTTGAAATGTGCTGGAGCCAACGCCAGCAAGTATAGTGCTTGTTCTGGGAGGAACGGATGCTGCCAGGCTAGGCTCCCCCTGAACCTTCAGGGCTTTAGTGTAGATTTCGAAGAAGAAGAAGGTGGACGTCAGGGGTGCAAGTACGCCTTCTTGAGGTCTGGTTTTACAGGTGTACATGACTTGAGCTCGAGTGTTACGGTTCCAGTGGTGTTGGAATGGGGGATCGCAAACAATACCAATTATGCACTCGACCTTTTCCGGCAAGATTACTACTCAATATACGACTCAAGCTATACTACTTTTACCTGTGACAACTACAGCGTTGACAACAGTGAAATGCTATTCACCCAGTGCCGCTGCGGAAGGGGGTATGCTGGTAACCCTTATGTTATTGGAAGATGCCAAGGTAACTTACTTGATGTTATCACAGTGAAGTAGCTTGTTCATCCCCAGATTTGTCCCCGAAAGTAATGCATCCACACTGTTTGATGATCACACGCACACTTTTCCGCCTCCACTTTTCATTTTTCTGTCGGAAATTGTACAAAGCGAATGCAATTTCAAAGAAATTTGATTATATCGGTAATACTTTACTGGGAGCATGACAGTCTTTTCGTATCATATTTTGAGCTATGGAATTAACAATTTATGAGGAATTGTGGCCTACTAGCTACTTTTACCCAAGGAGATGTCTTTCACTGCTAATACACTTATTCTATATTTGTCATCAGATATTAATGAATGCGAAGATCCCAGTATATGCCTCGGGACTTGTGTGAACAAACCAGGGAACTATGACTGCGTCGATGGTAGAAAGACAGTTAAATTCATTTTTATCGGTAAGTAGATCTTTTAACCTAGAATTTTAGACAGTTGGTGGAAAAATAAGTTTTATTTTACTCTTCATTCTAATATAACTGTCCATTTCCCTAGTGATGATTATAGATAAGTTTCAATCAATAGTATCTATTAAAACAACCTCAAAACTTTCTTTGAACACTAGTACTTTGATAGATAAGAAAATACTTTAATATATGTCATGATTTGATTGAAGCGTCGAATTCAATTTCCAAGCTATGTTACTTGCAAAAGATGATTATTTTCCCTTGGTAAAAAAGAAATGTTGTTGATCTATACGATGAACTTTTTTTGTGGCATCAACGGTGAGATAAGTTTAGTAAGAGTGGGATTGAGACCAGTCATCAATTTGAGTAGATGGTTTACACATCGAGTAAATTTTATGACTCCGTCCTCTGCTTTTTATGACTTCGTCCTCTGCTAAATTTCCGGAATGCAGTCCTTGGAGCGAGCGTTGGAGGATTAGTGCAAGTGTTGCTTCTCTCACGTTGGTTATACACTGTCATCAAGAAAAGAAGAGAAATTAAGCAAAAAAAGAAGTACTTCAAAACGCAGTGGGGTCTCTTGTGGCAGCAACATCTATCTTCATCGCCCGAAGGTAATGTCGCGAAAAGCAAAATATTCCGTTTCAAGGATTTAGAGAAGGCCACTGACCGTTTCCACAAGGATAGGATACTCGGCCGTGGTGGACAAGGGGTTGTTTACAAGGGAATGATGACTGATGGAAAAATAGTTGCAGTCAAGAAATCGAGACTGCTAGACATGGAAAAGGTTGAAGAGTTCATCAATGAGGTCATCATCCTCTCACAAATCGATCACAGGAATGTGGTTAAGCTAATGGGTTGCTGCTTGGAAACAGATTTCCCACTTTTAGTGTATGAGTTCATACCAAACGGGACTCTTTATCAGTATCTACATGACCCAAATGAAGACCTTCTCTCATCGTGGGACACGCACCTACGAATTGCGACCGAAATTGCTGGAGCCTTATTCTACTTGCACTCGGCAGCTTCTATACCCATCTATCATCGCGACATCAAGTCCACCAATATCCTCTTGGATGAGAAATATCGTGCTAAAGTCGCAGATTTCGGTATTTCCAAGTCCGTATCCCTCGACGAAACTCATGTAACCACATTGGTGCGGGGCACTTTTGGATACTTGGATCCGGAGTACTTCAGAACAGGTCATTTCACGGACAAAAGCGATGTGTACAGCTTTGGAGTGGTCCTAGATGAACTCTTAACGGGGCAAATGCCAATCTGTCGCGTCAGGGAAGAAGAAGAAAGGAGCCTTGCGGCCTATTTTGTAATTTCAATGGAGCAGAATTGTTTGTTCGATGTTGCTGATGCTCGGGTTATGGAGGAAGGCAAGAAAGAAGAGATTGCAGCTGTTGCTAACCTCGCAAGAAGGTGCTTGAGCTCGATTGGGAGGAACCGACCGACGATGAGGGAAGTGGCGATGGAGTTGGAGGGAATAAGGAAGCTCCAAAGTTCTTCAAGTTTCCAACGAAATCAAGGACAGATTGAGCCGGCCGAATCTCGTGACTCTCGCTTTGCATCCGGCAAGTCTTTCGTGGACACAGGTGTAACTACATTCTCAGATGTTCAGCCACTCGTACACTGGGAATCGTGGTGAAGGCAGCAAATTCTGTTATAGTTGTTTCCTTGCTTCTTATGTTGGGATCGAGAGTGTTTAAGAAGTATCCTTTTCAATTTTCTTCCGAGGATCCATGAATAGTGGTGTTTAATCCATTTACTGTGAGAATTACATTAGATTTGCGAATGCATCCTTGCGAACAAGCGTCCTAATTATTTCGGACCTTTCACCCCATGTTGGAAAAAAAAAAGCGGTGATGCGATTTAACTTTTAGATAAACATGCAAAATTCTATTCTGCCGATGGAAAAAACTCTGTGAATTCTCATATTGGTTGATCATAGTTGCCGGTATCTTTCCAATCTTATTGGTATAAAAAAGAAATAAGCGTAACTTACTTGTAAGGTAAACCGGTAATAAATTACCAACATTGTTGGAAAAATCCCAACATTCACATAAAATAACAAAATTATCAAGTCCTTTGAAATTTTACCAGTATCGCAACTGTATTATCAACACCATCAGGAAATTACCAACACATTAAGGCTGTGTTTGTTTGGGGGAAAAAGTTTTCTTGGAAAATATTTTCCGGATTTTCCGGCGTTTGGGGGGCGAAAAATAGGTTAACCCCAGAAAACATTTTCCTCCTATAGAAAAATCCCTTTAAAAATTGTGGAAAACGATTTCCTCTTTTTAAAAACGGAAATCATTTTCCGTCGGCTGCGGCCATCGGTCCCCGACCATCGATCGCCGCCCACGGCCACCCGCCGCCGCCCGCCGCCACCTGCCGCCGGTCGCCGCCGCCGCCGGTCGCCCGCCGCCGCCGGAAAATCAATTCCTTGCCAAACGACGAAAATTGTTTTTCAGTTCATTCTTAAGTATTAACCAAACACCAGAAAATATAGTTATTTTCTTGGAAGATGACTTCCCGGAAAATGTTTTCCCCCAAGAGGCCATTTTCCGTGAAACAAACGGAGCCTAAAATAGAAGTAAATTACCAACTTCTATGGAAATTTTACTACTGTGGTAGCAGCCATTATCAAACTTTTCACCAATTTTCTGATACCGTCGTAAATTACTAACTCGTTTGTTGTAAGTATATTATGGTCACAATTAGGAATTTAATCAAAAAGAAAAAAAGAAAAAGAAGGAGCCCATTCTACTTCTCCCGGACAAGGAATCCCTTTGCCGCGGTCGGGTGTGGTGTGCTTATTCTAACGAGGGACGGGGAATCAATATCGAGTCGAAATCCAACTTTGACTGACCCGATGTTGGTACTACTTACGGGAACTATTTCGAAGAGCAATGGAGTTGCTAGCAGCTAGTGATCCCCTCAAATCTTCAAGAACTGCATGTTTCCTTTCACCACACATGATTAATCCAGGATGTGAGTGTAAAAGGTTTCTCTTTGTTGCTACGGAGATTCAAGTTGAGATATTATTGAATTGTCCATGCGGAATGATACCTAAATTAAAGGGAAGTAGACATAATATTGAGCTCACAAGTGAATTGATGTGTTGTAGAGTAGTTAATAATTTTTTATTTTTTATTTTCATTTTTTTACTTTTTACTTTTGTTTCCTTTTTCCCTCCATCGGCCATTGCCGGCCTTGGGTGAGGTGTGCTTGGCCTTGGGCTAGTAAGGTCCACCCTCACTTACCCAACCCTTGTTGATGGCAACACATGCCCGATCTGGTAAAGGATTGCTCTCACGCTCCCAAGCGAGGGCAACCCTTGCCATGCCCCTAGCATCCTTAGCCTGAGCCAGCAGCCTCCACCAACAATAGGTTTATGATTTGATTGGCACAATTAAAAGGTTTAAGATTGAATTGACACCAATGTAAAAGGTTTATGACTTCTTCTTCTTCTTCTTTTATACATTTTCCCCTTGAATCTTATGATGCTTCCTTTACATCTAGCAAGTCAAAAATTGATATGGGTGTCATTACGTTCTCAGATGTGCAGCCACTCTTGAGTCTTACCTAACGAGACATGGTCAATATCTATTTTGCCTCTTATGAGTCATATTGCTCTAATCATAATGGAAATCGGTCTTCAAAGCAAAAGAAAGGAGGAGGAAAACTTGTTAGGTTACCAATAGAAGGATTTGATTAGTTATTTATGTTTGGATACCCATTCCATGCATAGGCAAATAAAATATATAAAATGCTGTAGAATAAAATCCACACATGTATTTTCAGAGGTATTATTTGTGCGCTTCAATCAAAACATATTAAATGAAGGTTAGATAGATTATCTCTCGTGATGGTAACGCTCTGTGCTCCTGATATTTTGATCCCAAGGATAGAAATAAAGAATACAATTTTCTGCTATTTGTTTCTTACAACGCACACAGTATGAGCGAAAAGTACGTGCACTACCTTCAATGGCACCCTATGGACATTCCTTTCTTTCTTTCTTTTTTTTTTTTAGTTGCTGATGGTGAGAAAACACCCACGATTCACGTGGGTGCAGCACCCGGTCAGCGACTTGTTGATCGTTGTGCGTCACCATTTATTTTTTATTTTTTTCCCTCACAAATATATGTACGGATTTTATTCTGCTGCATTTTATATTATTTATTTACCTATGCATATTACATGTATCTCAATAATACTATCAGAGCCAATCTTTAGGCGGTTTCATGTATTTAATTGATTTAGATTCATATAAATTTTTTCATTCTAAATTGTTCGCTCTTACATGGCCTATAAAAGTTGATTTAAATATGTAATATATATATCTCACCTATTGAAGTTGTTTTAAGGATACGCATACTCTTATCAAGTTATCCTTGTGGGCCAAGCCACTAGTAAAATAGGTGGAAACCTAGCCAAGAGAAATCTTGGTCAGCTTTGTCAAGGGGCGTCAAGTGTGAAGGTAGTTAGATATTGAACACTAGATTGATTAATGGAGTGGACCATTAATGTGTGGTTAGATAGACCATTAATACTATTTTGATCTTGTTGACTTATTTCATATGTATAAACCTTTATTGAAATGATATAACTCATTTTTTATATTTGGGCGTGTATTATATTCTGGATTTAGAATATTAAATTGTGATATTGATTTTATATATGTGTATATTGAATGCTCAATTTGCTTAAAAAAGATTGGTAATACTAGCTAAGCCGTGATTGCTCATACTGTTCATTTTAAATGCTTTTTAGGTTCTTCTACTAGCGACAAATAGGACAAGGGCGCTATTATCGAGAAACTTTTGGTATTGGGATTTATGCGTATGAGCATAGCTTGTTGTATATAGCTAAAATAATACTTCTTGGGTTAACTAAATTCTGAAATGAATATATTCTTTTTGTAGACTAGAGAAATTTCTAATATCGTAAGTAACTCGATAACATGCTAGTATTGATTTGCGTTTGAGGTAGCGTCTTTTGGATAGGAAGACTCATTTTCCCTATACTTGTAGAAGCAAGGTTGTGACAATTTCTTTATTGGAAAATTCAAGAAGCAAAGGAGATCGCACCGTCCAAGCAATTACGCTTCTTTTTGTCTCAATCAAAGACCTCCTTTTATGAGGTCACGAATGAACGGAAAAATCGTCTATTAAAAGGTTACTTGCAAAATTATAAAAGTCATTTCAGCACATAAAAAAAAAAAACTCTGCTGATAAGATTTTCGTATACGACCGTTCATGTCATGCAATAGGTCTTCTTGTGTTGACCTAGATGTGACAACATTTCCTGAATTGTAGCCATTCACGTGGCTCCCGGACAACTCTTTCCCTTTTTTGGGTGGGCCAAGAAAAGCATTAGACCGACTACCCGATGTATTCTACACGCGAGAACGATAAAAACGACTTCTGCCTCAATAATGGGAGAGGTCATTCATTTTGGTAATAAAAGTGATGATAAAATTATGTCCCCAGGGATGGGAAAAGTCATACATGGCTGTTTAAACTGGTGTCCTCCACGGATCAGCCTTTACATTTCTATCCTCAAGGAAGCATCCTTAGACATATTAGGAAGTAACAGAATATTAGGAGAGTATTTGGCAAAGATTCTTATTCTGCTCGCTACATGAGCTTTAAAGGATCAGAATACATTTGTTAACTATATAGAATTTCTATTCTTAGAAACAATTTCTTTTCTTAATTTTTTTCATTTAAGCCAAATAATTACGTCTTGTCATAATAAAGTCAACCTATATAACATCACTAATGAAATGAATACATATCATGTATAATACATAATTAGTTTATTTATTTCATGCTATTATAATCATCTATTTATTTTATGAAATTTTTATTTCTTATAAGTTGTTAAGAAAAAATGATATTGCTAAAACACTTTCATTTAATACAATCCTAGTGAATTTTTAATTTTTTTTCTTTTAAATTTTTTTTCTTAATTTTTTTGAAAAATCATTTTTTTACTTTTAAAAAACATATTTTTTTACTTTAATTTTATTTTCTACTTTATTTTCCTTTTTCTTCGGTGGCCAAAGAGGGCGGACGGCGGCGGATGGTGGACGATAGAGGTGGGCGGCGCGGTGGACAGTGAACAGTGGACGAAGGAGATGGCAGCAAACAATAGTGTTTGGCAGTCACCTAGAACTATTTATCATCGAGATAAGCTCTATTGATTGTTTCTATTGAAACAACCTCAAAGCACATGCAACCACAATGGTGTAGGGTACTTTTGGTTATCTAGAACTAGAGTATTTCCGATCAAGTTAATTTACAAATAAAAGCCACATGTATAGCTTTGGAGTTTTTCCTGTGCAAACTCTTGACTAGACAAAAGGAAATCTCATCGTTGAGGAAAAAAAGAAGGGAGAAGCCTTGCGACCTATTTCATTCTTTTGATAGAGGAGAATCTTGTTTGACTTTCTTGATTCTCAAGTATTGAAAAGAAGGAAAGAAGGAAGAGATTGAATCGGTTACTAACCTTGTGGAAAGGTGTTTAAATTCAAATGGGAGGAATCAGCCTACAATGAAAGAAGTGGCAATGGAGTTGGAGGGGATAGGGAAGCTCCCAAGTCCTTCGAGTATTCAGCAAAATCAAGAGAATCGTGAGGCGACTGAATCTTATGATGCTACTTCTATCTATAGGAAGTCAAATGTGGAAGCATATATCATACCATCTTCCGAATGTGTAGCCTCTCTTGCCTAGTGAGACATGGTGAAGATCTGTTTTGTTGGGTCACATTGCTCTGTTTCCAATGGGAACTAGTCTTCAAAGCAAAAAGAAAGAGAAAAGAAAAGGAGGGAGGATAACTTTTTTGTTCACTAATTCGAGGATTTGGTTATGAACTTATTCTAAGTGTTTGGGAACAATAAATTGTTAGATCATACCAATCCCAAATTTATTAAGATCACCTTTGTCACACTATACGTCTTGGTAGTATTGCTCCATCTCTTTTGGACATGCGATTGCTCTCTAATAATAATTGAAAATTCCAGCGGTGCCGTTTTAGTCACGGAGCGAAACAGCACCATTCGGCCTGGAAGACCCGCGCTAGCCTAATCGGACCCGACCCGGTTCGACCAAACGGCCGTCGGATTGCCCCAAAAGGCTTCCTTCATTGGGGCATTTCGTCAAACATCATGCCTGCACAGACGAGTTGGAAACCAGCCTTTGGGAGGTTTTTGGGGGCATCATTCTCCAGTCTCGGGCACAATCAGTGGCGAAGCAGCACACACATGTAAAACTAATACACGCTAAGAACGATATTAACAAAAAAAATATCCACCAAATCACTCGAAATCACTACGAAAATCCACCCTGAATAGGCAGGTTTGACATTTTCTGCATAACTGGGCATCAACCCAGGCCGAGCAAACTGCGGACTACTCCTGTTCACGCCTCCAATTCTCTCACATATAATACATTAAAAAAAAAGTGCTCAATCCAAATGAAATTATGTAGTACGAGGTTCAAACTCATCAATCAGTTTGGGAAATTATTAAGCGTGCGCATCATGGGAGCGTCACGAAATAACCTAGATACATGATCCCCCCTGACCAATTGGGAGGCCCGAACGACACATTCATGCGTATAGAACAACCAAACCGTGACCAAACCAATCAAACAAGAATATTAGTCGCCCCAATCTCTTAGAATGACTCTAATGAGACAAGTGGACAAGGTATTTGGCCGGAGGCTTGCCGGAAATGAGGAATGAGCCTCGATCCGACGAGCCTTCCTCGACCAAAAACTGCAGGCTAGCTGGTCGGGAAGGGTGAGAAAGCTACCTGCCTATGGCTCATGGTGAAGAATCACGGCAAGATAACGACGGAGGATCGTAGCCAAAGTCTCCTTCAAGGTCTCTAGAGCTTAATTTATCTCTTAAAGTCTCTTGGTTCGTCGCTCAGCTCCCTCAAAATTGCTTCCCGATCAGCCTCCCACGGCATCCTCCTTTTCCAGATCTGACCCGCCTCTTTTTATTTGGTTTTTGGAGATTGAATGCAGCCCGTTCGAGCCAATGGTTGATCAATATTCACATATGGTCATGTCACCGTCGCTTAGTGCCAATCTCGAGCCATTTTCGTCTGCAATATTCTCTACAAGATGCCCCCAAATTTGGCATGACAGCTTGGTAGGTGCTTCGGTGGCGCCCTTAATCCTGTTCGACAAAATGCTAAATAGAGAGGGAAGAAAGGCCGGGCTGGGCTTGGGCCGGGGGCCCGCGGGGGTAGAGAGATGGGTTGGGCTTGCACAGCGCAGGTCCACTTCTGCCAGGTGAGATTCAAGGGCGGGCCGGGTCGCCGTGGGGGTCTGGGCCGACCCGGCCCGATCCGATTTTTTCTTTTTCTTTTGTTATTTATTTTTATATAAAAATAAAAATGAAAAATAACATAAAATAAGAACATTGGCAAATTCATTTTGGATCTTTTCTTATTTTAAGGCAAAGGGAAAAAAATAAATTAAATCTCATCAGGACCGACAAAAATTATGTGTCAACACTGAACAATGTCAGTCTAACAACATCTAACCGTCTATCTGTCCGAGAAATCCCAATTAGCTTGCTTCATCGACCTTGCTTTCTCTATGGACAAAGGAAAATGTAGATTTCTTTTGTAGAGATAATCCTCACTTTGCATCTTCCGGTTTGCGAAATCCTTCTCATCAAATCTATTGATTTTTTCACATTTTCTTCTTCTATTGCCATCAATCTTCTTCAACTCAGTCTAACCTGACTCTCATACCAGACGGAACGTAATAATAAACAAAATAAGGAATAAATCAGGATATCGAATTGATTGTTGTGACTAACTCCACAAAATTTGTCAAACTACAAAATATAACAGTTTCGAATCCGCATGTAAGCAAGCCAAAACAAGACTCCTTCTGATTATCTCGGTCAAGAACACGATTCTGAAAAGCAATTTTCCTTCGACCTTTCGCTAATCCCACAACTGCAGTTGCCCTAATGCCTCAGTCCGGGTCAAAGATCAGCTGTGCCGTTCAGTTCTCTTGAGCCTTCCTATTCTTCTAACTCCGAAAGCTACGTTTTCGAAGTATCCCCCTTTCTCAGTACCTTTCAAGCCTTGTCTTAATGTGGCTGTCGGGAACAAAACAAACGCGTCTTCAAAGTCCTCCAATCTGAAAGTGAGCCTTTCTGAAAGGAGAAGCTCTAGTGGGAACAAAAGAAAATACCTTCAAATCCCATCATGTCGATTTCTTGAGTTTTTTTTTTTTTAGTGTGGAAAAAATTCCCAAGAATATTTGAAAGAACACCAAAGAAATTGGTTAAAAGTCAGAGAGACGCAAATCCTATTCTAAATAAGATTGAATTACAATTACTCCATTATGAAACATGGTGAAGGTCGAGGCCACCAAATTACGTCTAACTAACGAAATTAATAGCCCTTTAACAAATCATGAACACACAATGCTAAGAAACTAGACTCAGTGTAAGGCCATGAGTGTGGCATGTCCAGTAATTGAGGGTTAAGTCAAATTATTTTCTTAAATTACCTAAACAACGCTAAAGTAATTAAGTTTAATATTCAGAATTTAAAGAAAGACCGTATTCATGTTACATCAGAAATAATAAGAGACCGAGCTAATAAATACTAAGAAAAAAGAAAGATTTCCAATGAAATATGAAACTTTGTGACCATAAACAAAGATGTGGAACAAATATTTAGGGTCCATTCATTTTGCGGAAAATGTGATGTTTTTGGAAAATGTTCTCCATGAAGTCAATTTTCAAGTAAATAACAATATTTTCTAGTTTCGAGTAAAACCTAAAAATGAACTGAAAAATATTTTTCGTTGTTTGGTAAGAAAAATAAACTTTCTCCGTGCACTTCTTTTAATAATTTTTTTAAAAAATTTAATTAATTTTCCTTGTTCTATTTTCTATTTTTTTATTTTATTTCTTCTTATTTTCCCTTATTCTTCGGTTAGTCACTAGCCATGGTAATGGCTGCTGACTGGCCGTAGGTGAGCTCGAGCCTCGCCACAAGCTAGTGAATAAGAATTGTTTTCCACAAAACCAGTTGAGACATAATGTAATGTGGAGGAAGAATTCATACGATTTTCGCCTAGAAAATTAAGAAGTCTTACGTGAACAAGGAACAATTTAAGTAGATAATAAATGAATGAATATCTCAATTCTAGCGTGCTTAACGGGATCCCGATAAAGGGTAAGGAAAAATCATCCATTTAGGTATAGCTTCCGATCTTTGTCACAGGAAAAGCCACACTTGGCTGCTTAAATTGGTCTCCTCTACCCGTCAAACTTTGATATTTTCCAATCTCAAGGGAGCTTCCTCAGAGATACCAGGAAGTAACATTGCTGAAGAAGATGATGCGTACAGTACATGACAGTTCTTCCCTTCTTCCCCTTACTAAACGGAGGATCTTCATTCAAAGGTCCTTCCACTGATTGATAGTTAAGGTCTGTTTGATAGCTAGAGACCTTCCACTGATTCTTACTCTTTTTTTTTTTTACTCCGTTCGTTTCGTGAAAGATATGACATTTTTAAAAAATATTTTCCGAAAAGTCATTTTTCAAGAAAATGATGATATTTTCCAGTATTGAGTTATCACTTGAAAATGAACTGAAAATATTTTTTATCGTTTGATAAGAAAAATCTCATTTAATTTTATATATTGTCGTTTGGTCAGAAATTACTAACGTGCAAGTGATCGTCCCGTATGACATGGCCAACTCTAATGTGGATAACTTTTGTAATTTTGCAAAAACATTTCAAATTTTTAAATGTTTTTATTTTTACTTTTCTTTCTTCCTCTGTCGGTCACCAGTGACGAGCAGCTCAACCAAGGCAAACAGGCTCCACCTCATTAGATCTGGCTAGGTGGAGCTCTACCATGACTGGCAAGCTTGAGCCTTGCCGGCTTCGAGTGAGGCTAATTCGGCAAGGCTTTGCCTCGGGCGAGGTTGAGCTCACTAGCCACCGGTGAGCTCGATCTCACTCAATCTTGCGAGGCTCGAGCTCCCTAGCTTCGAGCGAGCTCGAACTCGCCTATTGCTGGTGCTTGGCAGAGGAAGAAAAAAAGGAACCAATAAAAAATTGTTAAAAGTTCAAAAAGAAAAAAGAAGTGGTTGGTCGCCACTATTTCCACCCGCTATATGACTATTTACCAAAACACAAAATGGTCCTCAATCATTCAATTAACATTTACGGGTGGTGGCCTCGAATTTATTTACATTTTCTTTTTTCTATTTCTATGTAGGATTTAGTTACCAAAAAGAGAAAATTCCCATGTATATTAAAAGTAGCTATATATTTTTTAGTAGTTAGGTTTTATTTCCATAAAAATGATTTTTTCCAAAAAGAAAAATTTCGAAGAACCCTAATTCTTTTCTACATTGTCAGTCAAATTTGGATAAATTGTTGAGTAGAATCTAAATAAATAACGTAGACAATGTTTTAGCACAATCATTTACTTTATAAATTTTCACTTTGAAAAAAAAATCTTTGAATATTTTCCAAAATAAAACCATGATTATATTCTCAAACATGAAACTTTAAAAATGAAATTTAATTAAATAAAAGAATTGTATAAAATACCAAAATTTTGTTAAAATGCCAGTGATATCTCATTATTTCTCAATAATAAAATCTAATATCATCTATAAAGTGCTTATGAAAAAATATCAAGATGTCTTATTGTGCATTTCAGTGTATTTCTAGATATTTTTATAATGCCTTACATAATTTGTGTAAAAAATATCTAGCAAAAAGGGAAGAAAGAGAAATTCTTTTATAAAGTTAGTAAAGAAACTTGATATATATTTTAGACTAATCAAATTAAAATTAAAAATTCACCAATAAAGTGAGCTTTTGAGATGAGGGAGACAGAGAATAGACAAGTCAAAATAAGAGCAATGATGAAAAAGAGACTTTTAATTTCTTCACGATATCAATTAATTTGTCTTTTTTGCTTACTAGTGGTGAGATACTTTTACACATAGCATATAAAACGTTATAGGAATATATAGAAATACAATAAAAGAATAAACATGTGAAATGCTTTGTTATTGCAAGTAGATTCCAAATAGAAATAGAAAAAAAAAGGGGGGGGGGGGGGAATGGGTGAGCTATTTTATCTTTTTAGTATAAATAGAGGTGCATTTAGTCATGTAAGGAGTGGAAATAGTGCCATCTAAATGATTTACTCTTTTCGAAAAAGAAGAAATCATGTTCCCCACTTTTGAGTTTGTTTTTCTCATTGAAGGAAAATGTTTTGCTTGACTAGTTTATTTTCTGTAAATCAAATGCTGGAAAACCTAGATTTTTTTTTTCCTAAAAGTTGTTTTTTGTAAAACAAATGAAGCCTTAGAATAGTTGTGGCTTCCTTCCTCTTGTTGGGATCATTAGAAACTTCATTAAAGTGGGATTGTGCTCTTAGCATACAAACTTATGTTTCTATCAACCTGTCTGGAGAGGAAATTGAAGTTTTGATGCTTATATCTTTGATCAAAAAGAAAGCTTCATGGGTTGTCTATGTCGCACTTCATGAGCTGCCTCGACACTCAACTGTTTGTTAAGTTGTGTAACCATGCAAGCACGTGCACTTATGGTGGCTCCTCTGAGGTTTGAACCCGTTAAAAATATGTCTGGAATATGATTCTGGAAAAGGAAACTTTATTAATTTGAATAGGTTTCCAAGTTGGAGTAGCTTCCTAAGAGGAGTTCCCTATTTTGGATCTAATTTTTACTTATAAATAAGGAGTGAGTCTTCTTTGTAAGAGTATTCAAGAGGTTGCTTTTTCATGAATCAATTTGAGAATGTTGAAGCGAATAAATCTTATGGTAAGATTTATGAACTTCTTTGTGGGAATTTGGAGGGGATAAGTACAATGTGAGTTTTTGGTGTAATTAGGGGTTGAAAAGCACCGAGGATATTTGAGTGACCGAGTGTGATTGTAATCTCGGTTATATCACTTAATCTATATTAAAACCTCTCTTCCCATGAAGGCAGGCCACACCAACCGAGTGTGTAAATTGAGTGTTTGATTTATTTTCTTGTTTTTTAATTATTGTATTCGATCCTTGTTTCCACAACGAAATTGAGACTTTTGATCATTTCTGATTGTTTTGGTTTCAATAATCAAATTTGTTAACTCAGATGAACTCAGAAACTAAACTTACAATTGAAATAGTGAATACTAAATCTGCATCCGACCTACTAAAAATCGAGACTTCTTTTGCTTCTCTTGATCAAAGAATTGAGCTTTGTTAGTATAATAATCTTTGGGTGACTGTGAGCATTGTGGCCACAAATTATTACAAGAATGGAACCACGACAATTTACTTGGAATTTTCCACTAATCCCACGACTACAATGGCCTTAATGCTTAAGTGCGGGTTAAACATCACCTCTGCGGTTCAGTTGTCTTGAACTTTCCAACTTTTCTTACTCTGAAAACTAAATTTCTGAGATGTCACATTTCTCAGTACCTTTCAAGAGTTGTTCTAATGTGGCTGTCCAGAACAAAAGACTGACTCTTCAAAGTCCTCGAATCTGAAAATGACTTAAGGGGAAATATCTTCAAATTTCATCATGTTAATATCTTGTATTTGTTCCGACTAGTTTCTTTCTGATATTTCCAAATGAGACAGAAAAATAACACGTTGCGATTGCCATCCAAGAAAACCTGATGGATTACATTCTTCTCCATTTGGCTGCTAAACTAGGCGACCACTTCAGCAGATAATTTTCTACCCCATGAAGGATTTGAAACTTTGACTATTCTGCTCTGGGAAGCATCCTCAGGCACGAGAAAAAGGGGTTTAAATGACCGCGCCATCTGTTCATTCTGTTAGTTATATGCCCTAAAGCAACTTTGTAATAGTTACATATTAGGGATTTCGGTTGTATTTCAATTTATTATTAAATTAATGGCAAAGACGTATTTTATTCATTTGTCCATTTATATATGAATAAATTCCATAAGATCAGTTGTGACTAGACCTATTCTTGAGACGTCAAGAATATGTGTGGCAGGTTCATAGTTAGACTGAATCTTTAAACTGTTCTCGGTCGATGGATCATTGAGTGGATATTAATGATCCCGTTAAGACCGATGTGTTCTTAATTTTGCTTTTTAAGTATTGGATATTTAAAGGAATGACGAGTCACGAGTCATTGAGTATTGCGATGCCCGAATTGGAACACAGGTGCTTGTTTCGGACAAGTTCACTGAACGTGACACACATTTAACGATTAGCGACATGAAAGCTTTTAGCGTGGTCAATGTCTAATCGTTCATGCTCAAGTCTTGTGTAAATAATCCTTAGACCTGAGGCACAGTGTTGACTTGTACGTTGGATGGCTATAGTTCATAAGTGCGCATATTGGCGGTTCACTGATCCGTCTCTGTACTTAATGGTTATAGTTCGTGCACATACGAAGTCACACGTGTGCGCAAAATGGAATCTGTTTCCTTGTTACATGCAAGGTATGATGTCCTATGCAATCTAGTTATGACAATGCATTGAAATCCTCGGCCGGGGTTGTAACCGAGAATAAAATGTTTATGTCTCGTACAAATGCATGTAAATTAGATTTGTTCATATGATCAAATTGGTGGCTTGACAAATATTCCATGGCCTTTGTTCGATCGGGACATAGTAAGACGGAGGGATTGAATTACACTGTAACTGGAGCTGACAGGTTCATTATGTTCTTAAAATATTCACGCTGTCTGGGTAGCCATGACATATTGCTAGATATCACTCGTGGCTTGTAGGACCTAGTAGTTGATCGGGACAATCAATTTTCTTGGAAATACTAATGTGTTAGTATTTGTCTTACTGCCAGCTCAGTGATGAACCTAGGAATGTCACACACCTTAACCAATACATGACGACGTTGAACGGAAAATATGATATTGCAAATATGTTGCAATCACGACTATCGAATTAGTCAAATTGAAATTAAATTAAATTAGATTTAATTTAATTTTTAATTTTGGTCTTGGACGTACGTGCATACGATGCGCACGCACTCTTTAAATAGGATACATATTGATGTATCCTAAATGCCCACATGTATTTTTTAATAAATTATATGAAGATATAATTTTAATACATATTTTATATATATTATATATATAATTATTATGTTGCACGCACATTCTGATGTGCGTGCAACGAACTTGTGCTGATCATGAGTTTTATTATAATAATATAATATTATAAAAGAAAATCAAAAGGTCAAAAAGTCAAAAAAGTATCATTCAATTAGTTGAACTTATCAGCAAGGGGACGTGGGCAGTTATTCTTCACAACTTGCGCCACGCACGATTGCAGATTGTGCATTGCAATTTTGTGCAGAAAATGCACAACGCGCACGATCAGTAACTGTTTCTGATCGTGCGCGTAGTGTGCTGTTCCTTCGACATCATAATCTGCAAAAGATTGCAGAAATGAAAGAGTTTTCGCGTGCGAAAAATTAGAGTACGTGCCCGTGAGAAAAAGAAGAAAAAAAAAATCAGAAAATTCTCTCTACGTTTTCTTCTCTTGCGGTGACCGAAAAACTAAGTACGTGGAGAGTTTACATCACGAGATTGCTAGCACAATCAAGTGTGGAGTTTTTCCGCGTCGTCTTTCTTCCGTTCGTCGTACGATTGGTGGTGTGTCTGAACTAGAGGTCCGACGCTTGTGGGACTTGTACTTAAGAACATTTGGACCAAGCCGTTTCAAGCACGCTACAAGAGGTAATCCATTTAACTCTCTTCGTTTAATTCGTTTTTGATTGAAACGCACGAACAACGCCTCTGGAGATACATGTATGGGTATTTTATTTCCGCTGCGTTTATTATTATTTTTCCTATGCATGTTACGTGATTTTCAACACATTCCTCAAACAGGTCCGTGATTCCTCGTAAAAGAAGCAGGAACAAAAATGTTTCTGATAGGAATGTGCATGGTCTGGGCCGATCTGGTCCAAACATGGAACCAGGGACTGGACTAATAGCCCCAGTCCCTAAATTTTCGAGACCAAGGACCGGACTAGGACCGGACTTGACTAGGACCGACGGTTCGGTCCGGCCCCGGTTCGATCCCAGTGAGATCACTAATACTAGTTTCTTATAGAACATGGATAACAAAAAATCTCAATCGATCATTAATCAATACTTTTGAACATAAGTGTCTATCTCAACATAACTAGGGTCCACAGTGCCACATCAAGGGGAAAAATAATGAAGAAATGAAGAAAAATGGGTGAAGGGCTGAAAGAAAAAAGTATGATTATAACTGAATGATAAGTGGAGGAGGCAACCAGTTGTTGACTTTCTTAGCAGTATCCTTAGAAAATTCCCAAAGTACATCTATTGATGGCTTCAGCAAGAAAAGTATTAAGGCACGAAAAATCTCTCTCCGATGGAAAATTCATTTCAAAAACAAGGTAGTTATTGCTGCCGTTAGATTAATTACACGATGTCCCACGATCGAGGACGATAATGGCTTCTTCTTCGATAATAAAAGAGATTGCGTCACTTGCACATTGCATCACGATTAAAGACATTAAAAAAAAAATCACTTTTGCTTTGGTAAAAACGAGTTTTGCTTTCTACTTTTTGAATTGACAAGATGCCTAAAATCATTTCGTTCGTCAAAAATAAAAACTTTGTTATCAAGGGATAAGTTTGTCAGATGATTTTTCTGCTCACGAAGAGATTCTTATTGTGGAAAATGGTTTTGGTTTCCCAAAAAGGACAAATAATGAATGGGAACACAAGAGCATCACAAGATACTTCGTTTCTTACACTAATGTGAGTTTTGTGTTCGTTTTGACCGAGTGATAATAATTATCAAACTTATAACTCTCCTTCCATGTGTTAAAAATTGTCAAGTACAATCTTTCTAGCTCAATTCAAATGTGCTTAACGATGCATAAGATTTATAGATTATTGAGTACCAAGTATAAATAATTTCATATTTGAGTCACCTTGATTGATGAAAAAAAAGATTGAAAATTCACCGAAATACATCTGCATCATCTATTTTCCTGTACTCCACGTATAGAAGCCTTCATCATGCGCTTGCACATAAATTAAAGTAAACATTTTGTGTGATTGGAATTGGAATAAGTTTTTCCTAATTGACTCATATTTTCTCTGAGAAAATTAAGACAATCGCATCCTTTTATTATGTAGAAACTTGATTTTGCGCTTTCAACATCTCCATTTTTCAGGGCCTTCGGAACTTGAAACGTGCTACTTGGGCCATAAATGCTAATGTCATGAACAAAGAGAAATGGGAGCAGAAGTTGGTATAAAAAGTAATGTTTGCACATAAACCAGTCACCAAGCACTTGTTTGGTCACTCTGTAAATTCATGGAAATTAAAAGAAGACTTTAAACATTTTGCTTTTGCATTATTGAGACATTTGTAAGAGTTTTTTGATGAGGGCTACATTAATTAATATTGTAATTAAATAACTCATCTAATAAAGAAAAGATATAAAGTTTCTTAATAAGACAAATCGCTTGTTGGAGGTGACTCTAATGGGAGTGCACACAAACCCAATCCCTTTATTCGGAAAAATCGCTAAGAGAGAGCTCAAATCTAGGCCCATCAATTTTTGGGCTTAGCTAGTTGTGTGTGTGTGTATATATATATATATATATATATATATCTATATATGAGATAATACTTTTGGTAATGATATTTTTGCATATGAGCTTAGCTAATTGAATATATCTGGGATAATACTTGTTGGGCCAACTAAATTCTGAAATGTATATGAAGAATATAGAAGTTCTAATACTGTAACTAAGTGGATAATATGTTGATGTTGGTTTGTGTTTGAGCCTGCATCACTCGTTTTCCCTATACTTGGAGTAAGTAAGGGTTTGGCAATGTCTTTATCGCCAAATCCAAGAAGCAAAGGAGATATCGTTGTCCAGGCAATTACGCTTCTTCTTGTCTCAACCGAAGACTTCCTATTTTGAGGTCATGAACGAACGGAAAAATCATCTTTTAAAAGATGACTTGCAAAGTTATAAAAATGATTTCAGCACATTTAACAAAAAGAAAAAAATTACTTCTGCTGATATGATTTCGTATACAATCAAGCTAGTAAAAGACCATCCCAGGATAAGGACAGTTGATAAGAAACACTCAAGTCTTTATTTTTCATTTCAGCTAAACCATAACTGGGTCCTAAATATGCAATTGGTGTGGAAATCATCTAAAATTGCCAAATCAAACTGACCATAAAGAAGGTTCTTGGAATAAGAGAAGAGAAAGGCAACGACTACCGCATCTGATAAGATGCATGTATTATGTGGACAAGATGATCAATACTACACAAAAAGATCGGCGATAGAATGGGAAATTTTGTGGCAATGAGCAAATACGTTTGAACCATATGTAATCCAATATGGAAAAGGGAGAACTCATATGATCTTGGTCTAGGAAAACTTAAAAAGATCTTACGCGAACAAAAGGAACAATTTAAGTCGATAAGAAAAGGAACAAATAACTCAATTCTAACGTGCTTGATGGGGTCCAAGATAAAGGGTTGGGGTCATGAAAAGTCATCATCCCAACTTGGTAAAAGATGATGACTAAATTGTCCCCCAAACAATGGAGAAAAGTCACACTTGGCTACTTAAATTGACGTCCTCCACTTTATGTTATTTCCATCCTTAGAAGAGACTAGGAAGTAACAGAGTTGGAACTGTACATGAAAATTCTTCCCTTCTTCCACTAGGGCTCCCCCCTCCCCCCCACAAACATCCCCTTTCTCCATAGGTTTAGGTCCTATGTGTGAAATTAAAATCATGTCGAAGTCGGTTTGCAAAAATTTCTTTTCCTATATGGGAAGTTAAACCGAGGAAGAAATGAAATCCTATATGAGAACACCGATTACTAGATATGCAAGACATTGTACCCCATGGATAATGTCTTTCCTTGTGAGAAAGACTTCTCATGAGTCATGATGATCTTGTGTGATTTTTTGTGACCGGACATTCTTTGGGCATTGGTCAAAAAATTCCTTTTGGTAATAATGCTTAGAAAGGCCTAATATGTATTCCTTTCCCACAAAAGATAGTCTCTCTAGTCTTTCTCTTCCATCCTCAGTAGCATGGATAATTTGCTATATTTATTTGGGTTAATACCATGAAAAATCCCAAACCGATACACCTATAACAAATTTACCATAAACTAATTTTTTGACTGCAAAAAATCTTAAATCATAACGTTTGTGACAAATTTACACTTAGTTTTTATTAAATTTTACTATCAAATTACTGAGTTCGATGACATGTGGCAATTGACGAGTGTATCAATTTGAGATTTTTACCCTCCGTTTGTCATATGTGTACTAATTTGGGACTTTTCATGATATTAACCCTATTTAACGGAAACTATATGAATATGTTCAATATCACATTCCATATTTGGCCAAAGTTCAGCATCTATTTATGTCATTACCTCAATTTCTTATGGTATAATTATTGAAAGGCTTGATATATATAATTTCCCCCCCCCCCCCCGCGAAAAATAGGCTCTCTAGTCTCTCTCCCCAGTCGACAGTACCATGGATGGTTTTTTTTTATAAGTCTAGTAAAAAAATTAAAAAATAGAACAATGCCAAGAGTTCAGAGTACCTATCACAGCATGATCCAGAGCATTAACGAATTAATTAGACTATCCTAAAGCGAAAATCTCTGATTAGTTTTCTTTGATCTAAATGCATGGGACGCAATCCCTTTATGAAAAATGATAAGAGGACGGTACCATTGATCTCCAAAAGTAACGTGCCAATTCTAAACACAATATGATTTCCCATTTATGTCATGCAATATGTCTTCCTAGTATTATTCCCTTTTTTTTCCTTTTTATATATGTGATTATTTTGGGATGATCGTCGAGAAATCAAGCTAGTAAAAGACCATTCCAGTATAAAGACAATTGATAAGAAACGCTCAAGTCCTTAATTTTCTTTTTGGCTAAATTATAACTAGGTCCTGAACATGCAATTGGTGTGGAAATCATCTAAAATGGCCAAATCAAACTTACCAAAAAGAAGATTCTTGGAATAAGAGAAGAGAAAGGCAACGACTACTGCATGTGATAAGATGCATGTATTATGTGGACGAGCTAATCAATACTGCACAAAAAGATCGGCAATAGAATGGGAAATTTTGTGGCAATGAGCAGATACGTTGAACCATATGTAATCCAATGTGGAAAAGGGAGAACTCATATGATCTTGGTCTAGGAAAACTCAAAAAGATCTAACGCGTACCGAGAACAATTTAAGTTGATAAGGAATGGAACAAGTATCTCAATTCTAACGTGCTTGATGGGGTCCAAGACAAGGGATCCGAGGTCATGAAAAGCCATCGTCTCAACTTGGTATAAGATGATGACTAAGGGTCTGCATGGTAACCATTCTGTTCCAAAAAACTGATTTTAATTAAAATGACTTTTTCTGATTCTGTTCCTGAATGAGTTTTAAAGAACCAGAAACGCGTTTGATAACTGCACAAAATTTCTATTTTGAAAAACTGTTGCTCTTTCTAATTTTTTTCATTTAAGTCAAATAATTATGTAATTGCTTTGTAAAATTTTATTCTAAATTGAAGACTAATTTTCAATGCACACTAAAAAATTTAAAATACATATATATATTTTTAGCTTGTCATAATAAATAAAACACAAATTTTAATATATGACATTTGAAGTTCGATTAAAGCATGGGACACGTTCCCATATTAAGGATTAATTTTTTCTTTAAATGTTGCGTTGTCCAAATACATACAAACATAGCAGTCGAACAATCAAATTATCATTGAAAAAAAATCAAATTATCTTCCTTGATACGAAATACAAGTCCTTCACTATCATTTTGCAACTTATATCCTAAATTCAAGTGGGTATTTGGCTCCAGCTCTACGTGCAGATGGTCACATTTTGTAACGCACGGCTACGAGTATATATGTTACCATCCACACATTGGATGCCCTCATTTTCTGCGATATTTTTTGTAAAAGAGTGAATCTATGAAATCTAGGAAATTTAGGTCTAAAATTATGAAAATGAGGTCAAACTAGTCTCATCTAAGCTTTTTTTATTTTTAGAAATTTTCTAAAATTTTTGTGATTTTTTAAAAAATTTCAATTTTTTTCGAAATTTTTTATTTTTATTTTTATTAGGTTGAGAGAAGTGATAAGAGAACTGAAAGGAAAAAGTGAGAGATGTGAGATTTCATTATGTTTTGTGATTCTCAAAAGTGATTATAATTTCATAATCAACTTTTTTTTTGTTCTGGATTTTGCTCTAAAAGTGATTCTGATTCTCCAAAACTGATTCTTAGAACAGAATTAGAATCAGAATTATTTGCGTTACCAAACATGATTCTCGTTCTTTACTATTCCAGGGAACATAATCAGAGAATCAGAATGGTTACCATGCAGACCCTAAATTGTCTCCCAAACAAAGGGGAAAAGTCACATTTGGCTGCTTAAATTTTTTTTTGGTAAGGAAAAAAAAAATTTAAGCAAAGTTCTGATATTTCCATCCTCAATAGAGACTAGGAAGTAACAGTGCTAGAAACCACACATGAAAATTCTTCCCTTCTTCCCCAGTAATGGAAAAAGTCATACTTGACTGCTTATGCTGGTGTCCTCCACATATCAAGCCTTCACATTTCTATCCTCAATGAAGCATCCTTAGACATACTGAGAAGTAACAGAACATTAGGTGTCAACAAAACGGCAAGACACGATTACAGATGCGATCGGTGTTTATTGTCTTCTAGACTTCATCATAAGAGTCTCGCATCCATTATAGAATAGAAAGTTTGAGTTACGGCTACTGAGTACCACCCGGGACCCTAGAAAAGAGCTTGCCAGCATAAATATGGTTGTCCAAGTTTCACCTTCATGGCATTAGCGTTGATATGGCTGAATGTTGCAGGTTACAAGTTCTGAAGACTCGGGAAAAATGAAGATTTTGAGAGGGCAAAATCCCCCTTGATGTTTATTGGCAAATCCCAGAAGCAAAGGAGATCTCGCTATCTAAGCAGTGACGTTTATTCTTCTGTTAAGGGATTACTTCCTTATTACGAGATCAGGAAGGAGCAGAAAAGTTATTAAAAATCTACTTTTGATCATCAACGTAAAAGTTTGACCAAAACTAAAATCATCAAGGTAAAAGCGATTTTAGAGGAGAAAAAAATAACTTTCCGCCAATAGAATTTGAACATATAATTGTTTATGTCATGCGATACATCCTCTGAGCCCTTCTCTATCTATTTTGTATACGTGATTGCTTTGTGATGATAACTGAGAACTCAGACCGCTAACAGACTATAAACATTATTGATGAGAAACGACCAAGTCTTTGATTTTCTATTTTAGCAATAATTCAATCCCTAATATGCAATTGGCGTGGAAATCTTCTAAATTGACCAATCGAACTGACCATATTATTCTGGCCAAAAAAAAAAAACACTAACCATGTTACATCTTGGCCGACGCGAAGACGACTCTTGGAAAAAAGAAGAGATAAAAACGACGACTTCCAAATCTGATACAGTGTATTGTGGTGCTCTTTTGAAAAGTCAAGTCAACGAGGAAGCGTTGGAGGCTAGTGGAGTCGTCCATTAATTCGCACCATGCCGGTCTTTCCAAGTTCGTTTACGTGCAAGTTGGTTTCACGTAGATGGAAAATTAAGTTAAACTGTTTTCCACGGGTCTTGGCCAGAGTCATTGTTCGGATCCAGGTATACATGAAACAACCTCATCCATCATAGCCGCTAAGCATGTCGAAACTATCTAAGAGTCTCACTTGCTCAACGGCTGTGATTGCGTATTCGGTCAATCATTGGGTCTCCAAGAACATATCTCTGAGTTTTGGTTTATGTGTACGGGTGGGAATCACACCTTTGATTAATAGATTACCGAGTATCAAGTATAAACAATTTCATATATGAAGTCACCTTCAAATTTTTGATTCACTTTGATCAATGAAGCTAGTAAGAGCATTTCATAAACATGAGATTTGTTTGTTTAAGATAAACTTCCTTGCTGTTAAAAAGAATACAAAAGAAATGTGTTTGGATCCATACCACGATCAGATTTGATATAGTCTTTCAAGTGAAGCTACTTATATGTCCCGCTCTCCCCTAATGCTCGAAAGGCAAAATGTTTCGACAATGCAAAAGCAAAATGTTTGGAGACCTCTTTTAACTTCCATGAATTTATGGGGAGACCAGACAAGTGCTTGATGACTGGTCTTCTTGTATGCGAACATTTCTTTTTATACTAACTTCTGCTCGCATTTCGTTTTTTATTCATGGCATTAGCATTTTTGGCTGAAGTAGCACGTTACAAGTTTCAAAGACACTGAAAAATGGAGAAACGACAAAGTATGATCCCTTTGTGCTTGATTATTTTTTATTAATGAACTGCTCAAATGACAATCACTTTACGCAGGCTGAGTCACAAATTTAATATGTTATTTAGTTTGAATTCCAAATATGGATGGCAACGTAGTATACAAGTGTGAAACTTTTGAATTTATCAATGGCTGAAAAAAGTAAGTTTAAACGTCTCCATTTAATTTTACCGACAGTTAGACTAGAGATTAAAGCAAACAACTACTCCTATATCTACTTCTTGTTAATGGAACTAATTTTGCAATTATTAAGTATATCATCATTTTCATTCAGCAAAATCACGACCCGTTTGTGTACAAATTTGCGACCCTCCACGAAAGAAAAAGAAGCTACTTGTTTGTCAGTCTACCACGATAATTTTAGCAGACATCTCCACCGTGGACTCTTCTTGTTTAGATGGTTTATCCAGCAATCTACGCCGTTGAATCAGTACATCCTTGGTCGATCCTCATCCTCGGTCAATCTTAATCATGAACTCCAATTGCCTCTGGTGGGTCAGGGAGCACGTTGACCGAGTCTTCTCAAAAAAAGTCGCTCGACCAATTTCGCGGAACATGTTTGGAATTATCCGAAAAATAAAAAGGTTTGGACAGTGCGCGCCAAGCTAGAAGGCTACAGCCTTGAGGTGCATGGACGGGGGCAGCAATCTGCTGCTACGTCGCCTAGGCGAGCAGAGCGCACCTCAGCGAATTTAATAGCTGTTTGTCGCAGGTGCACCGTACGCCTGCAAAGGGACTTTGAGATCACGAGGCTGCCCCAAAAAATATCTGCCAGCTGGCCCAATCATACTGGTCTGACCCCGACGTGACTGGTCTAGGTCTTCCTCCTCTACCGCTGATATTGCGCTCCATGCTGCTGCGCCTGCGGCTCTGATGGTTTCTGATGACGTGCTTTCTTTTCGGTGCGCAGAGACTTTTTTCTGACCTTTTTGAAGCACGTATTTTCCATTCGGTCCCTCTCTTTACGCTATTACCGAATTAAACTTCGTCCGAAACTATTTTTTTCAATTAATTTAACCCTTCCAATTCACGCACTTTATTTTTTTTTTCGCATTCGAATATCCTTAAAGTTTCTAATATTCAAGTGAATTATATATGTGTGTCTTTCGTAATCTGTTTTTATTTGATTTAATATGAAATTGTGCATACTTGGTAATTGGTAATCTAATAATGAAGCGCGTGATGCCCAAATGAACATATATAAACCAAATTCAGGAGACCTAATCTTAGATCTAATCCATTGACCCAATATGTAATCACAACCGATTGAGCAAGTGTGACTTTCAGATGGGGTGAGGTCCACATGATTAGCGGCCATGATAGATGGGATCCATCGAATTTGAAAGTAATTTTACACAACGGAAGACTTCCTCATGATTATTGATTTCAACACATTAAAGAAACGAAAATTACGTTCCACTAATATGTACTGCGTCATGCGATGGCACTACTCTGTCTCTTTTGTATATGTGATTTCTCTCTCGTAATGATTGAGAATTCGAACTAGTAATAGATTAATAATAGAATGAAGATCATTAATAAGAAACTATCAAGTTTTTCGACATTTATTGAATTTGAAAAAAAAATAAGAAGAAAGATGACACTTCCATTGAGCCTTTCAAACTAGGCGCGTCTGATTTACATGTGCAAAAAAGTTAAGACTAGTGGCTGAAACGGTTTCAAAGTATTAAAAGCCTCTCAAGGAAGCATCCTGAAAGGTACGAGGAAGTAACACCAGCACATGAAAAATCTTCCCTCCTTCCCCCTGGAATAACTATATCAAAGGACTCAGCGCATATGCCTTTCTCCGTAATTGAAATCATGTCCAACTCGGTTCTTCAAGTCCTTGTGCTTCTAGTTTCCCTGGCGGCACAAGCATCAGGAGCTGTAGAGTGTTCCAAAACATGCGGAAGCGTCGCCATTCCGTACCCCTTCGGAATAGGAGTCGAGTGTTTCCTGGATGACTGGCACAAGATCGTCTGCTCGCTAAACAACACGGTTCCCATCCTAAAAAAGATTGGATTGCCCGTCCTCAACATTTCACTCCCCTCTTATGGTGAATACGTGGACGGCATGATGAGCGTCAGTATTCCAGCAATTTACTCAAATGCAAGCTGCGGGGGCGACGGAGCTGGTATGGCGGTGAGCCTCAAAGGAAGTCCATTTGTCTTCTCCCGGACATTGAACGTCTTTGCGTCAGTTGGTTGCAACACCCAGGCAATCTTGAATAGTACAGAATCGGCTGTTGTCGGCTGCAAATCGAAATGTGCTGGAACCAACATTAGCCGGTATAGTGCTTGTTCCGGGAGGGACGGATGCTGCCAGACTACGCTCCCCTTTAACCTGCAGGACTTTGATGTGGATTTCAAAGTGGCAGGCGGACATCAGGGGTGCCAGTACGCTTTCCTGGCAAATATATCATGGTTCCAGAGGTCTGACTTCACAGATTTATATGATTTGGGAATGAATAATGCTTTTCCAGTGGTGTTGGAATGGGGAGTTGCAAACAATACCGACTATGCGCTTGAGCTTATGCGGCAAGATAACCGGAATTATACCTGCGGCACATATGACCTCGATGGGTATGCAGAAATGCCATTTATGCAGTGCTATTGCCGATATGGGTATGCTGGTAACCCCTATCTCCCTTATCCTTTTGGAGGATGCCAAGGTAACTTACTTGATGTTATCACAGTGAAGTGGCTTGTTCATTCCCAGATTTGTCCCTGAAAATGATGCATTCACACTGTTTGATGATCACATGCACGCTTTTCTGCCTTCCTTTCTTTATTTTTCTATCCAAGATTATACAAAGTGAACGCAATTTCAAACAAAATTGATTATATCGGCAATAGTTCACTGGAAATCAAGGGGAACATGACAGTCTTTTTGCATCATATTTTAAGCCATGGAATTAACAATTTATGAGGAAATGCGACCTACTAGTCTTGCTACTTCTACCCAAGGAGATGTGTTTCACTGTTAATACACTTATTCTATATTTGTCGTCAGATATTAATGAATGTGAAGATCCAAGTATATGCCCCGGGACTTGTGTGAACAAACTAGGCGACTATGACTGCATCAATGGTAGAAAGACAGTTAAATTCATTCTTATCGGTAAGTAGATCTTTTAACCTAGAACTTTAAGTTTTATCTTACTCTTCATTACAAAATGATTGTCCATTCATCTGGTGATGATTATTGATAAGTTTCAATCAATAGTATCTATTAAAACAACCTCAAAAATTTCTTTAAACACTAATGGTTTGATAGATACAAAAAATGCTTGAGCTTTTCTAATGTTGTCGCTTCATATCAATGAAAAGTTATCCAAGATTCCTACTTATTCTGGCATATTTTGATTGGGATTATTACAAGCATAGTAAAGATGAATGCTTCTATGAACATATAATCTTTCATCAATATGATTGCTAAATTCCTTGTAAGGGAGATCAGTTGTACGGTTCAGATATATGTATAAAAGTTTCACTGGATGGAAAATGGAACTTAAACAGAAGACAAATTAATTTTTCGTGGTTGCTAAGAAAATCAACGTGAAAGGAGACTCAGGTCAATCACTCTTATATGTTTTCCGTTTAATTAGATTCACTTAAGTTCTTGATTATAAGTGCCTTTAATATATTCTTGACAAGCAGGTACAATTCTCTCACTTATGCACCTTAAACTTTTGCAATGCAGGGGTTGGGGCAAGCCTTGGGGCTCTACTTTTGTGCCTTTTCCTATGGTGGCTGTACAAGTACGTCAAGAAGAGAAAAGAAAACAAGCTCAAAGAGAAGCACTTCAAACGCAATGGTGGCCTTTTGTTGGAAAGCGAGCTGTCTTCACCACAAGGCAATGTCGAGAAAAGCAAATTGTTCAACTCCAAGGATTTAGAGAAGGCCACTGACAATTTCAACGAGGATAGAATACTCGGGCAAGGCGGGTAGGGTACCGTTTACAAGGGTATGCTAACAGATGGAAAAATAGTTGCAATTAAGAAATCGAAAGTGATAGACGAGGGAAAAGTCGAACAGTTTATAAATGAAGTCCTCATCCTCTCACAAATCAACCATAGGAATGTGGTTAAGTTATTGGGGTGCTGCTTAGAGACGGAAGTCCCACTTTTAGTATATGAGTTCATACCAAACGGGACTCTATACCAATATCTGCATGACCCAAATGAAGAGTTTCGTGTAACGTGGGAAACACGCCTACGGATTGCCACCGAAATCGCAGGAGCCTTGTTCTACTTGCATTCCGCAGCCTCCATTCCCATTTATCATCGAGACATCAAGTCCAGTAATGTCCTCTTGGATGAGAAATACCAGGCAAAAGTGGCAGATTTTGGTACTTCCAAGTCTGTTTCCCTCAATCAAACTCACGTGACCACATTGGTGCAGGGGACTTTTGGCTACCTAGATCCCGAATACTTCCAATCAAGTCAGTTCACAGACAAAAGCGACGTGTACAGCTTTGGAGTTGTACTTGTCGAGCTATTGACGGGACAAAAGCCAATCTCGTCATTGAGGGAACTAGAAGGAAGAAGCCTTGTGACCTATTTCATAATCTTGATGGAGGAGAATCGCCTGTTCGACATCGTCGATCCTCAAGTTTTGAAAGAAGATAAGAACGAAGAGATCGAATCAGTTGCTAACCTTGCGAAAAGGTGCTTGAACTTGAATGGGAGGAACCGACCTACCATGAGAGAAGTGGCAATGGAGTTGGAGGGAAAAAGGAAGCTCTCGAATCCTTCGGGTGCAAATCAAAATCAGGAGAACCAAGAGGCAATTGGATCTTATGATGTTGCTTTTACATCTAGCAAGGCAAACGTTGAAATGGATGTCATTACATTGTTGGATGTGCAGCCACTCTTGCCCACTGGGACATGGTGACTCATATGACTCTAAAAGAAATCGGTCTTCAAAACAAAAGAAAGGGAAAAAAACAAGGAGGAGGAAAACTTGTTAGGTTGCTGATAGGAGGATTGGGTAGTTATTTATTGATTATGAACTTATTCTCAGTGTTTGGGATCAATAAACAGCTAAGTCGTACCTATACCAAAATTTATTCTGGTCTTGTAATTAGCTAGGAATTATCACACTGTTCCAATTTGGCAATACTCATAATCTAGCTCGAGCATGATGTAGTGATTCTACTTTGTCTTGTGATCCACAAATATTTGCTGCGGATCTAATTATTTCAAAAATTACATTAGCGAGAGTAAGCATCTTTGTTGCACCAGCCTTGACCATTCAATTAGCTTGTTACTTGCAGATGCTTAAAAGTGATTTCAGCACATTTTGAAAAAAAGAAAAAATCACTTCTCACTAACATAATTCGTGCGCACGATCATTTACTTATGTCATGCCATAGGTTTGCATGGTACCACTCCATCTCTTATGTATTTGTGATTGCTTCATGTTGATGACTGAAAAATTCAAACTAGAAATAGACTCATAGGAGTATAAAGATAATTAGTGAAAAATTATCGGGGCTTTATTTATTTATTTTTTTGGTGTATACATGAATGTTTTGTGTGATCACTAAAAATTCAAGCTAGTAAAAGACTAATACCCGTATAAAGATTATTTGATAAGAAAAGATCAAGTCTTTGATTGTCTTTTCGGGTAAACCATAATCGGGTCCTGAAAATGCAATTGGTGTGGAAATCATCTAAAATGGCCAAATGAAACTGACCAAGGGACGTCTTGACCGGCACAAAGAAGGCTCTTGGAGTAAGAGAAGAGAAAGGCAATAAACACCATATTGTAAAAGTCAAGTCAGCGAGGATTCGACATCAGCAGACTTTGATATTTCGATGAATTAGCGGGTTTTCTTGTGTGGACCTGGATGTGACAGCCGTTCACCTGGTTCACATACACCTTTTTGCCTTTTTTGGGTGGGCCAGAAAATTCCAAAGTACTTCTATTGATGGCTTCAGCAAGGAAAGTATTAGGGGGGCGCGAAAAATTTATCTCGGATAGGAAATTCATTTCAAAAACAGGGTAGTTATAATTTCCCTTAGATTAATTAAAAGAAGTCCCACGTTCAAGGACGATTAAAAAAAATGGATTCTTCTTCAATAATGAAAGAGACCGCATCGCTCGCACGTTACATCACGATTAAAGTTTGTTGGATGATTTTTCCGTTCGGGGAGAGATTCTTATTGTGGAAAATGATTTTGGTTTCCCAAAAAGGACAAATAATGAATGGGAACACGAGAGCATCACACGATACTACGTTTCTTACACTGATGTATTTTTGTGTTCGTCTTGACCGAGTGATAATTATCAAACTGATAACTCTCCTTCCATGTGTTAAAAATTGTCAAGTACAATCTTTCTTTCTAGCTCAAATTCTAATGTGGTTAATGATGTATAAGATGAAGGGTTCTTAAAGGTCATTCACTATAGTAATGGTCCAATCAACACCTCACGGCTCCTTACTTACCAAAATGGTCTGCAACGCATGGATTGGTGATATCCACATAAAAATGATCAAAGAAGCTTGAGAGGGTTAGACGAAAAATAGAGTAATACTGACTTGTTCATCATTTTACCAGCGTTGTTCATCATTTTCTCTCCGATAATACTGTACATTTGTACATCTAAAAGTATTCTGTGTAGTGTTCTTGCTATTTTATAATTAAGTTATAAGCAAGTGTATAAGGGTGATAGCAATCCTTGTAACTTGATGGTGTAGTCTATCATTTGATAGGAATAATACATGTTGATTGTAACTTGGCTTGAAAATTACTAGTGGTCCAACCAGTGTTGAGGCTATTACATAGGAAAGAAGATGTAGGCTTTTGGATAAAACCAAATCTTTATAAATCTCTGTGAAATCTTCTCTACCTCTTCGTTATTATCTTCATCAATTCATTATTAGCTATGCTTGTCATAACACTTGCACTTTTTACCACTGATCTGCCACTAATCATTGTCAAACTGTTATTTATTCTTCCACAGTGAAACTCATTTGAAGTTTGAAAACAACCAATTCACCTCCTCTTCTAGGTATGTCGTCGGTTGCAATCAAAGCCAATCTGATCGAAGGATATGAAGCTTTGGCAATTCTGCTCTCGGACGCATCCTTGGGTATGGTAGGGCCAACAACCACAGAAGAAGAAGGCGCACGAGTAAGTGCGCCTAATGTTCGTTCCTCAAACATGTCCACATTTCCTGACAAGTAGGGAGAATTTGTGATCTCATAAGCGAGCATGAGAGCTTGTGATCTTGTCAATTCAGCATGAGCTATATAATATAGGATATTCTTGCGATTCCTAAAATTTCTGAAATCTTTGAAGGGACAATCCCAGCCAATATACTTAGGAAAATTCAAGAATTGCATTGGCTTGTAAAACAACTTACAAATATCATTTTGCATGGAAGCATCTGTTGTGGGGGAAAGAAATGGGAAGTGTATCTACATGGCCTGAATGAAGACTCTCTTAATTCGGCGACATATTGATGTCCTCTATTGAGCAGCATAGAGTGGAGCGTTTCTTTGGGTTGTCCATAAGAAAGCTCCGGACACATGGAGGATTTGTGCTGTGAATTCTGCATCCAATTGAGTTGCTTTTTTTGCAATCAGCGTGGGCCAATTGGACAACCCTAATTCGTTCCCTTTTGCTATTCTTTTTCCTTGTGAACGATTGGATCAAACCATAGAATTCGTCGGGATCTTTCAAGCAAATTTCATAGGGTGTGAACTGCAAGAGTGAGTGCACAGTTTCCTTATCATTTTAAATTCTTGTTGAACTGTTTATGTGTTGAGTTTTAATCCTAACGACATCAACACCGTTTAACCTGTTGGTCATTCCATTATTGCGAATTTTTTGCCATGCCAGTGAGGGTTTTGTTCTAGCGATACGAGATTGTCTCTTGCTGCTTCAAAATCTGATAATTTCAAGAAAACTGATGAACAATTACAAGTTTGAGTAATGTTCTGCGTGTTAATCACGGGGAAATTGTGAGAGGAAGCCTCTTAATGAGTTCATTACTTTACAACGAGTAGCGACATCGTACAATCTATTAATAGTCCACCTATATCGTGTGGAAATAGTGATCCTAATGTTTTATGAACTGACATGATAATTTTATGGCTATGGACATGAACAAGACTAGCAGTGTAGCATCAAGAGATGAAATATCTCTTCTACGTGGGGGCAAAGATGTTTTGATGCTGGTAATTGGAGCTGATAGTGGTGGGATCTGACTGGACTGGATGTCAGGCCACTGGAAGTTTCGCTGATATTCACTAATGTTGTTATATTATGTCTCGACCTTGAGTTGCGCAGGAAACGTGGACGTCTTTGTTCATGTCGTGAAAGGGAGGAGGTCTTCGGTGATGGGTCAATATACACTCGAGATTTTTCTGCAAAGGAGAGTCTCATAATTCAGCCGCATATTGAAGTCCTTTCTTGTGCGGCAAAGTGGAATTTTTTTTTGGGTCGTACATAATGGAGCTCCAGACACACGGGGGATTTGTGCTATGAATTTTGTATCCAATCAAGTTGTTTTTTCAAAACTTCACGTGGGCGTTTTGTGGGCGTTTTTGTGAACATACTCATTGAATCGGTGCTTTAAGCTTTTCCCTTTCTTCTTCTGGGCCAGTTGCGTTTCACATTGGCGCTAAAAAGAAGAGGTTCGTGATGGCTTTGGATGGAGACTCGAAAAGAAGAGTGGGAATGCTTGACGGATAAAACTTGCTTATGTCTTTATTTGAAAAATAAGGGTTCTCCAAAACAATTTCAATAGGTGGCTGACATCTAACACTCTCCTAAATATCTATTCTAACTTTCTTTTGAGAACTTTTCCTTTTACTTTTCCCACTTAGATTGAACTAAATACTTTCACTTTACTTGCTTTTTGGTGTTTTCATATTTGTCGTTGCTTTTCCTCTTATTTTCTTCCCTCCTATGACAAAGGATGATCCCTTTGTGCTTGATTATTTCTAATTAATGAACCGCTCAAATGATAACAACTTTGTGTGGGCCGAGTCACAAATTTAATATGTTACTTAGTTTGAATTCCAAAAATAGATGGCAACACAATATAAAAGCATGGAACCATCGACTTCTAATTTTATAAATTGTAACGCCCTGGATTTTCGATCCTTTTTCAGATATCTATATAAAATGGATATATTTCATTGCTCGCACTCTAGCCGAATCTCAGTCGAGATTGATCACCTCGGGATGGCTAACCAAAAGGGAAGGGCGATTTAGGATTTAAAGTACGTGGACCTGACGGTCGATACGCGTATCTCCTACCCGCCGCCCGTTGGCCTGAGCATTTGCTAAAGTCAAGAGTCAATGAATGTGACCACGAAACGGACTTCTGATTTAGGGCAGTCGAAGGTCTCAGGGCTTCGCAATAAATAAATTGGACATCGTGCTGGACTTCAGAGTGTTGGAATTAACTTGGAGCGTCGCGAAGGAGGCGATAAGTGAAATGACCATTTTGCCCCCGGTTCGCTCTCAGTTCCTTAGAAATTAATCAGTGAGTTTTTGGAGAGATTAGACACTAGATTTGAGATCGTCTAGTCGTCTGCTTCGCTTTGACTGCAAATTTGCAATTTTCAAAAATTCGCTCTACCGGTCGAGTCGCCGGGTCCCGTTTCTTCGCGATTAAAATTAAATTATTTACATCCACCTAAGTCGCCACATGTCTCCACCTAATTGGTTGCCAAATTGACTTCTTGGCACCATGACCCACCTTGGACACTTACTCTTACTCTATTGGTTGGATGGTTGACTCATTGGTACGAAGCTTGCAGCTTCACTTGGCTTCTTCAAGAAGCTTTGACCAAGCAATAATTCTTCACTCTCTCCTCTTCTTCTCCTTCACATTTATTCCTCTTGGCCGACCTCTCTCTTTTCTCTCATTTTGCTCTCGGTTTCTCGCGGGTCCAGCGCGCGCCCAGAGGAAAACGGCTCGTTCGGGATCGTCCGAACTCCGAATCGCGCACCGTTTTCGGCTGTGTACTCGTAAGACCCTAAGTTTCGATAATCTTCAAGAAAATCACCCAAAAGCCTCCTAAAGAAATCACAGTACCGAATCAAAGTCAGCCCTCCTCAGTTCGGCTTTCTGCTACTGTTTCGGTAGTGTTTCGCCATTTTCGCGACCTTCCACTCGTCGGTTCAATTTTCGACCAACAGTAAGTTTCTTCGTCTTTGTCTCCTTGAGATTTTAAATCAAAAATCACCCCAATATCAACTCTGGAACTCTCGGAATTTCAGTTGGAGCGAGAGGTGCGCGAAACTGTTTACTTCTCTGTTTTGAGCTTCTATTCCAGTTCTGTTTGTGGACTTTCCAGCTTGTTTTGGTGAGTAAACTTACCTGATATGTTGTAGAGTAAGTGAGGGTGATTAGTTGGGTTATTAGTTTGCCAAATGACAGAAATTCTAGGTAGTTATTTGGGCTAAAAATCTGACCTGTTTAGTACCGGTTTGCTAAATTCTGTTGCTGTGTTGCTGCGTGTATTCGGTGTCAATTTTAATCCTAATTGTGTTGTCATTTTGCGGGTGTTTAGACCGCAAGTTCATCATCAGAGACCACAGCTAGGGTCATCATGGGGTCGACACCACCGAATGTGCAGAGTAGACCACCGGCGCAAGGAAAAGTATATGCAGTGGCGCAAAAGGAAGCGGAAAGTGCGCCTGGTGTGATCACAGGTACCCTTTCTCCCTATGGACATGCAGCTTATGCTTTGTTTGATCCTGGAGCATCTCATTCATTTGTGTCAGAGCAGTTTGTTAAATTGGTTGGCATGGAAGTGAAGCCGCTTGCTGTACTATTGCATGTTGAAACCCCATTAAATGATAAATTTATTGCTTCGCTAGGATGTCAGGGGTGTAAAGTAATTTTGGGAAATAGAGAAGAGTCTATCGACCTGATAGTTTTGCCCATATATGACTTTGACATTATAGTGGGAATGGATTGGTTAGTTAAGCATGGGGCCGTTATCGATTGTAGTAATGGGGTGATCCAGCTTAGTCCAGTGGGTCACCCTAGATATGAGTTTGTAGGGACTCGAGGAGGAACCTCAATACCCTGGATTTCATCGCTTGAGGCGACTAAGTTACTAGATGAAGGATGTGAAGGGTTTCTGGCATCAGTAGCGGATCCTACGGTAAAAGAATCTAAGTTGGAAAACATGGAAGTTGTATGTGAATTTCCTGACATTTTTCCGCAAGAGTTGCCAGGACTACCGCCAGAACGTGAGGTTGAGTTCGTGATCGAATTGGCCCCAGGGACAGAGCCAATTTCGAAAGCACCTTATAAGATGGCGTTGTCAGAGTTGAAAGAACTTAAGGTGCAGATGCAAGAGAAGTTAGATAAAGGATTCAATCGACCAAGCGCGTCACCATGGGGAGCGCCAGTGCTGTTCGTCAGAAAGAAAGATGGATCGCTGCGGCTGTGTATCGACTATCGACAACTGAATCAAGTAACCATTAAGAACAAGTACCCGTTGCCAAGGATTGACGATCTGTTCGACCAGTTACAAGGAGCGTCGGTGTTCTCAAAAATTGACTTGAGGACCGGATACCATCAGTTGAGAATCAGAAAGGAGGACGTTCCAAAGACTGCTTTTCGGATGAGGTATGGGCATTACGAATTTACAGTTATGCCGTTTGGATTAACGAATGCCCCTGCTGCTTTTATGGACATGATGAATAGGGTATTCAAAGAATTTCTAGATCAGTTTGTGATCGTGTTTATTGACGACATTTTGATTTATTCGAAGAGCATGGAGGATCACGAATTGCATTTAAAAATAGTTCTACGAACCCTAAGGGAACACTCCATGTTTGCCAAGTTTAGCAAGTGCGAATTTTGGCTTAACAGAGTGGCATTTCTTGGACACATAGTTTCAGGGGAAGGAATATCAGTAGATCCAACAAAGATTGAGGAAGTTGAGAAATGGCCCAAACCGACGACTGTAACGGAAGTGCGAAGCTTTCTTGGATTAGCGGGGTATTATCGACGATTCGTGGAACGGTTCTCCGCAATCGCAACTCCGTTGACGCATTTATTAAAGAAGGAAACGAGGTTTGAATGGACAGATAAATGCGAGAAGAGTTTTCAAGAGCTTAAGGGCAGACTGACGACGGCACCAGTTTTGACTATTCCGTCAGGGCCTGGGGGGTTCGAAATCTACAGTGATGCGTCGTTGAGAGGATTGGGATGTGTCTTGATGCAGCATGGACGAGTAGTAGCGTATGCATCTCGACAATTAAGACCTCATGAGATGAACTATCCGACGCACGACTTGGAGTTGGCAGCGATAGTGTTTGCATTGAAGATATGGAGACACTATTTGGTCGGAGAAAGATTCCAGATTTACACTGACCATCAGAGTTTGAAGTACATGTTTTCTCAGAAGGAATTGAACTTGAGACAGCGTCGCTGGATGGAATTGCTGAAAGACTACGACTGCGACATATTGTACAATCCGGGAAAAGCAAATAAGGTAGCGGACGCTCTCAGTCGTAAGTCAAGCGTCGCGCAGATGGTAATTAAAGAATGGGCTTTATTGGCAAGATTGAGACTCAGAATTTAAGCTAGAGGTAGGGCACCTCTCGGGCCTGATGGCTACTCTGCGAATCGAACCAACCATCCAAGTGAGAATTAAGGAGCTACAATCCATAGATCCTGAGCTGCAGAAGATTTTGCTTTTGGATGCAGAAAAACGAAGACCAGAGTTTAAGGTTACTGAGGATGGGATATTGAAGTTTCAAGGGCGATGGTGCGTGCCTAACGATGAGCGCCTAAGGGAAGAAATCTTGTCGAGGCTCATCGTAGCAGCTATAGTATTCACCCAGGTAGTACCAAGATGTATCAAAATTTGCGGCAACATTATTGGTGGAATGGGATGAAAGTGGACGTCGCAAAGTATGTGGCTAAGTGTCTGACTTGCCAGCAAGTGAAGGCGCAACATTGCAAGCCTAGAGGATTGCTACAACCACTAGAAATTCCCGAGTGGAAATGGGAACATATAACTATGGATTTTGTGACAAGTTTGCCGAGAAGTCAGAGAGGCAACGATTCAATTTGGGTAGTAGTTGACAGGTTGACAAAGTCAGCTCACTTTATTGCTGTAAGGAAGGATCTTGCTTTGGAAAAGCTAGCTGAGTTGTACATCCGACAGATCATTCGTCTTCATGGAGTGCCAGTATCAGTGATGTCAGATCGTGATCCCAGGTTTACCGCCACATTTTGGAAGAGTCTGCAAACTGCCTTGGGATCAGAACTTCATTTCAGCACCGCTTACCACCCACAGACGGACGGACAATCAGAAAGGACTATTCAGACCCTAGAGGATATGTTGAGAGCTTGTGTAATCGATTTTAAAGGTAGCTGGGAGGAACAGTTACATTTGATAGAATTTGCCTACAACAACAGCTATCAGCAGAGTATCAAGATGGCGCCATTCGAGGCATTATATGGCAGAGCCTGTCGAACTCCTCTGTGTTGGGATCAGGTTGGTGAGAGGAGTGTGACTGGACCAGAGTTAGTCCAACAGTCAGTGGAGACAGTACGGGTGATTAGAGACAGATTAAAGACAGCGCAGAGCCGCCAGAAAAGCTACGCAGATAAAAGACGCAAGCCATTGGAATTCCAGGTTGGAGACCACGTGTTCTTAAAGCATTCGCCGATGCGTGGACTATCTCGATTTGGGAAAAAGGGTAAATTGAGTCCGAGATTCGTAGGCCCATTCGAGATCCTGGAAAAGGTCGGAGGATTGGCTTATCGGCTTGCTTTGCCACCGAACCTGTCTCAAGTGCACAACGTCTTTCATGTGTCAATGTTAAGAAAGTATGAACTAGACCCTGGGCATATCCTCGATCATGAAGTTATAGACGTGGACGATAGAGTGTCCTACGTAGAGAGACCAGTCAGAATCGAGGACAGACGGGAACAAGTTTTGAGAACGAAGACGGTGCCACTGGTTAAATTCATTTGGGAACATCATGGTACGGAAAGAGCGACCTGGGAGAATGAAGATGAAATGAGACTCAAGTATCTGTACCTGTTTGATTAAATGTTGTAAATACTGGTCAGTTGTAATTTCGGGGACGAAATTTCTTTAAGGAGGGAAGAATTGTAATGCCCTGGATTTTCGATCCTTTTTCAGATATCTATATAGAATGGATATATTTCATTGCTCGCACTCTAGCCGAATCTCAGTCGAGATTGATCACCTCGGGATGGCTAACCAAAAGGGAATGGCGATTTAGGATTTAAAGTACGTGGACCTGACGGTCGATACGCGTATCTCCTACCCGCCGCCCGTTGGCCTGAGCATTTGCTAAAGTCAAGAGTCAATGAATGTGACCACGAAACGGACTTCTGATTTAGGGCAGTCGAAGGTCTCAGGGCTTCGCAATAAATAAATTGGACATCGTGCTGGACTTCAGAGTGTTGGAATTAACTTGGAGCGTCGCGAAGGAGGTGATAAATGAAATGACCATTTTGCCCCCGTTTCGCTCTCAGTTCCTTAGAAATTAATCAGTGAGTTTTTGGAGAGATTAGACACTAGATTTGAGATCGTCTAGTCGTCTGCTTCGCTTTGACTGCAAATTTGCAATTTTCAAAAATTCGCTCTACCGGTCGAGTCGCCGGGTCCCGTTTCTTCGCGATTAAAATTAAATTATTTACATCCACCTAAGCCGCCACATGTCTCCACCTAATTGGTTGCCAAATTGACTTCTTGGCACCATGACCCACCTTGGACACTTGCTCTTACTCTATTGGTTGGATGGTTGACTCCTTGGTACGAAGCTTGCAGCTTCACTTGGCTTCTTCAAGAAGCTTTGACCAAGTAATAATTCTTCACTCTCTCCTCTTCTTCTCCTTCACATTTATTCCTCTTGGCCGACCTCTCTCTTTTCTCTCATTTTGCTCTCGGTTTCTCGCGGGTCCAGCGCGCGCCCGGAGGAAAACGGCTCGTTCGGGGTCGTCCGAACTCTGAATCGCGCACCGTTTTCGGCTGTGTACTTGTAAGACCCTAAGCTTCGATAATCTTCAAGTGGATCACCCAAAAGCCTCCTACAGAAATCACAGTACCGAATCAAAGTCAGCCCTCCTCAGTTCGGATTTCTGCTGCTGTTTCGGTAGTGTTCCGCCATTTTCGCGGCCTTCCACTCGTCGGCTCAATTTTTGACCAACAGTAAGTTTCTTCGTCTTTGTCTCCTTGAAATGTTAAATCAAAAATCACCCCAAGATCAACTCTGGAACTCTCGGAATTTCAGTTGGAGCGAGAGGTGCGCGAAGCTGTTTACTTCTCTGTTTTGAGCTTCTATTCCAGTTCTGTTTGTGGACTTTCCAGCTTGTTTTGGTGAGCAAACTCACTAACCCTATTCTAGTTCATGTGAGGTTGAATTGATGGGAAATGGGCTGGTTTAATGGGTGGATTTGTGGGTTGATTTGCTGAGTTTAAAATCGATTTTGTTGGACTGGTTCTATTGAGTATTCTGTCCGATTTTGCTGAGTTGATTTCGGTGATTGTATGGACTAGGTTGGGCCATTTTTATGTGAGGTTTTGAGAACTATAATGTGAGGAGTTGCTGCCCAAAATTTTCTGGAGGATTTGGTCCTAAACCGGTTCGGTTTTTAGGGTTAAACCGGTTGAATTTTATGTCAAATTTATGAGTAAATTGCTGAGGTTAATTGAGGCCTTAGATCTGAAATTTTTGTGTGAATTAAGGTGACCAAATGCCCTAATGTGTATGTGTCAAATTTTGGTATCTCATCTTAAACCTAATTTGAGAGAAATCGGACTAATCGGTCCCAAATTGTGGAAACCGTGTACTTGGAGTCGCTGAGGATTAAATTGTACACCGTTTAGACATTATCATAGATGGAATTTCCCTATTTCAAAGTTGACTCCCATGAGTATTAAAAATGGGGGATTTGGCATTGAGTTGCTTGCTTGATTTAGCAACTGCATGAGCAATTGCATGTGTGATTGACTTGCCTGTGAAATCGTGTGAAGGTGTAAATCAATTGGTGTCGTGCCTAAGTATGTGAATATGATAACGTGGTTGAGCATGCGATGCGTTTCTGCACGACACACATATATATATATATATTGGCAAGTTACTGAACTGAAAATGGAGGATGGCTCGACCAATGCTGAGATTGGTATCGAGAACGGGAGGTGTCGTAGTTCCGGCTTGCAGATATACTTGCTTGCCGAGGGCGCCCGACGTGCAAGGCACGGGGTTGCTGGAGCGATAAGGTGCCGACCTGAGGTGTCTTTATGATACGGGTCGTGGCACAGCCTGAGGTGTAGACTGATACACGGGCGTTTGACCTTGAGGGTCTAGGATCGAAACATGAGATCCTGAGTAATTGTTCAAAGCTTGACATGCGCTTGTTAGACTGGTATTGAAATACATGTGCTTAAGTTGAGCTAAGGCATGTGCTGAGATTGAGCATTCATTGATTGATATTCATACTATGTGCTATATCGATCTTGATGTACTCATTGGAATTTATTGACTGGAATGGCTTTATGTTTTACATTTGCCATTTATATACATGCTGAGTTATGTATGGATTCGTTGCCATATTACCTATGTTTGCTCACTGAGTCATATAGACTCATTTGAGGCTGATCGCCATTACAGATCCGCGATCGTGATGGAGAATTTAGGCGTACTTTTTGGGGAGCCAAAGGAGATTGAGAAGTGGGAATCTTTTTATCCCGGACCTGATAATGTATTGTATAGGCGTGTAGAGAGTCTAGTGTGGGTTGACGAGGACACCCACTTTTTGGAGCCTCTCAGGTTTGAGGCATGGTATGAGAGGCGGGGTCTAGATTTCCAGGGACCTATCATCGGTATAGATGTGGATGTGCAGAGCGAGGATGAGTTTGGAGTAGTTGAGCAGTGAATTTCGGGGGAGAGGTGATCAATCCAGATCCCATGGAGGTGGTTCCCGACGAGTATTGGCCGATAGAAATTGACGGCCATGAGGAGGACCCTTATGATATGGAGCAACTGGCTGCTGAGCCCGAGTTTGTGGAACCTGAGGAGTCTGACCCTGAGGAGCTGCCGTCTTCGAAGGATAGCGGAGTTGAGTCGGACTAGGATTGGGGGTTGGTTGTTAGTTTTTGGGGGTATGGCACTTGAGCACCATTTTTTAGTGTGCCACTGTCAGGGCTGTTTCTCTTTGGTAGCCAGTTCCGTAGGTTTTGGCCATATGTTTTTATCTATGTAAATGTGTGTGAATATTGTATATAATAGTCATGTATATAAACAGGTTGTGAGTTTAAACTTTGAATTGGCTACTGTCAATCTACCTATCTACCGCATGTATGTTTGTTGGGAGTTGAGTAGACGCTTTCGCTTGCGTTTCATTTTGCCGTCGTTTGGCTGCGATGTTTTCCTGGGCGATCGCAATTGGTTTGGCCATCCGACGAGGCTCGCGTATCGGAGGCTCTGTCTCGTGGTCGCTTGAGAGGGGCGGGGCATGACATAAATAGCTGGTAAAAGTAAGTTCAAACGTCTCCATTTTATTTTACTGAGAGTTAGATAGAAATTAAAGCAAACTACTACATCTACTTTTTGTTAATGGAACTATTTTGCAATTATTAAGTATAACATCATTTTCATTTAGCAAAATCGCAACCCGTTTGCATGCAAATTTGCGACTAAACGCCACTTGTTTGTCAGTCCCCCATAACAATTTTAGCCAACATCTCCTCTGTGGACTCTTCTTGTTTAGATGGTTCATCCAGCAATCTACGCTGTTGAATCAGTATATCCTCGGTTGATCCTCATCCTCGGTCAATTTTAATCGTGAATTCCAATTGCCTCTTGTGTGTCGGGGAGCACGTTGACCGAGTCTTCGCAACAAAAGTCGCTCGACCAATTTCGGATGTTGTTCAGGATTAAAAAATTATTTAAAAAACCACATTGATGTGCAAAAAAAAAATCATATAATCCGCCCATTGATAAGTTTTTGTCGTTGGGCCATGTGCGTTACAACTAGGAGCATCTAGATTATCGTATATGTTTTTCCCCTTTTTTGTCGGGGCCGGAAAATTCCAAAGTTGCTTTTATTGATGGCTTGGAGCAAGAAAAGCATTAGACTGGCAGCACGATGAACACCCCACGCGAGAACGGTAAAAACGACTTCTGCCTCAACAATGGGAAAATAAAAGTGATGACAAAATTATGTCCCCAGCGATGGGAAAAGTCAAACATGGCTGCTTAAACTGGTGTCCTGCACGAATCAAGCCTTCACATTTCTATCCTCAAGGAAGCATCCTTAGACATTCTGGAAAGTAACAGAATATTAGGAGAGTATTTGGCAAGAATTCTGATTCTGCTCGCCTGATGAGTTTTAAAGGATCATAATATATTTGTTAATTGTACAAAATTTCTATTCTCGAAAATAATTTCTCTTCTTAATTTTTTTTCATTTAAGGCAAATAATTACGTCTTGTCACAATAAAATCGACCTATATAACATCACTAATAAAATGAATACATATCATGTATAATACATAATTAGTCTATTTATTTCATGCTACTATAATCGTCTATTTATTTCATGGAATATTTTTTTCTTATAAGTTGTTAAGAAAAAATGATACTGCTAAAATACTTTCATGTAATACAATCCTAGTGAATTTTTTTAAATTTTTTTATTTCGTAATTTTTTAAAAAAATCATTTTTTACTTTTAAAAAACATATATATATTTTTTACTTTAATTTTACTTTCTACTTTATTTCCCTTTGCCTTCTGTGACCAAAGACGGCGGATGGCAGCGAACGGCGAAGGATGGTGGACGATACAGGTAGACGGCGCAATGGATAGTGAACAATGGACGATAGAGGATGGTGGTGGGGGTAGGTGGCCGCAGACAAAAGTGGTCCGCAATTACCTAGAACCATTTATCATTGAGATAAGTTCTATTGACTGTATCTATCAAAACAACCTCAAAGCTCATGTAACCACAATGGTGTAGGGTACTTTCGGTTAACTAGAACCAAAGTATTTCCGATCAAGTCAATTTACAAATAAAAGCCATGTGTATAGCTTTGGAGTTGTTCCTGTTTGAACTCTTAACTAGACAAAAGGAAATCTCGTCATTGAGGAAAACAAGAAGGGAGAAGCCTTGTGACCTATTTCATTATTTCGATAGAGGAGGATCGCTTGTTTGACTTTCTTGATGCTCAAGTATTGAAAGAAGGAAAGAAGGAAAAGATTGAATCAGTTGCTAACCTTGTGAAAAGGTATTTAAATTTGAATGGGAGGAATCGGCCTACAATGAAAGAAGTGGCAATGGAGTTGCAGGGGACAAGGAAGCTCCCAAATCCTTTGGGTATTCAGCAAAATCAAGAGAATCGTGAGGCCATTGAATCTTATGATGTTGCTTCTATCTATAGCAAGTCAAATGTGGATGCAGATATCATACGATCTTCCGAATGTGCAGCCCCTTTTGCCTAGTGAGACATTGTGAAGATCTGTTTTGTTGGGTCACATTGCTCTGTTTCCAATGGAAGCCAATCTTCAAAGCAAAAAGAAAGAAAAGAAAAGGAGGGAGGAAAACTTGTTTGTTCACTAATTCGAGGATTTGGTTATGAACTTATTCTAAGTGTTCGGGAACAATAAACTGTTAGGTCATACCAATCCCAAATTTATTAAGATCACCTTTGTCACACGATACGTCTTGGTAGTATTGCTTCATCTCTTTTGTACATGTGATTGCTCTCTAATAATGATTGAAAATTCAAGCTAGTAACAAACGAATAGCAGCACAACGATCATTAACTAGAAACAACCATGGTCTTTAAGTTTCCTTTCTGCCAAACCATAACTGAGTCCGGAATATGCGATTGGTCTGGACATCTTCTAAGAGGACCAACCACACTGACCACACCCAAATCTAATAAAAAAACATATGTATTGTTTGGAGACGTCAAGGAGAACTTGACATGCGGTCCTATTCATTGTTGACACATGTCCCACACTGTTAAACTTTCTACAAACTCTAAAAAATTTTACTCAAAGAATCTTTGGAAGGAAAATGACATTATAAAGTTTCATCATTGCTATTCTCAAGTAGCCAAAAAGAGATCAACAATAAAACTTTCTAGGCTTCTATCCACATTTTCACCAAAAGAACTCGGTGAAAGTAAATGCTAAGACAAAATGACACGGCACAAAGAAATATTGCGTCTAACTAACAAAATTAAAAGCTTTTAACAATTTATAAACAAACAATGCTAATAACCTAAAACTCTAGCACTAAACGGGTTTAACTTGAATTAATTTATTAAATAACACAATGCTAAACTAAGATTAAAAAGATCGTATCTATGTTAAATCAGAAATTCCAAGCAACCGAGGTGATAATACTTGAAATAAAGAAGATTAGTAATGAATGTGAAATTTAATGGCAATAAGCACAGATATGGAACAAATATTTAGGGCGGCAACCATTCTAATCTAAAAAAATGATTCTAATTAGAATTGATTTATTTTCAATTTTATTCTCTATATAAGTTTTAAGGGTTAATACCACGAAAAACTCCAAACTGGTACGCTCGTGACAAATTTACCCAAACTATTTTTTTGACCACGAAAAATCCCAAATTGGTACACTTGTGACAAATTTACTCCAAACTATTTTTTTGACTACGAAAAACCCCAAATTGATACACTTGTGACAAATTTACCCCAAACTAATATATTTTTGACAAATTTACCCTCCGTTAATTTTTGTTAAATTTAACGTCGAATTGCTTAGTTGGATGGCATGTGGCACTTCATGGGTATACCAGTTTGGAATTTTTATCCTCTGTTTATCACAGGTTTATCAATTTAGAATTTTTCATGGTACTGATCCAATTTAACAAAGGGTAAATTTATCATAGATGTCATAGTTTGGGGGTTTTTTGTGATAAAAAAAAATTAGTTTGGGGTAAATTTGTCACAAATGTACCAGTTTAGAATTTTTAATGGTCAAAAAAATAGTTTGGGGTAAATTTATCACAAGTGTGCCAGTTTGAGGTTTTTTGTGGTCAAAAAAATAGTTTAGAGTAAATTTGTCAGGGGTGTACTAGTTTGGGGTTTTTCGTGGTATTAACTCAAGTTTTAAAGAATCAGAATGTGTTTAGTAATTGCACAAATTTTTTGTTCTTGGAACAAAAACATATTTAGTAACTACACAAAAATTTTATTCCCGAAAATAATTTCTCTTCCTAATTTTTCTCATTTAAGTTAAACAATGACGTAATTATTTTGTGAAATTTTATCCTACATTTCTAATTAATTGAAGATTAATTTATATTGATTTTCTTATATAATATATTGTATATTGCATATAACATTTTTTTCATGCTATTCCATTTGATTTTCGTGTTGTAACGAGTTATTTTAAGCTTAAAAAAAGACTATGTTGTGTTAGTGTGTAATTTTAGATTAGCTTGAGCCCTCCTAGGCCTATACCAAATTGCAACGAGGGAATATCAGATTCGATCTTAATGTGATCGGTGGCATGTGTATGTGTACATGCAAATGGAGTCACCACCAGTCTTTGAGCAAGATAGATCAGAAAGCTTTATAAAGCAGCCGTGAGAAACCATTTAATTTTATGCAACCAGAGAAATCTAGGGTTCAGGGAGTTAGTTACGTCGGTGTTTCCATTAACTCCCCTTTCGGCACCAAAGTTGAGTATTTTCTAAACATGTTTCATGCAATTTTTAATTCACTTTTTAACCTATGAGGTAAGCCAATGCTAAATGTTCGCACATGTTGTTTTTGTCTTTTTCCAAATTTTCTCAAACTAGACTAAGTCTGAAGTACCTAAACCTAGGCAAATCACAATCAATGAAATCAAGTGCACAATCAAGGAATTATGACATTGATAAATTGTATCATAAAATCTTAATGAACCCCTAAGGGCTTAGAGAAATGTGGTTCAGATTTAATTTCCAAAGTGTTTATGATTTTCCTAAAAAAGAATAAAATCTATGAAATCTAGGGAATATAGGCCCAATTTTATGAAAATGAGGTCAAACTAACCTAACCTAATCTTCTTCTATTTTTAGGGATTTTTTGAAATTTTTTTTGATGTTTCAGAATTTTTTTCAATTTTTTTCTTTTTTATTTTATTATTATTTTTTTATATTATCCTATTTTATTTTTTTATGTTTTAGAAATGAGACCTCGTTCTATTTTAGGTTGAGAGAAAAGTGACGAGAGAACTAAAAAGAAAAAGTGAAATATGTGGGATTGTATTTTATTTTGTGATTCTCAAAAGTGATTCTTTTTCAGAATTATTTTTTTTTATTCTTATTTTTGCTCCAAAACTGTTCTCGAGAATAGAATCAGAATTAGAATCATTTACATTATCAAACATGATTCCCATCTCTTTTTTTTTTATTTTGAGAAACAGAATCAGAGAATAAGAATCGTTACCATGCAGGACCTTAGTCCAATGTGTAAGAGGAACAATGCACAGGATTTTTGGTCTATTTGAAAGTGAACAGATCTTCAACAAAAAAAAAATAAATAAATAAATAAAGAGAAAGATCCATACGTACAAAGAACAGTTCAAGTTGGTAAGGAAACCAATAAATATATGAATTCTAATGTGTTAATGGGGTCCATAACAGAGGCCTTGAAAAGTCATTCCTTTTTGATAGTGCTCCAAATCTTTCTCACGAGAAAGATGATAATACAGTCATGTAGCCAAACGATGGGAAAAGTCACACTAGGTTGCTAAAATTGGTGTCCTCTACCTATCAAACTTTGATATTCAGAGACATATACCAATATTGAAAATGAGATATCGTCAGAGTCTTCCTGGCAATGTATGGGCGTTTCGTGAGTAGGGCAATAAGGCATAGGATCTTTGTTCAGAGGTCAAGTCTTCCAGAGTCTTTTTTTTTTTTTTTGGGTCTCGTCAGTCTTTCACAGTCTTAATATCCATTTTTATACGATGGAATAGTTAAGATCAGTTTGATAGTTAGAGGCCTTCCATCGATTGTTACTTTTTTTTTTACTCCATTTGTTTAACGAAAAATAAGACATTTTTGAAAAATATTTTTCGAAAAGTCGTTTTTCAAGAAAATGACGATATTTTTCGATATTTAGCTAAGACCTGAAAATGAATTGAAAATATTTTCTATCTTTTGGTAAAGAAGATCTCGTTTGATTTTTTGTGTCGTTGCTTGGTCAGAAATTGCTGATGTGCACCTAGCCGTCCTATGTGGCACGACCAACGCTAATGTGGATAACTTTTGTAATTTTACAAAAAAAAATTCAAATTTTTAAATATTTTATTTTTAGTATTCTTCTTCCTCTATCGGTCGCTAGCTATTAACACATGATTTTTTACCTTTTTTATTTTTAGAAAATTAATTAAAAATATCATAAAAATTCATAAAATTGCAAAATCAACTTTGGAAGCCTTGACCAAGCCTCAGGAATCAATTTTGAACAAAAATGTTTTTTCAAAATTTTTGGAATTTTTAATAATACTTTATATTAAAAAAATAACCCAAAATAGAAAAAATAGCATTGATGACCGGAAAAATATGAAAAAACAGCCATTAGTCATCTTTTAATCCAATTGCATTTTGGTAACTTTAAATCCTAAAAATTTGACCTGAGTCCTTGAGTTTCAAGAATTTTTCCTTCAAGTCCTTGGTCAAGCCAAAAATATCAAATTGAGTCTTTTCTAGTTTTCTTTCACTCCGTACTAGTTATGTCATTTGGTTTATATGTTGGTCCAATCACATCACAAATTGCTGCAGATTTGAAAAAATGGACCTGCTTGAAATTTCAGTTTAGTCCCTCGTTTTAAAACCGTGATCAATTGGGCAATTTCATACAAGGTTGGACTCTCACCCAAGGGTTTTCCATCATTTTAAACTCACTGATGGGTTCTTTTTGGCACAAATTGTCCATTAAGGGCCTCGATTGATCAAATTGCTACTTGGATCAAACTTTTCTATTTGGGGATTTTACGGCAAAATGAACTAGTTAACCTTGAGAACATCATAATTACACAAAATGCATGCTGTAGAATCCAATTTCAGCGTCAATTTCGTAAAAACAGGTCAGATTAATGCTGAATTAGACGAAAAAAGGGCGCGAAATCGGGTCAAACCTGGTCCAGTTAACCCGACCCAGTTGACTTAATGAGCTCACGAAAGCACTTTTTCAGGTTGTTCTCACATGCAGGAAGACCAGTGTTGCTTGGCCGAAAATGACGTCCAATTGGCAAAACCCAAACGACATCCTTTGCCTGCGACATTCCAGAATCCCCCGATCATAGGAAGACAAACGAATGAGCTGACTGGAGATAAGACCACAAAGGAATCTATTGGGACCGGAGAGCAAGTTTAAGAAATAGAGAGTAGGAGCGACAGACGTTGGGGACGCAGAGGGAGAGCTGCAGAGTCTCCTTTTTCTTACGTTAAATAACTAGATGCTCCACGAGGGGACCGTGGAGTTAAGAGAGTTCCACGCTTTCATCACTAACTAGATTAGTTGGCAACACTGCCCATTCCAAATTTGATCCACATCCACTATTGAAATTTCCCCAACTTCTTCCTCACGGCGAGAGAGCTCCGCAGGTTCTTTTTTCCATTTTTCTTTACATGATTGGGGGCATGAGCGCAATGATTGAAGTCGTGTCCTTTACAGCAAAACCGAACCATATGTTAAAAACATCGGCTTTAGGCGACACTTTGTCTAAAAGAGGGCGCTGAGTTTCACCCCTTTTCTACCTTCTGCTTTTTCCTGCAGCATATAATGAAGCACGTAAAAGTTATATAAAAAGAAAAAGGTATAAGCAAAAATTATGCGCTAATTTACTTTCAATATAAGCATATCACGTGTCTCGTAATTAAAAACCCTTTATTTTGCTTTAAAGAGATCGAGGTTGCTGAACCATTTTATACGAAAAGTGAGAAAATTCCAATTGCAAAATAAGAGATGGTCGAATAAAAGACTACTCAAATTTTTTATTCTCTTAATACATTGAGAAAGAATTGCGAATAGTTGTCAACACCATACGCGACAGTCTCTAGTCTTTAGGAATTATGTCAATAGGCCCAAAATTGCCTTTATGTAGAACTAGCAATGGCCAAAAACTCATTTTATGACAATAGGTTTCGTTGCAAGTGCCCCACTCCTCCCAATTATTGACGAGCACCTAGCCGTCCTATGTGGCACGGTCAACACTAACGTGGATAATTTTTATAATTTTACAAAAAAAAATAAAAATTTTAAATTTTCTTTTATTTTTCTTTCTTCCTTTGTTGGTCACCAGTTGTTGATATCTGATTTTTTACTTTTTTATTTTTATAAAATTAATTAAAAATATCATAAAATTTTATAAAATTACAAAATCAACTTTGGAAGCCTTAACAAAGCCTTAAGAACCAATTTTTTTAACAAAAAAAATATTTTTTCAAAATTTTTTGAATTTTTAATAATACTTTATATTTAAAAGTAACCCAAAATATAAAAATAGCATTTATGACCAGAAAAATATGAAAAAATAGCCATTGGTCATATTTTAATCCCAATTTCATTTTGATAACTCCTAAAAATTCAACATGGGTCCTTGAGTTTCAAAAATTTTTTCCTTCAAGTCCCTAGTCAAGCCAAAAATATCAAATTGAGTCTTTTCTAGTTTTCTTTCACTCCGTGCTAGTTATGACATTTGGTTCTTACACATTTAATTTTATTTTGGTCAAATCACATCACAAATTGCTGCAGATTTGAAAAAATGGACCGGTTTGAAATTTTACTTTAATCCCTCATTTTAAAACCATGATCAATTGGGCAGTTTCTTGCAAGGTTGGACCCTCACCGAAGAGTTTTCCATCATTTTAAACTCATTGGTGGATTCTTTTTGGCACAAATTGTCCATTAAGGGCCTCGATTGATCAAATAGCTACGTGGGTCAAACTTTTCTATTTGGGGATTTTACAGCAAATTGAACTAGTTAACCTCGAGAACATCATAATTACATGAAATGCATGCTGTAGAAGCCAATTTCAGGATCAATTTCATGAAAACAGGTTAGATTAACGCTGAATTAGATGGAAAAAAACGGGCGAAATGGGTCAAACTGGTCTGGTTGACCCGACACGGTTGACTAAATGAGCTCACGGAAGCACTTTTTCAGGTTGCTCTTACATGCAGGAAGACTAGTGGTGCTTGGCCGAAAATGACGTCCAATTGGCAAAACCCAAACGACATCCTTTGCCTGTGACATTCCAGAATCCCCGGAGCATACGAAGACAGATGAATGAGCTGGCTGGAGATAAGACCAAAAAAGGAATCTATTGGGGCAGGAAAAAAAAAGAGAATGTTGGCTTTTATAGGGCCGTGTTTTCGGCATCTCATTTTCAAATTCTCGCTGATTGATCCACCTTGAATTTGAGGGGCGCTAGAATATTTTATTAATTCTATATATATTTAATATTTTAATAATTCTATATATATTCTAGAATTATTGTTCTTTATCCCTTAGTATTCTTCCCTCCTAGATTAGGTTTATTGTACTTATTTATTATGACTTTGTGCCTAAATACAACGTACAGCTCAATTTTTCATATTTTTTTCCCCTATCAGTTCTTACGCACAGAAAGACCAGTGTTGCTCGGCCGAAATTGATGTCCACTTGGCAGAACCCAAACGACATCCTTTGCCTGCGACATTCCAGAATCCACCCTGCATTAGGAAGACAAACGAATGAGCTGGCTGGAGATAAGACCAGTAAGGAATCTACTGGGACGGAGAGAAAAGGACAAAGGTTGGCCGGCAAAAGTTTAAGAAATAGAGAGGAGGAGCGACAGACGTCGGGGGCGCAGAGGGAGAGCTGCAGAGTCTCATTTTTTCTTACCTTAAATAATTAGATGCTCCACGTGGAGTAAAGAGAGTTCCACGTTTTCATCACTAATTAATAATTATATTTGAGGTCAAGATTAGTTGGCAACACTGCCCATTCCAAATTTGATCCACGCGGGATATCAACTATTTAAATTTCCCAACTTCTTCCTCTCGCCGAGAGAGCTCCGCAGGTTCCTTTTTTTTTTTTTTGCCCACCAAGAGCTACAGAAAAAAGAAATGTTCAAAAAGAGAGAGCGCCAGTGGAGGAGCGTGGGTTCTCATAGCTTTAAGAATAGAAAAAGAAGGGAAAGGGAGGAGGGGGGCGGAGCATAAAAGGGGGAACGAGAGGGATCCATGACGTAGTTGGATCTCGCCGTTCGTTGCTCGAAGCTGCATCGATGACATCCTCCTCGGGCCAACGAAGCTTTTTCTGGCCCTGTTTCTTTGGCCGAGGAGTCGTGCAGATCCAACACTTTGTCGAATGGGCTCCATCGCCGGTCGTGGATGAGAATCAGACAATGGTTCGGAGTTGCCCGTGACGCCAGACGATCGAGGTAAGTCTCGGTTTCCATTTTGCTATGTCTCTGTCAAACTAGGTGCCGAGTTAGCCATTTCCGACAAATGTTGTTTGTGGACTGCTTTGCAGTTGAGTGTGAATCTGAGTCCCGAATGGGACTATTACCTCCACGTTGAAATGCCTGCTTCCGCATGTCTGTTTCTTTGTCTATCTTCGTTGTGAGGATTGTCCTGATATGGATAAATGACGGTCAATAGTGAGGAAATGCTTCGCTTGCTTCTCTGGAATGGTGATCCCTTGAGGCGTGGCCATTGGTTTGTCCCTCTAATCTCTATGTCGTTTGTTCCCATGGTTGTCTATTTGTAAATGACGGAGATGTCTAACGACAAGTGAGTCACCGAAGCTGTTGTCTAATGGAGGTCGTGTGGGTAATGTCTGTAGACGGCCGGCGGTGATGTTGATGGCGGTCGGTAGTATTGCATCGAAATAGGTAGATAGCGGCTGTGAGATCGATGGCCAACGCAATTGGAGGCCGACGAGCGAGACTTAGGGAGGACGATAATTGCTTGTCTGTGGTGTGGTCCAGTGGTGTTGGTTTGTCGGTGTTGGAATGGCCAATGACGGTCAGAGGTGGTGGTTCGGCGTGGTTCTGTTAGTTGGCGTCGAGTCTGCGGTGGTCCTGTGAAGAAGTGCCAGGAAGAAGACGACGCAAGGAGCAAGAAAAATAAAAAATAAAAAATAAAAATAGGATAAAGAAAAGTAAATAAATAAATAACGTGGATCATGAGAACGGTAGGATTGGGTGCGTACGTAGGATTATTCTTGCGAATTAGGTCTGATTTGGTGTTGGGCTGATTTATGGGCTTGGTTTAAAATCTTATCACAATCGTTCTTGAAGAATAGGCCGCTTTAAAACCATTATAAAATACAAAAATGGGCCCAGCCCAAGTTTGCCTTTTTGTCGTAGGCTAACTTTAAGGCCTAAGTTGGGTGCCTATGGCACGGGCCGGGTCTGCTGGCTCGGTCCCGATAATTTCGCCTACATAAAAAATTTAAGAGAAAACATAAAATGATTATAAAAAATCCAAAAAATTGTAAAAATTTTGAAATTTTTTAAATATAAAAATCAGATAAATTATTTAAAAAATTAATTTAATAATTCGGAAAAATTACAATAAAAAAATCAGAAATTTTCAAAATATATAATTAAAAAAAATAAAAATAAAAAACTCATAAAAAATCAGAAAATTTTCAAAAAAAAAATCCAAAAAATAGGAAATGGACCAAATGTAGAAAAGCAATTTACTAGAAATTTTCTGCTAAATCTGCATCGAACCAAGTAAAAAATCAGACTTCAAAATTCTTAAAAGAGATCACCTCACAATAATTTACGTAAGAGTTTTTCACTAAACCAATTGGCCTTATTGATTGCGTGCGGATCAAAGATCACCTCTGCGGTTCAGTTGTCTTGAACTTTCTGACTTTTTTACTCCAAAAGCTAAATTTTCGAGATGTCCCATTTCTCAATACCTTCCAAGAGCTGTCCTAATGTGACTGTCCAGAACAAAAGACTTGACTCTTCAAAGTCCTCGAATCTGAAAATGTCTTTAGGGGAAATATCTTTAAATTTCATCATGTTAATATCTTGTGTTTGTTTCGACTAGTTTCTTTCTCATATTTCCAAACGAGACTGAAAATTTACACGCTGCGATTGCCATCCAAGAAAACCTGATGGGTCGCATTCTTCTCTTTTTGGCTGCTAAACTAGGCGACCACTTCAGTGGAGAATTTTCTACCCCAGGAAGGATCTGAAACTTTGACTATTCTGCTCTAGGAAGCATCCTCAGGCACGAGGAAAAGGCGTATAAACGACCGTGCCATCTGTTCATTCCTTGAACAGGTCCGTGATTCCTGAGAAAAGAAGCAGGAACAAGAATGTTTCGGATTCTTCTCCTTCTAGGACCACTTTTACTTCATAAACAAGCATCACTAGCAGCTCCTTTGGTGAGGGGTAATTGCACCCAAAAGTGTGGGAACATCTTCATTCCCTTCCCCTTCGGGATTGGAACCGGGTGTTTCCTCGGCGAGTGGTACGAGATCATCTGCCGGGAAAGCGGCAACGGCACCTTCCCGGTACTGAACAAGGCCAACTTGAGAGTTCTCAACATTTCGCTACCTGATTGGTTTAACAACAAGAATGGCATGATCAACGTCAGTCTTCCTATAATCTACTCGTCGAATGCCAGCTGTGGGGGAAATGGAAGCTTCACGCCTGTGAGCTTGGAAGGAAGCCAGCTCGTTTTCTCTGCCTCAAGGAACGTCTTTGTTGCCGTCAGTTGCAACACACGTGCTCTGTTGCAAAATACGCAGTCTTCAATAATAGGAGGATGCGAGTCCAGTTGTGGAGCAGACAACAGCGTTGCTGGAAACGCGAATTGTTCGGGCAGCGACGGATGCTGCCAAAACAAAATTGCCTCAGATCTTCAGGCTTTTAGAGTCAACTTCCAGGCCAACAATGGAACAGGAGGAAACAATGAATGCAATTATGCCTTCTTGGGAGATAGGTCGCAATTTGTGGCCTCGACTACGGACTTCAATGAGTTGAGGGCGAGCGGGCATTTCGCCGCGGTGCTGGAATGGGGGATAGCTAATTCCTCAGAAGCTACATTAGAGGTTTACAAGCCCGGCTACAGACGCGGCGATTCCTATTACTGCAGCACATATAGCTTCAATTCAGAGTATAATGTGGAGATGCCGTTTTTGCAGTGTTCTTGCTGGACGGGCTTCACCGGTAACCCCTATATTAAAGATGGATGCGAAGGTAAAACCAGTTAAATTTTTTCACAAAATCATAGGAAACTTTATGTCGAAACTCTGTAGTAATAAAGAGAAGTAGCTTTTTGGAGGCTGAAGTAGCTTTACATACTTCATGCAATCACGTTCTGTATTTAAGGGCATCATACAGCAAAGTGGCTTGTCCATTTCCAGATTTTTCTCTGAAAAGAATGCATCCACACTGTTTACCGCTCACATACGTAGTGAATGCACTTTCAAACAAAATGGAATGAATTATATCGTTAAATAAAGGGGAACAAGATGGTTGTTTCGTTACAAGCATAATATTTTAGCCATGGAATTAACAATATATATCAACCCTGGGCTTTAGCCGCTAATATGTGTAGTTTATTCACATTTGTCATCAGATATTAACGAATGTGAAGATCCACATTTATGTCATGGGACTTGTGTGAACAAACCGGACAGTTTTGAGTGTGTAGCTGGTAGAAGGACAGCCATTCTTATTGGTAAGTGTATCTTTTTAACTTAGAATTTCAGACCACTTTGTGCATGACAAAGAACAGCATAGCATAAATTATGCTCAGAAAAGGTATAGAAATTAGTTTTACCTTACCTTCATTCTCACATGATTGTCCATTCGCCTTGTGCATATTACAAGTTTCAATCAAAAGTAAGTATCACACCAACCTCAAAACTTTCTTTTGCTCTTATTTGATAGATATGAGAACACTCGAACTTTTCTAATCAGATTAATCGACCTAATTGTTTTCCTTCTAGTCAGATTGTCTTAAATTCTTGATGACAAGCAGGGTACGCTTTCTGGAATTTTTGTCCCTTAAATTCTTGCAATGCAGGGTTTGGGGCAGGCCTTGGGGCACTACTTTTGTGTCTTGCGTTATGGAGGCTGTACAAATACGTCAAGAAGAGAAAAGAAATCAAGCTCAAAGAGAAGCACTTCAAACGCAATGGTGGTCTTTTGTTGGAGAGTGAACTATCTTCACCCGAAGGCAACGTTGAGAAAAGCAAATTGTTCAACTCCAAGGATTTGGAGAAGGTCACCGACAATTTCAACGAGGATAGGATACTCGGACAAGGTGGGCAGGGTACTGTTTACAAGGGAATGTTAACAGATGGAAAAATAGTTGCGATCAAGAAATCGAAAGTGATAGACGAGGGAAAAGTCGAACAGTTCATAAACGAAGTCCTCATTCTCTCACAAATCAACCACAGGAATGTGGTTAAGTTATTGGGGTGTTGCTTGGAGACAGAAGTCCCGCTTTTAGTATATGAGTTCATACCAAACGGGACTCTATACCAATATTTGCATGACCCAAATGAAGAATTTCGTGTATTGTGGGACACACGCCTACGAATTGCCACCGAAATTGCAGGAGCCTTATTTTACTTACATTCTGCAGCCTCCATTCCCATTTATCACCGAGACATCAAGTCCACCAATATCCTCTTGGATGAGAAATATCGGGCGAAAGTGGCAGATTTCGGTACTTCCAAGTCTGTTTCCCTCGATCAAACTCACGTGACCACATTGGTGCAGGGGACTTTTGGCTACCTAGATCCCGAGTACTTCCAATCAAGTCAGTTCACAGACAAAAGCGACGTGTACAGCTTTGGAGTTGTACTTGTCGAGCTATTGACAGGACAAAAGCCAATCTCATCGTTGAGGGAACAAGAAGGAAGAAGCCTTGCAACCTATTTCATAATCTCGATGGAGGAGAACCACTTGTTTGACATCGTCGATCCTCAAGTTTTGAAAGAAGATAAGAAGGAAGAGATCAAATTAGTTGCTAACCTTGCAAAGAGGTGCTTAAACTTGAATGGGAGGAACCGACCTACCATGAGAGAAGTGGCAATGGAGTTGGAAGGGATAAGGAAGCTCCTGAATCCTTCGGGCGTGGATCAAAATCAGGAGAACCGAAAGGCAATTGGATCTCATGATACTGCTTGTACATCTAGCAAGGCAAGCGTTGAGATAGATGTCATTACATTGTCGGATGTGCAGCCACTCTTGCCGAGTGGGACATGGTGACTCGTATGACTCCAAAAGAAATCAATCTTCAAAGCAAAAAAAAAAAAAAAAAGAGGAGGAGGAGGAAAACTTGTTAGGTTACTGATAGGAGGATTGGATAGTTATTTATCTATTATGAACTTATTCTTAGTGTTTGGGATCAATAAACAGTTAAGTCGTACCTATCCCAAAATTTATTTAGGTCCTGTAATTGGGTAGGAATTATCGTACTGTTTCAATTCGGCAATACTCATAATCTAGCTCGAGCATGATGTAGTGATTCTACTTCATCTTGTAATCCACAAATACTTGCTATGGATCTAATTATTGCAGAAATTACGTCAATGGAGCAAGCATCTTTGTTGCACTAGCCTTGACCATTCAATTAGTTTGTTATTCGCAAATGCTTAAAAGTGATTTCAGCACATTTTGAAAAAGGAAAAAAAAAATCACTTCTCACTAATATGATGTTTGTGCACGATCATTTATTTATGTTATGCCATAGGTTTGCGTGGTACTACTCCATCTCTTATGTATTTGTGATTGCTTTGTGTTGATGACTGAAAAATTCAAACCGGAAAGAGACCCATAGGAGTGTAAAAATAATTAGTGAAAAATTACTGAGGCTTTATATTTTTTTTTTTTGGGTGTATGTATGAATGTTTTGTTGTGATCACTAAGAATTCGAGCTAGTAAAAGATCAATCCCAGTATAAAGATAATTTGATAAGAAAATATCAGGTCTTTGATTGTCTTTTTGGGTAAACCATACCAGGGTCCTGAAGATGTAATTGGTGTGGAAATCATCTAAAATGGCCAAATCAAATTGACCATGGGACGTCTTGGCCTGCACAAAGAAGGCTCTTGGAATAAGAGAAGAGAAAGACGACGAGTACCATACTGGAAAAGTCCAAGTCAGTGAGGATTCGACATCCTCTGGCTTTGATATTTCGAGGAAGTAGCAAGTCTTCTTCTGTGGACCTCGATGTGACAATGTTACCTGATTTGCAGCCGTTCACGTGGTTCACGTACATCTTTTTCCCTTTTTCGGGCGGGCCAGAAAATTCCAAGAGCACTTATATTGATGGCTTCAGCAAGAAAAGTATTAGGGCGCGAAAATCTATCTCGGATGAAAATTCATTTCAGAAACAGAATAATTATCGTTGTCCTTAGATTAATTACACGACGTCCCACGCTCGAGGACGATAAAAAAAAAAAAGGCTTCTTCTTCAATAATGAAAGAGACCGCATCATTTGCACATTGCATCACAATTGAAGATGTTAAAAAGAAATCACTTTTGCTTCGGTAAAAGTGAGTTTTGCTTTCTAACTTTTGGATTGACAAGAAGCCCAAAATCATTTCATTCGTCAAGAACAAAAACTTGGTTATCAGGGAATGAGTTTGTCGGATGATTTTTCCACTCACCAAGAGATTCTTATTGTTGAAAATGGTTTTGGTTTCCGAAAAAACGGACAAAAAATGAGGGGGAACATGAGAGCATCACAAGATATTTCATTTCTTATACTGATGTAATTTTTGTGTTTGTCTTGACCGAGTAATAATTATCAAACGGATAATTCTCCTTCCATGTGTCTAAAATTATCGAGTACAATCTTTCTTTCTAGCTCAATTCTAATGTGCTTAACGATGTATAAGATGAAGGGTTCTGAAAGGTCATCCACTATAGTAATGATCCTGTAGTGCGGAATAAGCGATCAAATAATAAAAGACAAAACAAAAAATAAAAATCGAATGCCAGATGTACGTGGTTCGGTCGTAAAAATCTACGTCCTCAGGAAGAGCGGCAATGAATTTCACTATAAATCAAGCAATACACGGATATTACAAACTACACTCAAGTCACTCAAATACTCTCAGTATTTTCCAAACCTCAATTATAGTGAAGAATGCACACGACATTTAACCCTATAATTCTTAATGAAATAATCTCTCAATTTCAAGAAGAAATTATATGTAAATTTAAAGACAAAATTTACTGGATTCTTCTTGATATAATTCCGTGAGATAAACACCACGAACAAGCCCTCGTGCAAACGATGCTTCAAGAAACCCTTACGTCAACAACAGTGCTTGAAAAGTCCTTCGATCAGATTATACATAGAGCCAAGATACAGCTGCAGTAACTGACTCCAACATGCTTTAGGAAATCAGGTTATTCGGTCAACAAGTCCAAGATTGGACTTTCTTCTTTTGACTTTGCCTTGTATATATTTTTTCTTATCTTGGCCGGCCACTAAAACCTGCAGACGAGGACTTCAACATGGAAACGCAACTTCCATTCAAGATTTCAAACCTGTCAATGGTCAGCATTTTCCCAATTGATGCACGTTTGGTTACTCCGAAAATAATATAATCCACAATTCATATATTTCTATTTCGCATCGGATTTCGTTCTTAAGTTTAAACTCGAGAAATATTATAATAAATCCAATCAACCCCTCGCGGCTCCTTAATTACTAAAATGATCTCCAACGGATGGATTGGTGATATATATATATATATATATATATATAAATAAAAATGATCAAAGAAGCTTGAGAGGGTTAGATGGAAAATAGAGTAACACCAGCATGTTCATCATTTTACCAGCATTGTTCATCATTTTCTCTCCGATAATCCTGTACATTTGTACATCTAAAAGTATTCTATGTAGTGTTCTTGCTGCTTTATAATCAAGTTATGAGGAAGCGTACAAGGGTGATAGCAATACTTGTATCCTAATGGTGCAATTTATCGTTTGATAGGAACAATACTTGGTGATTGTAACTTGGCTAAAAAATTATTAGTGGTCCCAGCCAGTGCTAAGGCTATTACCTAGGAAAGAAAATGTAGGCTTTGGGCCTTTGTAAATCCATGTGGAATCTTTTACTATCTCTTCATTATTATCTTCATCAGTTCATTATTAAATATGCTTGTCAGTAACGCTTGCACCTTTTACCACTGATCTGTCACTGATCATTGTCAAACTATTATTTGTTCTTCCACAACAGAACTCTTTTGAAGCTTGAAAACAGCTTATCGACCTCCTCTTCTGCGTACCTCGGGGTTGCCATCAAAGCCGATCTGATCGACGCATCCTTCTCATTTTGGCTGCTTAAATAGCCGACACTTCAGTGGAGAATTTTCTACTCGGGGAAGAATCTGAAGCTTTGACAATTATGCTCTCCTCCTTGGGTATGGTAATTGCGCACAAGAAATTAAGCGTAATGTTCGTTCCTCAAGCATGTCCACATTTCCTGAGAAGTAGATAGAACTTGTGATGTGGTGAACAATAAGCAAGCATGAGAACTTGTGATCTCGTTAATTCGGCATGAACTTCTGAAATCTTTAGAGGGACTATCCTAGCCAACAGAAATAGGAAAATCACGAATTGGATTGGCTAGTAAAACAACTTACAAATATCATTTTGCATAGAAATATCTGTTGGGGGAAAAGAAATAGGAAGTGGAGCACATGGCACAATAAGAACAGTGACGAATGTGCAGCCACAAATTACGTTAGAGAAATTATCTCGTCTTTGGTACATTGATCAGACAAAATTTCGCAGGAGAATGATCGGCCAACAGCTTCTCATGTCTCGTCACTTTTACCGAAGTTCTGATTGATACCAATTTCTGCATGCCCGTTCTCTCGTTGGTCCAAAAACTTGACCGACACAGTCATACTTGTAGCTATCCGGTGGCTCCATCTGCGGATACTTTCAATCCTAGGTTCCTTCAGTTTTCAAGAATCGTAAGGAAATATTGTCATTCCCTTCCCCAGGAGAAACTTAGTAAGATCGGATCACAAGTGCTCAACATTTCCCTCCCCACTGGAGACACAGATAGGTGTAGCCATCCACACAAAACATGGTCAAGATCGAGGCCACTAAACAACGTTTACCTCGCAAATTTGAAAGCTTTTAACAAATTATAAACCCACATTCAGAATTTAAAGAAAGACCATGTTCATGCTGTTCTGGTTTGTTCTTGGTCCTTTAAACCGATTTGGAGGGTGTTGAATTAGTCAAAAAGCATGTGTTTGATTTTTTCAATAAAACCTAGTCAGTAGAGTTGTCCTAGTTTATAGGAATCTGTTGCAACAAGTTGCTGCACACACGTTCAGCATAGTGGGTCAAAAGTAGTTGCTATTTTTCTGGGTTTATTTATTGGTGTTTGGCCTATTTAAAGGCTAAGTTGTTAGTTCAATAAAGGATGAATGCAGCAAGCATTTTTCACTGCAGAGTACTCTCTGTTCTCTTTTTTTTTTTAGTGCTTGCAAAGCACAGCTAGCTTCCATAAGAATTCTATAACACTGGTATCAGAGCCAGGTTAGAAGGAAAAGTGAGTCTAGAGTGCTGTTTAAACACGAAAAAAAAAATTGAGAGTGAAAGGCAGTAGCCAAAAGTGAGTTTGAGAGTTGAGAGTTAAAACAAGTGAGGAAAGAGTCTCATTCGCAGGAGCAGTAGGTGATCCCAGCAGTGGTCCTACTTTTGCAGCAACTGTCTATGAGTTTTTCTTTTATATGCAGCAGCAGGAATGGCTTCAGAAACCTTTATCCATCCAGCTATTCCATGCCTTGATTGTCATTATGACCATTGAAGCATGTTGATGGAAAATTTCCTGAGGTCCAAAGAATATTGGGATGTTGTTTCTTTTGGAATTGCAGAACTGGAAGGGGCAATCTTGACAGCAGCCCAACGAACAGCTCATGAAGCGGCAAAGTTGAAGGACCTCAAGGCAAAGAACTACTTTTTTCAAGCAATAGATAGGTCCATCATGGAGACAATCCTTTGCAAGGATACTTCCAAGCAAATATGGGATTCCATGAAGAAGAAGCATCAAGGCTCTACAAGAGCAAAGAGGCAACAACTACAAGCTCTTCGTACGGAGTTTGAAACACTGCGAATGAAATCAGGGGAGTCAGTCACAGATTATTTCTCAAGAACGATGGCAATCGTAAATAGGATGCGAATCCACAGTGACAAGACGGAGGACGTCACCATTGTTGAAAAAATTCTTTGATCCATGACACCAAAATTCAATTTTGTTGTCTATGCCACAGAAGAAGCAAAGGATATTGAAGAGCTTTCAATTGATGAACTGCAAGGTTCTTTATTGGTTCATGAACAAAAACTCCAGCACCAAGATATGGAAGAACAAGCCTTGAAGACCTCTGCTAATTATCGTCATTCTTCAACAGTAAGAATGAATAATGGTAGAGGGAGAGGAAGAGGATTCCACCAATGCAACAGCACCATCAATCCAAGAATTGAAGGCTCTTCCTCTAATGATGCACGAAGTAGGGGTCGAGGACGGTATACAAATGGTTTCAAGCCAAAAGCAATAGACAAATCTAAAGTTGAATGCTTTAGATGTCACAAGTATGGACACTACAAGTCTGAATGTAGAACCAATCTCAGTCGACATGTGGAAGCAACAAACTTTGCTGCAGCAAATGAAGAAGAAGGAGAGACGCTCCTAATGGCATGCCAGGAGAAAGAGATGTCTTCATCAAATTTCTGGTACCTTGACACCGGTTGTAGTAATCATATGTGTGGCAACAAGGAGGCATTTTCTTCAATCGATGATATCCACTGCACTAAAGTAAAGCTTGGAGATGATTCTACCATTTCAGTTATGGGAAAAGGTACTGTTCAAATCTCTTCAAAGGGTAAAATTCAGACCATTAATGATGTTTTCTATGTTCCTGAATTGAAGACAAACCTCATGAGTGCTGGCCAATTACTTGAGAAGGGATATGAAATTGTATTTAGAGGTGGAGTTTGCAGGATTTATGATCAGCAGCAGAACTTACTTGTTCAAGTTGATATGACACCAAACAAAATGTTTCCTCTTTGTCTTCATTATTCTGCTCATGCTTGCTACACGACAAAATTAAAGGAGGAAGCATGGATTTGGCATTTTAGATATGGGCATCTTAATTTTGGTGGCTTGCGAACACTACACCAAAAGCAAATGGTGAAGGGACTTCCTCCGATCACAATCCCATCAGGAGTTTTGCGAAGATTGTGTTGTTAGCAAACAACATCGAGCTCAGTTTCCACAAGGCAAGGCTTGGAGGGCTAAGAAGCAGCTTGAGCTGGTCCATTCAGATCTTTGCGGTCCAATCTCACCAATTTCTAATGGAGGTAAACGATATCTGATCACATTCATTGATGATTTCAGTCGAAAGGTGTGGATGTATTTCTTGCAAGAAAAATCTGAAGCTTTTGTAGCATTCAAGAATTTCAAAAGTCTTGTTGAAAAGGAAAGTGGCAATCAAATCAAAGTTCTTCGTACTAATCGTGGAGGGGAGTACAAGTCTCTTGAGTTTGATGATTTTTGTACGAAGCATGGAATTCGTAGGCAATTTACTGCAGCCTATACACCACAACAAAATGGTGTATGTGAGAGGAAGAATCGAACCATCCTCAACATGGTTCGAAGTCTACTGTGAAGAAGTGGAATTCCAAAGAAGTTTGGAGTGTCCATCTTTTGAACAGAAGCCGCACACTTGCTGTTTTGAATATGACTCATGAAGAAGCTTGGAATGGACGAAGGCCAACGATTGATTACTTCAAAATTTTTGGGTGTATTGCATATGCCCATGTTCCATATCAGAAAAGGAAAAAGCTTGACGATAAGGGAGTAAGATGTGTCTTTCTTGGTGTAAGTGATCAAACAAAAGCTTACAAACTCTATGATCCTGTGACCAAGAAGATTATAATCAGCCGTGATGTAGTATTTGATGAAGAAAGATTCTGGCCTTGGAATGATCAAGCTAAAAGTGTTGCACCAATTGCAGCTGATTTTGAAGAAATTGGCGAGGAAGACCAACAACACAATTTGGGCTCAGCTAGTAATAATTCTGACCCTATTGAAGAAGTGGAGAAGCAGCCCAATTCCGAAGCTACTGCAACACATGGTGAACGCCCCCAACATCACCGACAAAGGCCATCATGGATGAGAGATTATGAGGTGTCCGGAATTGATCAAAGTGAAAACCCATTAGCTCATTTTGCTTTATTTGCAGATAGTGATTCAACTACTTTTGATGAAGCAATAAAACATCAAAAGTGGAGAGATACAATGGATGCTGAAATTGAAGCAATTGAGAAAAACAACATTTGGGAATTAACAAATCTTCCCAAAGGCCACAACACTATTGGTGTCAAGTAGGTCTACAAGACAAAGCTGAACAAGGATGGTGGCATTGACAAATACAAGGCGCGTCTGGTGGCAAAAGGTTACAAGCAAGAATTTGGAGTGGACTACAAAGAGGTGTTTGCGTCAGTTGCAAGACTTGACACGATTCGGTTGGTGATTGCATTAGCAGCACAGAAATCGTGGTCTATCCATCAGTTAGATGTGAAGTCCACCTTTTTACATGGTGATCTCGAAGAACAGGTATTTATTGATCAACCTCCTGGATATGTGAAGCCTGATTGTGAGCATAAAGTATACAACTTAAAGAAGGCTTTATATAGATTAAAGCAAGCTCCCCGAGCTTGGTACAGTAGGATTGAAGCTTATTTTTTGAAGGAAGGTTTTAACAAGTGTCCTTATGAACATACTTTGTTTATTAAGGTTTGTCATGGTGGAAAACTGCTTTTGGTATGCTTGTATGTAGATGATCTCATTTACACAGGGAATAATGGTGCCATGATGGAGACATTTAAGCAATCCATGATGCATGAATTTGAGATGACAAATCTCGGGTTAATGCACTATTTCTTAGGCATTGAAGTTAATTAGTTTGCTGGTGGTACCTTTGTTTGCCAAAAGAAATATGTGCAGGAGATTTTGGAGAAGTTTCAGTTGAAGGATTGCAATTCAGTTGCCACACCAACAAAGGTTGGATTAAAGCTCACCAAAGAACTTGGTGGAAGGAAAGTGAACAGCACCATGTACAAGCAAATTGTAGGGAGTCTCATGTACTTAACAGTAACAAGGCCAGACATCATGTATGGTGTTAGTCTCATTAGTAGATACATGGAGAGTCCCACAGAAAAACACCTTCAGGTTGCTAAGCGTATTTTACGCTATTTGAAAGGGACTGCATCTCTTGGGTTGTTTTACAAGAAAGGAGAAAGTTCAGATCTGCTTGGTTTTACTGATAGTGATTATGCAGGTGATATTGAGGACCGAAAAAGTACCTTAGGCTATGTTTTTATGCTTGGTTCAGCAGCTATCTCATGGTCTTCGAAGAAACAACCCATAGTCACTCTTTCAACAACAGAAGCTGAATTTGTAGCTGCCACATCAAGTGCTTGTCAAGGTATTTGGTTGAGGAAGATTCTTGGACAACTTCACTTTGAACAGCATAAAGCAACAATAATTTTTTGTGACAACAATTCAACCATTAAACTGTCAAAGAATCCAATTCTACATGGAAGGAGCAAGCATATAGATGTGAAGTATCATTTCTTGAGGGATCTTACAAAAGATGGTGTGATTGATCTTGTTTTCTGCAGAAGCGAAGATCAAGTTGCTGATTTGTTCACAAAACCCCTCAAAATTGCCACATTTCAGAAGTTAAGGAAGCTCCTTAGAGTTTGTTCAATGGATGCCTCAGATTAAAAGAGGGCTTATTCCTATGCATTTAAACTGATCACTTGCAGTATCAGTTTAAGGGAGGGTTTGTTCTAGTTTGTTCTTGGTCCTTTAAACTGATTTGGAGGGTGTTGAATTAGTCAAAAAGCATGTGTTTGATTTTTTTCAATAAAACCTAGTCAGTAGAGTTGTCCTAGTTTATAGGAATTTGTTGCCACAAGTTGCTGCACACACGTTCAACATAGTGGGTCAAAAGTAGTTGCTATTTTTCTGGGTTTATTTGTTGGTGTTTGGCCTATTTAAAGGCTAAGTTGTTAGTTCAATAAAGGATGAATGCAACAAGCATTTTTCACTACAGAGTACTCTCTGTTCTCTTTTTTTTAGTGCTTGCAAAGCACAGCTAGCTTTCACAAGAATTCTGTAACACATGCTGGGTCAGAAACTGTAAGTGGTGGAGCTAACAAATAAAAGATTTTCGATAGAATGGGAAATTTTGTGGCAATGAGCAAATACGTTGAACGATATGCAATTGAATGTGAAAGAGGAAGAACTCATATGATCTTGGTCTAGAAGAAACTGAAAAGATCTAGTGCCTATAGGAACAATTTAAGTTAGTAAGGAAAGGAAAAATATCTCAACTCTAACATGCTAAGGATCCTGAAAAGTTATCATCCAATCTTGGTAAAAGATGATGACAAAATTGTCTCCCAAACAACAGGAAAAATCACACTTAGCTGCTTAAATTGATGTCCTCTACTTATGAAGTTTTGATAATTCCATCCTCGAGGAAGGGAAACGGTACATGAAAATTCTCCCCTTTTTCTCTGTAGTTTCCGGTCCATGCACATTCAAACGTGAAAAATCATGTCGAGCTCGGTGTTTCAAATTCTTTTCCTGTGTGTGAAGTTAAACCAGTGAAAGAACAAAAATCCTAAACGAGAAAACACTGTTTACTATATGTGCAAGACATTGTACCCACTTGATAATGTCTTTCCTTGTGAGAAAGACTACTCATGATGATAATGTCGTGATTTTTTGGGACTAGACATTTTGTAGACATTAGTCCAATGTGCAAAGTGGCCCATGAACTCTTAATTTGTTCAAATAGTGCCTATGAATTATAGTCCAATGCATAATATCATTCCTAGATTTTGAATTTGCTTAATGCGGTCTCTAGACTTTTGGTGTATGTCCAATATAGTTTCTGAATTATATGTATATGTTCAATATCACATTCCATATTGTGCCAAAGTTCAGCGTTTATTTATGTCATTACCTCCAATTCTTATGGTATAATTATTAAAAGGCCTGATATATATATAATTTTCCCCCCAAAAAAAGGCTCTCTAGTCTCTCTCCCAAGTCGTCAGTACCACAGATGGTTTGTTATAAGTCTAGTAAAAAAAAATTAAAAAATTGAACAATGCCAAGAGTTCAGAATTCCTATCACAGCATGATCCAAAGCATTAACGAATTAATTAGACTATCTTAAAGTGAAAATCTCTGGGTAGTTTTCTTCAATCTAAGTTCATGGGACGCAATCCCTTTATAGAAAATGATAAGAGGACGGTACCGTTGATCTCCGAAAGTGACGTGCCAATTCTAACCACACTATTATTTTGGTACAAAACGAATTTTGGTACAAATGCAAAGAAAACTGGGGGCTGTGCGGCTGTGATACAAAACCATATGATCAAAGATCAAAAAGAAGAAAGAAGAAAAAACTAAATACGAAAATCAACTGGTTACATCATGGTAATCTAAATCATTCTTGTTCTCAGAAATTATAAAGAAACTACTTTCGCTTTGATAAAAGTGAGCTTTGCATCATGTTTCGACTTTGAAAACATGCGAAAAACCATTTCATTTGTCAAGGAAAAAAAATTTGGTTGTCACACTATATATTTGTTGGATGAATTTGTCATTCAAAAAGCGATTTTTGTCGTGAAAAATGGCTTGATTAATTCAAAAGGAGAGAAAACGTAGGAATATAAGAGCGGTGTCATCAAAAGTCAGTTCATTTGTGATAATGAATTGATTTTCGTGCTCATCTCGACAGTGTAAACATTATTAAACGGACATAATTCTACTTTCAAGTGTTAAAAATTATCAAGCAGCCAAAGTGAGTTGGCTCAGTTAGTAAGTTTCAAATTCACCGCACTCCATACCCAGTTTCAAATCAACGGGTTGTCTATGTCGCACTTGATGGGCTACCTTAACACTAACTGTTTGTTGAGTTGTGTAACCATGCAAACACGTGCCCTTATGGTGGCTCCTCTGAGGTTTGAACCCGTTAAAAATATTTCTCGAATCTGATCCTGGAAAAGGAAACTTTATTTATTTGAATAGGTTTCCAAGTTGGAGTGGCTTCCTAAAAGGAGTTCCCCATTTTGGTTCTAATTTTTAGTTATAAATAGGGAGTGAGTCTTCTTTGTAAGATTATCCAAGAGGTTGCTTTTTCGTGAATCAATCCGAGAAAGTTGAAGCGAATAAATCTTATGGTAAGATTTGGGAACTTCTTTGTGGGAATTTTGGGGGTAAGTACAATGTGAGTTTTTGGTGTAATTAGGGGTTGAAAAGCATTACGGATGTTTAAGTGACTTGAGTGTGGTTGTAATCTCGGTTATATCGCTTAATCTATACAAAAAAACCTCTCTTCACGTGGATGTAGGCCACATCGACCGAGCGTGTAAATTGTGTATTTGATTTATTTTCTTATTCTGTTTATTATTGTTTTCAATTCCTTATTTCCGCAACGAAATTGGGACATTCAATCATTTTTTTTATTTTTTGGCTTCAATAATCAAATTTGTTTTTTTTTTGTATCGAAGGTGTCCTGGCCAGCATCCGTACGGATCGCGCACCTCGACTAATCCTCCGAGAGGGCTAGTGCAACATCCCACTGCCACGACCCTCCGCTTAAATCACCGGCACCCAGCGAGATTCGAACCCAAGACCTCTCGTGAAAGGACCAGAGCACAAACTAGCTGGGCCACGATGGGTGGGTTTCAATAATCAAATTTGTTCAACGCAAATGAACTCAAGAAACCAAACTCACAACTGAAACAATGAATACTAACAAATCTTCAAAAATTCACTAAGCATGTACTAGATGTGCATGAATTTGTTCCTTCAATTGTTGTTAATACAGTCTAGAACATAATGACAAGCTCCGCAAGATTTCCACAGCTAAATTATGGTCATCTCAGTGACTAAATCTGGAAAAGTAATTTACTTGGAACTTTATACTAAATCTGCATCCAACCAAGTAAAAAGTGAGACCTTTTCTGTTTCTCTTAGTCAAAGAATTGGGCTTTATTAGCATAATAATTTTTGGGTGACTTAGAGAATTGTGAGCCACAAATTATTAAAAAACTAGACCACGACAATTTACTTGGAATTTCTAATCCCACAATTGTTACATATGTCTTGAATTTTTTATGATTGGATCAGTTGATGACCTGATCTGACCCGACATACCCGATGCTTTTTTCTGTGACCCGAAAAATAGAGATTTAGTTCGCGACACGGAGAGTTGGGCCGATAGGCCCAACTCGTAGCAAGCGAATAAATCTCAATGGGGGTACGCCGCATGTCGCGGGGGGTTCGGGGGCTACACCCCGACCGAAATTTTTAGGGGACCTATTTATACTGTGTTAGGGTTTCTTCACCGTGAGCAAGTTTTTCCTTTGTTTTTGAGAGAGTTAAGTGAGCCGTGAGCTTTGTAATCCCTTCTCTCTCTTGATTATAGTGGAATTGAATTTTGCCTCGCCCGTGGACATAGATCACTTTATGATCGAATCACATAAATTCTTGTCTTCTGTGTTCGTTCTTCCGCACTTGTTTTCAACAAACTGGTATCAGAGCCTAGTTCGTTTCTAGGATTATTTGAGATGGCATCCTTGAATTTTCAGATCCCATCTTTTGACGGACAAAACAACTTCGGATTATGGAGAATAAAGATGAAGGCTTTATTGAAGTGAGAGGGTACGTTTAGGGCGGTGGACAAAAATTATGCAGACGACATGACCTCGGGTGAGATTGAAGAGATGGAAGAAAAAGCGCATAGCGCAATCCAGTTGTCTCTGGATGACAAAGTTTTGCGGGAAGTCGCCGATGAGGAAACAGCGGCTGGTCTCTAGAAGAAACTGAAAAGTCTATATATGAAGAAATCTCTAACATCAAAACTTTATTTGAAGCAGCGTCTTTATACCCTAAAGATGCGTGAAGGTACCCCTATTCAGGAACACTTGGATGAGTTTAATAAAATTGTTCTTGATATGAAAAATCTAGATATTAAACTCGAAGATGAAGATCAAGCTTTGATCGTATTATGTTTACTACCTGCCTCATATGAAAATTTTGTGAACTCGATGCTTTATGGACGTGAATCCATAACTTTGGAGGATGTCAAAGCATCTTTGAATTCTCCTGAACTGAGAATGAAAATGAATGGGAAAACCAGTGAAGATAGAGCAGACGATTTGTTTGTGAGGGGCAGGACCAAGAGCAAGGATAAATTTTTCAGAGGGAAATCTGTTGGTCGTTCAAAATCTAGGCCACCTGGAGATAAAATGAATGTTGAGTGCTATTATTGTCACAAGAGGGGACATTACAAGTCAAATTGTCCTTTACTCGAGAGAAAGGATAAGCAGCATGGTCAAAAACAAGATTCGGCAAATGTTGCAAAGGAAGGTGAGTCTAATGCGTCAGACAGTATTCTTACTGCATGTTCTGCTGTTAGTTTTTCCAACGATGTTTCGATAATGGATTCGGGAGCATCATATCACATGTGCCCAAATAGGGAGTGGTTCACCACATACGAGACTGTAAACGGTGGATCAGTCTTGATGGGTAATGATGTTGTATGCAAAGTCGTGGGTATTGGTACTGTTCGGATTAAATGCCACGATAAAGTAGTGAGAACCTTGACTGAAGTAAGGCATATACCAGACTTGAAGAAAAACCTCATCTCGTTGAGCAGTTTGGATTCCATTGTGTGCATGTACTCAGGTGGAGGTGGAGTCCTCAAAGTCTCCAAAGGCAATCTAGTTGTAATGAAAGGAAACAAGGTAAATCACTTGTATCATCTACAGGGTAACACTGTTATGGGTCCTTCAATTGGCACATCCAATTCCATTTTTGATAATGATAAAATAAAACTGTGGCATATGCGTTTGGGCCGCATGATTGAGTGCTGCATGACAGTTTTGAGTAAACGTGGTTTACTTTGCGGGGAGAAGACAACCTCGCTAGATTTCTGCGAGCATTGCGTTCTTGGCAAGCAGTGCAGAGTCAGATTCAGCACGGGAACGCATTCGACAAAGGGCACACTCGACTACATCCATTCTGATTTATGGGGACCAGTACAGGTTCCATCTAAGGGTGGTGCTCTTTACTTTGTGACGTTCATTGATGATTATTCCAGTAAGGTTTGGGTTTATTTTTTGAAAAGAAAAAGTGATGTGTTTGAAACCTTCAAGAAATGGAAAGCCCTTGTTGAGAATTAGACAGGGAAGAAGATCAAACGTCTTAGGACTGATAATGGTCTTGAGTTCTATGGTGGCGACTTCAATGAATTCTGTGCAGATGAAGGTATCGTTCGACACCGTACAGTAAGGTACACTCCACAGCAAAACGGAGTGGCAGAACGTATGAACAGAACACTATTGGAGAGAGCAAGATGCATGCTCTCTAATGCTGGCATGGAAAAAGGCTTTTGGGCTGAAGCTGTTAACATGGCTTGTTATTTGGTTAATCGCTCTCCTTCAACAACAATCGAATGCAAGACTCCTTTCGAGATGTGGTCAAGTAAGCCTTGTGACTATTCTAACTTAAAGGTTTTTGGATGCCCTACTTATTATCATGTTAAGGATGGTAAGTTAGAACCTAGAGCAGGGAAATGTATTTTTGTTGGGTATGCTGATGGGGTGAAAGGTTATTGTTTATGGTGCCAAGAACCGAATTCACATAAGTTCATTATTAGTAGAGATGTTACTTTTAATGAAACGTTTATGCTTGATCAGAGTAAGTCTGTTGATAAGTCTGCAGAAAAACTTGAGAGCGATACGAATGAGGTGGAGGTTCAGGTGGAGCTTCCAAGAAAGACCTCTCAGGATGATTTGGGTGAGCAAACCATTACTGTTGATTCAAGTTCAGATGACGAAGCTGTAGCTCAGGTGGAGCAACCATATTCCATTACAGTTGGCAGAGAAAGGAGGGAAACTCGGCATCCTCAGAAATATGGATACTCTGATCTGGTGGCTTATGCTCTTATGACAGCAGAAGGTATGGGTATTCAGGAACCTTCTACCGATACTGAAGCTATTACTTGCACATAATCAGAAAAATGGGCTGTTGCTATGGTTGAGGAACTCGAATCACTTCACAAGAACCAGACTTGGGACTTGGTGCCGTTGCCTAAGGGAAACAGGGCCATTGGGTGTAAATGGGTCTTCAAGAAAAAGGAAGGAATTTCATGTATCGAAAATACTAGATGCAAGGTACGGCTTGTAGCTAAAGGCTACAGTCAGAAGGAGGGAATTGACTATGATGAAGTATTTTCTCCTGTGGTAAAGCATACTTCCATTCGTGTGTTGCTGGCCATAGTTGCTCAATTTGACTTAGAGCTTGAGCAACTTGATGTTAAGACTGCGTTTTTGCATGGCTAGCTTAATGAGACTATTTATATGGCTCAACCCGAGGGCTATTATGTAGAAGGCAAGGAAGATCACATTTGTAAATTGAAGAAATCATTGTATGGTCTGAAGCAGTCTCCAAGGCAGTGGTATAAGAGATTCGACAGCTTTATGATAGAAAACGGTTATGATAGGAGCAGCTAAGATAGTTGTATCTACTTCAAGAAGGGTTCAGATGGATCCTTTGTGTATCTTCTCTTATACGTGGACGATATGCTCATTGCTGCAAAGAACATGTCAGATGTGTTGATCTTGAAGAAATGACTCAGTGAGGAGTTCGAGATGAAAGACCTGGGCCCTGCCAAGAAGATCTTAGGAATGGAGATTAAGAGGGATAAGAAAGCTGGGAAGTTATATCTCTCGCAGAGGAGGTATATTGAGAAGGTACTTGAGAGATTTGGCATGCAAAACGCTAAGCCTGTCAGTACACCGTTAGCATCACATTTTAGACTCTCAGCTCTACAGTCATCTCAATCAGAAGTTGAGGAAGCTACGATGTCTCGTGTCTCATACTCCAATACAGTGGGTAGCATTATGTATGCTATGGTATGTACACGTCCCGACATTGCGCGGGCAGTTAGCGTAGTGAGTAGATATATGGCGCATCTTGGAAAGATCCATTGGCAGGTAGTGAAATGGATACTTATATATCTTAAAGGATCCACAGAGTTGGGCTTAATGTTTGATAGAAATAGCTCTAACGGTATCTCAGTTGTGGGATTTGTGGATTCTGATTTTGTAGGTGATCTTGACAAAAGGAGATCTTTGACTGGCTACCTTTTCACACTTTCTGACTCGGCTATTAGTTGGAGGTCAACCTTACAGTCGACAGTTGCTTTGTCTACTACAGAGGCAGAGTATATGGCAGCAGCAGAAGCAGTGAAAGAAGCTATTTGGTTAAAGAATCTTGTTCAGGAACTTGGGCTCCAGCAGGAAGACAATTCAACTTCCTTTTGCGACAATCAGAGTGCTATACACTTGATTAAAAATCAAGCATATCATGAGAGGACCAAGCATATTAAAGTCAGGTACCACTTTATTCAAGAGGCAATTGCTGAGAGAAATATAATGGTAAAGAAAATTGGTATTGCCGATAATCCTGCTGATATGTTGACTAAGCCAGTCCCCACCAACAAGTTTAAGCATTGCTTGAACTTGATTGGCATGCTTGGTTGACTTTCGCTCCTTTTGGGGAGCTTGTGGCAAGGTGAATGAAAGTTCTACTTTTGTTTCTTGAAGTGGATATGTTCTTTCGTTGCATCTCTTGTTTCCTACACCGAGCTAGCTCACGTAGGCTTAGGGATGCTGGGAGAATGTGTTCGACTTCTTGATTGTTTTTGGGAGAATTCAAGCCAAGATGGAGATTTGTTACATATGTCTTGAATTTTTTATGATTGGGTCGGTTGATGACCCGACCTGACCCGACATACCCGATACTTTTTTGTGCGACCCGAAAAATAGAGATTTAGTTCGCGACACGGAGAGTTGGGCTGATAGGCCCAACTTGTAGCAAGCGAATAAATTTCAATGGGGGTACGCCGCATGTCAAGGGGGGTTCGGGAGCTACGCCCCTGACCGAAATTTTTGGGGGACCTATTTATACTGTGTTAGGTTTCTTCACCGTGAGCAAGTTTTTCCTTTGTTTTTTAGCGAGTTAAGTGAGCTGTGTGCTTTGTAATCCCTTTTCTCTCTTGAATATAGTGGAATTGAATTTTGCCTCACCCGTGGACGTAGATCACTTTGTGATCGAACCACGTAAATTCTCGTCTTCTATGTTCGTTCTTCCGTACTTGTTTTCAACAACAACTATAATGGCCTTAATGCTTGAGTGCAGGTCAAAGATCACCTCTGCAGTTCTGTTGTCTTGAACCTTCTGACTTTTCTTACTCCGAAAGCTAAATTTCCGAGATGTCGCATTTCTCAGTACCTTTCAAGAGTTGTCCTATTGTGGCTGTCCAGAACAAAAGACTGACTCTTCAAAGTCCTCGAATCTGAAAATGACTTAAGGGGAAATATCTTCAAATTTCATCATGTTAATATATTGAGTTTGTTCCGACAAGTTTCTTTCTCATATTTCCAACTGAGATTGAAAAATAACACATTGCGATTGCCATCCAAGAAAACCTGATGGATCACATTCTTCTCCTTTTAGCTGCTAAACTAGGCGACCACTTCAGCGGAGAATTTTCTCCCCCAGGAAGTCTTCCGGTTGTGACAGAAATAAAGCAAGGCCCCCTTTGCTTCTGGGATTTGCAAGTTGAAAAAATAAAGGAAAGGTCCTGTGACCCCTCTAATGGAAACTTTTATAATGCACCAGCACATAATTTGAAGTGCGCATTTTGTGTGATTAGGATTGGAACAAGGTTTTCTCAATGACTTCTTTTTTCTTTGAGGGAATTAAGATAATCGCGCCCTTTTATTTTGATTTTGCCCTTTCATCATGCCATGTACAAAAAATGAAAGGCGAGCAGAAGTTGGTATAAAAAGTCTCTAAACATTTTGCCTTTGCATTGTTGAAACATTTTGCCTTTCAAACATTGGAGGAGTTAAATTGCACATTAAAGAAAACTTTGAATATCATTAATAAGAAACAACCAAGTCTTTGATTTTATTTTATTTTTTCTGCTGAGCAATTATTGAGTCCTTAATATGCTATTGGTGTGGAAATATTCTATCCTCAAGAAAGAATCCTAAAAGATACTAGGAAGTAACACCAGTACATGAAAATTCTTCCCTTCATCCCCTGGAATAACTATATCAAGGGACTCATCCCCCTATGCCTTTCTCCCTAAGTTTAGGTTCATGCTCATAGAAAACGTCAAAATCATGTCCAATTTGGTTCTTCAAATCCTTTTGCTTCTGGTTTCCCTCTCGGTACAGGCATCAGGAGCTGCACTTGGACTTGCAAGGCCCAACAGTGTTGAAAAATGCGGGAACATCACCATTCCCTTCCCCTTCGGAGTAGGAGCCGGGTGTTTCCTGGATGACTGGTACGAGATCGTCTGCCAGCAAAACTACACGGTCCCCATTCTAAATAAGATTGGATTGCGCGTCCTCAACATTTCACTCCTGCTTCCAGTAAATCCACGAACGGCATGATTAGCGTCAGTATTCCAGCACTTTACTCAAATGCAAGCTGCGGGGGTGATGGACTTGGTATGCCGGTGAGCTTTGAAGGAAGTCAATTTGTCTTCTCCCAGACATGGAACGTCTTTAGGTCAGTTGGTTGCAACACCCTAGCAATCTTGAATAGTATAGAATCAGCTGTTGTCGGTTGCAGGTTGAAATGTGTTGGAACCAAATCCAACATTAGCAGGTATAGTGCTTGTTCCGGGAGGGATGGATGCTGCCAGACTACGGTTCCCTTTAACCTGCAGGGCTTTCATGTGGATTTCAAAGAGGAATGTGGACGTCAGGGGTGCCAGTACGCTTTCCTGGCAGACAAATCATGGTTCTTGAGGTCTAACTTTACAGGCTTATATGATTTGAGAATGTATAATACGGTTCCAGCAGTGTTGGAATGGGGAATTGCAAACAATACCGACTATGCGCTTGAGCTTATGCGGCAAGACTATCTGAATTATACATGCGACACATATAGCCTCAATGGCCTTTATAGGTATGTAGGTGAAATGACATTTACGCAGTGCTTCTGCCGTCGGGGGTATCGTGGTAAACCCTATCTCCGTCATCTTTCTGGAGGATGCCATGGTAACTTACTTGATGTTATCACGGTGAAGTGGCTTGTTCATTCCCAGATTTGTCCTTGAAAATAATGCATTCACACTGTTTAATGATCACATGCATGCCTTTCTGCTTTCCTTTTGTTTTATTTTTCTGTCCAAGATTATACAAAGTGAATGCAACTTCGAAAAAAATTGATTATACTGATAATAATTTACTGGAAGTGAAGGGGAACGTAATGGACTTTTCGTATCATATTTTAAGCCAGCGAATTAATAGTTTATGAGGAAATGTGACCTACTAGTCTCGCTACTTTGCTCAAGGGGATGTGTTTCCCTGCTGATATACTTATTCTATATTTGTCATCAGACATTAATGAATGTGAAGTTCTTGAATAACCTAAACAATGCTAAAGTGAGGTTGATATTCAGAATTTAGGAAAAAGACCATATTCATGTTGTATTTGAATTTGTATGTATCCGAGGTAACGGAAACTAAAAAGCAAAAATTGGTTGGTAATGAAATGTGAAATTTTGTGGCGATAATCAAAGGGATGGAGCTTTTATTTAATATAACGTGGAAGCAGAAGTATTAATACGATTTACAGACAAAAGCAATGTGTACAACTTTCCAGTGGTCTTTGTCGAACTCTTGACAGGGCGAAAGCCAATCTCTCCGCTAAAGGAAGAAGAAGGAAGAAACCTCGCGGCGTACTTTATGATCTCTATGGAGGAGGATTCTGTGTCCGACATGGTTGATGCTTAAGTTTTGAAGGAGGGTACGGAAGAAGGGATCACAACAGTTGCTGACCTCGCAAGAAGGTGCTTAAACTCAATTGGGAGGAACCGGCCGACGATGAAGGAAGTGGCAATGGAGTTGGAGAGAATAAGGAGGCTCCGAAATCCTTTGGATTTCCAAAAGAACCGAAGTACTTCGGATTTCCAGCAAGATCAAGAAGAGGTTTGTTAGAGCTGTGTCTCATTGCTGCTGTATAATACTCTGTCATTTTAGTGATTTTGAATTAGTCAAGTTAGTTTGTTAAGCAGTTTGACTTGTTAGCTATTTTTCAGGTAGTGAATCAAGGTTGTTTTGTTTTGCACGATTGTGTGCAGTTAAGTTGTTCTGTTTTGGATTGGTCTATATAATTTTTTAAAAGTTGAATGAAGAGTTAAGTTGTTCCTTTAATCTCTCTTGGGTGTGCGATAAGTTTGAGAGAATTGTGCTGAGAAACTTAAGCACTTTCTACTTCTGAAAATATTCAGAAGCAGCAACAGAGGTATCAAAGCACTTTCTGCTTCTGAAAATATTCAGAAGCAGCCACAGTGGTATTGAAGCACTTTCTGCTTCTGAAAACATTGAGAAGCAACAGTGGTATCAGAGCTGACGTTGTGGGATCTTAAGGGACTGAGAGGTGAGTGGAAGTAGCTGAAGGACCGCGTTCAATCTGCGAAGAAGAAGCTGATGGAGGCAGGATCAAGTGGATTCTCTGCAATGGCTCCTCCAGTTTTTTCAGGTGAGAATTATCAAGCCTAGGCTGTCAAGATGACAGCATTTTTGGAGGGTCATGATCTGTGGGAGGCTGTGGAGAATGATTATGAGGTAAATCCACTTCCAAACAATCCTACGGTGAATCAGATAAAGATTCATAAAGAAAAAACCACTAGGAAGGCCAAGGCAAAGTCTTGCCTGTATGCTGCTGTCTCACCAACTATCTTTACAAGGATCATGAGATGTGATTCTGCAAAGACAATATGGGAGTTCCTAAAGGATGAATGTGAAGGAGATGAGAAGGTAAGGAGCATGAAGGTGCTGAACCTCTTGAGGGAGTTCGAGAGACAGCAGATGAAGGATTCTGAGTCAGTGAAGGAATACTCTGATAGGCTGATTGAGATAGCTGATAAGATCAGAGTCCTAGGGACTGACTTGAAGGATGAAAGACTGGTTCAGAAGATCTTGGTGTCTCTTCCAGAGAAGTATGAAGCCACCATAGCTTCTTTGGAAAATACGAGAGACCTAGCTGATATAAAACTTGCAGAATTGTTAAGTGCCCTACAAGCACAGGAGCAAAGAAGACTAATGAGGAGAGAGGAACCTGTAGAGGGTGCACTGTAAGCTAAAGTGAGTTTCAATGATGGAGGTAAAGGGAAGAAATGGACTCAAAATAAAGGGAATGCATGCAACTTTAGGTTTGCAGCAAAAGAAGGGAGCTCTAGTGAGTCTGGAAAATGGAAGAAGAACAATAAGCTCTGTCAACATTGTGGTGGAATCAGTCATCAGTCTTTTAGATGCCGGAGAAGGCCTGATGCAAAGTGCAGAAGATGTCATAAGGTTGGTCACATGGAGGCTATTTGCAAAGAGAAAAATCACCAGCAAGCGGGAGAAGTACAGACAGCACTGAATGAAAATGAGGCAGAGCACTTATTTGTAGCCTCTCATTCAAGTTCTTCTGTTGAGAATTGTTGACACCTGATTTTTAATCATTTTTTCTATTGCTAAAGTAATAAAAAAATCTATAAAAATTCATAAAATTGAAAAATCAACTTTGGGGACCTTAGCCAAGCCTAGAGAACTAATTTTGACCAAAAAATAATTTTTCATATTTTCAGTATTTTTTAGTATTTTTATTTTCGAAAATTCATGAAAAATAAAGAAAAAATGAGAAAATTGCAAAATCAACTTTGGAGGCCTTGGCCAAGCCTAGGAAACCATTTTTGAACAAAAAATAAATTTTCATATTATATATATATTTTTTTTAATTTTTTTAAAAAAAATACAAAAATACTTGAAAATTTTGGAAAAATAACATTTGAGGCAAAAAAAAATACACAAAGATAGTTAATATTTTTATTTTAAATATATTTTCATATTGGCCATCGCAAATTCAGAAAAATCCAATTCGAGTCACGTGTTCCTTCACGAGTATAATCTCGAATCGGGCCTAAAAAAATTTTAATTTGAGTCAACTTATTTTTAATTTTTACTTTTTATGAGTTGTGACATTATCTTCTAATATTTTAAATTTTCATCTTGGCCCAATTATACCTAGAATGACTTAATTTTGCAAAAGGGCTTTAATTAAATTCTGCATTATTTTCAGCGGCAAGAAATGAGCTTAAATTTGACATATGGTAAATTTTGGTGTGTCAAAAATTGTGAGGAGATTTGGACTTAAAGAAATATATTTTTTCAGGGACTGAATTGTAAATACTTAAAATTCAAGGACTAGAGTGCAAATACCTAACTCTTGAAGGATTATTTTACAAATAACAAAAAGAAGAGTTAGTGGATAAATTAGAATAGAGAAGGGAAGATGGAGAAGAGGAGATGAAGAAGAGAAGTTGGAGAAGAATGGATGGAGAAAATAAGATAAAAATAGAGAAGAGAAAATGAAGATGAAGAAGAGTTAGTAGAGAAATTAGAATGGAAGATAAGAATAGAGAAGGGAAGATGGAAATGAAGAAGAGTTAGTGGAGAAATTAGAATGGGAGATAAATATGGAGAAGGGAAGATGAAGATGAAGAAGAGTTAGTGGAGAGATTAGAATGTAAGATAGAGATGGAGAATGGAAGATGAAAATGAAGAAGAGTTAGTGGAGAAATTAGAATGGGAGATAGAGTTAGTGGAAAAATTAGAATGGAACATAGATGAGTAGGTTATAAAAGGAGGAAGAAGTGAGCTTGAGAAAGGAATTTTTTGGGGGAGAAAATTTGAAGTGTTTGAGGAATTTTTTTTTGAGAGAAAATTTTGGATGTTTGAGAGAGTTTTGGGACATTGAAGAAAAATTTGAGAGAAAGAAAATACCAAAAGAGAGAGAATTTTGAAGATTATGGGAAATTAAAGCTAGGAGTTATCATCACAAATTCCTTCATCGATCAATATAAATCAAGAGTTCATCCTCGTCAACGAGCAAGCAAATTCGAGCTAAGTGTTTTTATTTATTCATTTATTTATGATTTTACTCGCAAATTAGCACAAATTGTATACACTTTCTCCATCTCTTTTTTTCCCATATTTTATTTCAGGAGAAGAATATCTCTATGTCAACAGCAAAAATCTCGTAGAGATGCAAAAATCGGCCCAGAATAACTCCTAAGTTGTCCACCGATTTCTCAACTGATCTGTGACTAAAAGTCCCTCTTAATTCAAAAGAAACTCTCTATATTGGGAATATAGAGAGCGAAAATCAATTATAGAAATCCCTCCCAAAAAAACGGGAGATAAGTACTCTTTTCACTCTTCTGGTTTTAGGTGCAGATTAACACTTATTTTGTATACTGACACTTCACTCTATTTTATGTCAAGAAGCCGTAGCTCTATATCAATGGTCAACCCTATGGAAGCACAGAATCGGCTTGGAGGAGTCCTCAAGCGCGCACAAATTTCAAATATTTGAATCAATTCGTTGTATTTCATTTTAAAGAATTCATACCCCAGAATGGAGAGGACAAAGTCCATCCGCAATCTAAATACCTGCACCATAAATCCCAAAGGGAAGAGCCAGGCCAATGCTTAGCCTCCCATTGGAGGTTTTTACTTACAGTAGTTAAATACCTGCAACTTAAATACCTGCACCTTAAATCCCAAAGGGAAGAGCCAAGCCAATGCTTAGCCTCCCATTGGAGGTTTTTACTTACAGTAGTTAAATACCCGCAACTTAAATACCTGTACCTTAAATCCCAAAGGGAAGAGCCAAGCCAATGCTTAGCCTCCCATTGGAGGTTTTTACTTACAGTAATTAAATACCTGCCATGTACTTCCAATAATTTAATTTTTGAATCATCAGACCCAAAAGATGAGTAGGTCGTAATACTGCACAGAAGTCGTTAACACACTCCCTTTTTCGGCTTCAGGGAATCTTTAACACTTAAAAAAAATATAACAAATAAAAATATATACCATCCATGCATCCTATTTAAAAAGTGAAAACACAAAAGAGAATACCCTACTAGAGCCTTAGGAATAAACCAAGCCTGAGTTGCCGAATTAGGATATCCATGAAATTAAGGTACCGAAAGGGCATTAGTTTTAATTAACTAGTGTAACCAAGTTCCCGAGCTCATAATCTCTGGTTCGCAGGAATAAATTAGTTCTCCCGCTAATTTATTTAGGTTTCTAATCGACCTACCAAGAACGATTAGTGGCGACTCCAAATTTCAAAATCATATAAACAAAAACCAAAGTTGCGATTCGATAGGGCTTGGGAGGGTCCGCGTTAGGTTAGTCAAATCTAATTAACCTAATAATCCGTTAACCCTTTTAACATTTAAAAGTTTTTTTAGAGGGTCGCGACAGCTTGGCGACTCCGCTGGGGACGGGATTTTTAAATTTTCGAAAAAAGATACCAATTGAAATACTTGAATTTTTTCGAAATTTTAAAAGTCTTAGTGGACTTAGGCCAATGAAAATTTCATGGATATCTCGCTTCTGGCGATCTTGTTTGGGACTCATTCTATAGGTGTTATATGTTTTTGTAGGATGGGAGTTATAAGAGGCGGAGTGTTTGGCTAACCCCTTTGTTTTGCAGGCTCGGTATTGGGTTTATTTGTTTAATTTCGCACATTTTTAGAAGCGCTGTTTTGATATCAATTATTGTGCATGTCTTGCATACTCTGAGGATCACGACACCTGCACACACAAGCGTCTAAACCCAAGTCGCGAAATTCTTCCTAGAAAACCATAGATAGGGATCGAATATGCAAAGCTCTTGGGTCGATTGCGCTCGGGTTGACCATATTTTATCCCGCTCATTATCTGAATTGACAATTCTTCCCATTGTGATTTGATTGCGCGGATGGTAAGTTTGTCAATTCAGATAGTGGGGGCCTTTTTAGGTCCATACCTTGTCTCTCCTTTTTTTTATTTTCTAGAGTCCACTCCTCACTTGAGTCATGCGTATGACTATGTGATTTGCATTTCTCCAAGGTAAAAGTAAGTTCTCTAATTTTATCTTGTATTTATTTTCGGTCGATCAATGCTAGGTGTCAGTCAGTTTTTGAACTTGATATTACGACCATTCTTTTAAAAGAAAATAAAAATTAAATTTGTCCCCCATTTCTTAAAAAAAATGAAAAAATGATGTGAAAAAAAAATCCCTTTAGGGGAATTCTATTAATCAATAAAGGATTTTTGTCGTGTTTTTATTGCTTCAATAAAAATGAAATTTTCCTGACAAATTTTCCTCTGGAAAATTTATTTCAATAAAAAGAAAAATTCCTAAAAAAAAACTTTGGTAAACATCAAGTGATTTTATCACATTTTTCAAATTATAAAGACTTGCAAGAAAATTCTTTTCGAGAAATTCGCTCATGTTTTTCTAAGAAAATTTTTTCTAAATAAAATTAGACTAATGTCTCGGGGGAATTTTGTTGACCAATAAAGGATTTCTGTCATGTCTTTCCTACTTCAATAAAAATAAAATTTTCCTGACAAATTTACCTCTGAAAATTTATTTTGATAAAAAGGAAATTCCTTCAAAAATTTTAGTAAACGTCAAGAGATTTTTTCACATTCCTTTAAAAAAATAATAAAATAATAAAAAAAGAGAGTAATAAATCTGCAAGAAAATTATGTATCAGAAATCAACCCATTTCTTCCTAAAGAATTTTTTTTCTTCTGATTTCTCTATAAAATAGAAAAATCAAATTGGACTAATATAGGAGTCATGGACCGACATTCCTTGTGTCGCATACTAATTATATCATTTTCTTTTGCAGGGAGATCCTAGATACCCCAGATGGGTGTAAAAATTAAGTTCAATAATATATCGAGAATCATCTTCAGAAATACCAAAAGACGAAAAACATCAAGGCTTCAACTGTTAATTCATGGGGCAAACGAGCACTGTCCATCTTTGACAGATAGAGTTGTGTCAATCCGTAAACTTGTATAGGCAGTGTATTCTGATATGACGGTGGATTTATATTAATTAAACACGGGGCATATTTAATGTATTGCAGAGGATCCCGCGTCTTTTGAAAGATAATATGGATTATATAATCAGGACCCGTGAAACAAGTACCTTAACCTGATTAAATCAACCAGAGACTGGTCTTAAAATTTCCTCGGATCCGAAACACGCGGAGGGTTTTAGAGGACCGAGGTTCTATTAATGAACGTGACCCACAAGTATTTCTCCCGATGCTACAGGCGCCCGATAAAAGCAAGTGGGCACCGAAAGAAACAAAACACAGTTGAAGTGGGCACGCAACAAATGGCCAAATTTATTGGCACACTAATTAAGTGGTGGCAGCTTTATTAATTTACATGATTGAACGCGGGTCTCTAGGTGGCTGGTGGAAAGCCACACTGAATGCCTCTCTAATGTTCTTGATATCATCGTCTACCGCAACCCGCGAGAGCATCATGAAGAAGATCAAACCTGGACGAATACATCTGCTTAGCTTCATCGCACGTTTTCGACTTTTATCTATGTCCAAAATTAATGCACAAGCTAGAAGTAATAATTTCCTTTTTCCCCTATTAAATGCTCGGAGCCGTTAACCGCACCAAACTTGAAAAAATTAATATCGAGAAGAAATCCGCGTAAATCTGAAGGGTAAATCCGTGTCGTTTCAAGTTACCCTCGAATTACTTAGGTTTTAAATTTAATCCCTTCTATTCTCAGGAAATTGCAAATCGACTCGAGAACGCAATCATATCCGAATAAAAGTTGAACAAATTTGGGGGCAAATCAACTCATTGGCATTACCACGGGATGGACAGCTTCGGACAAAGGAAAGTACAAGCGAAAGACGCAAACAATCTCAGAAATGGGTAATTCGATATCGTTCTAATTTGCACATAATCATCTCAAGTCTTGAATTGTCTTATTCCATTCTTAACAGGGGTTGCAGATTACCTCGAGAAATACCGTAACATAGCCCAATGTGATACAACAGGGCTGTTCTATCCCAAAGGATTAACCTTTGAAAAGGCAGCCCTATAGACACCTACGGTCCAATGGACCGAATGATATGGGGGATGACAGTAGGTCCGAAATATCCCGAGTTCGATCCCCAAGGGTGGGGAATGTTGTATGTATTATAAATAATTAAAACAACTTTTTGTGCATTTCTTTTTGCAAATAGGAATACTCGACGAGTAATACCGAAGTCAATATTTTGCCACATTCTCGGCTTAATGGTGAAGCATCCAACCAACGTCGAAGAAAACTCAATCCAACAAAATTGGTAAAAGACTCGTACAAGGCATTCAAGACGAAGGGTAAATCAGTATCGTTTCCAATTTATCCTTTTTAATACTGCATGACATGTCTCCTTTTCTTTTTATAGGAAATATTTATACTAACATTTAACATGTTGAAGGAGACAAATCCAAAAGAAAATTATGATTATCTGACAAGATCTATTCTGGTGAAAAATTGGGCAAATTAATCACAAGTTCTAAAGCGAAAAAGCAAATACGTCTTCCTTATCTCGTTTGATTTCTAAGGATAATTTCTCTGCTTTTTGCAGGGGCATTCAACCTCTAAACCATGGCGGTCGCTGTCATTAAACCAATCGAAATGCTCCCTCACCCATATGCTTCATCGCGCATGGGCAAAGTTTGAGACGAACCGCCCCTCGACATTAGGAGTAGACTTCCTAATTTGTTCGGTCCACCCACATACCAGGGGCAATTCAAATCCGCCCATATTTGCACATTATATAAACACACATGATGCTAAAAAATTGTCACATCTACATTGTGTTTACACAATTCATGAATTATGCATGACCATTCCGCGTGTTTAATTTACCAACTCCAACTTAGAGCATAAACTGCACATGAGACATCAAATGTGTAGAATGGGGCATGACAGGATGAGGAAAGGCAAACTATTTCTACACAAGTGTAACATTTTAATCTACGGATAAACAGCATTTCCCCAGAGTGAGAGAAAGCCCCTTCGGACTAAAGTCCCCCATTTAGATTACATTCGAGGCGTTCATATTATGAGAACCTCCTTAAATAGAATTGGTAATGCAAACTTGACAGAGTAGTTTTGCATGATCCACATTTTGATTGATTGCATCATGAGTTATCACACCAACTCCTTCTAATCATTGCCAACTTAGCTGAACAATTTTGAATGAACCAATGAACGCATTGATGAAAATGCTTGCACATGTTAGCTCTGACATTGCATGACAGGCAACACATTCCCGGTGTTTGAGTTACCTTCCAAAGTCTTGAAATTCATTCGGCGATTATTGAATGAACAAGCCTGGTTGTCGAGAAGCCACCAAGCATTTCTTCCAAATTCTCAGGTAAGTATATCTTCAACCTAAGCCTTTCAAGAGAATGAATTCTGACGGTTGTTGGGGTACTCGAATCCATTGCGGTATATACAGGTATCCGCCTTCTTCAATAAAGCATGATTTGTCTCAAGGACAGAAATGTTCGAGACCTTTTGATCTCTGCCTCTTTAGTTTATTCCTAAAGCGACAGGAGAATATAATTTGGGTTTGAGCTTCCGCAGGATTCCTGGTCTCCCCAGATTTCAGAATGGCACCCTTTGAGGTACACTAAGCCCTTCTTACAGGCAAACTAAGTCCTTCTTACAGGCAAACCAAGTCCTTCTTACAGCCACAAAGTCCTTCTTACAGGCAAACCAAGTCCTTCTTACAGGCATAAAGTCTTTCTTACAGGCAAATCAAGTCCTGCTTACAGGCAAACAAAGTCCTTCCTACAGGCAAAACAAGTCCTTCTTACAGGCAAATCAAGTCCTTTTTACAGGCAAACCAAGTCCTTCTTACAGGCAAATCAAGTCCTTCTTACAAGCACAAAGTCCTTCTTACAGGCAAATCAAGTCATTCTTACAAGCAAACTAAGTCCTTCTTCCAAGCAAACCAAGTTCTTCTTACAGGCACAAAGTCCTTCTTACAGGCAAATCAAGTCCTTCTTACAGGCACAAAGTCCTTCTTACATGCAAATCAAGTCCTTCTTACAGGCACAAAGTCCTTCTTACAGGAAAATCAAGTCCTTCTTACAGGTAAACTAAGTCCTTCTTACAGGCAAACCAAGTCTTTCTTACAGGCACAAAGTCCTTCTTACAGGCAAATCAAGTACTTCTTACCGGAAAACCAAGTCCTTCTTACAGGCACAAAGTCTTTCTTACAGGCACAAAGTCTTTCTTACAGGCAAATCAAGTCCTTCTTACAGGCACAAAGTCCTTCTTACAGGCAAATCAAGTCCTTCCTACAGGCATAAAGTCCTTCTTACAGGCAAATCAAGTCCTTCTTACAGGCAAAGCAAGTCCTTCTTACAGGCACAAAGTCCTTCTTACAGGCAAATCAAGTCCTTCTTACAGGCAAATTAAGTCCTTTTTACAGGCAAATCAAGTCCTTCTTACAAGCACAAGTCCTTCTTACAGGCACAAGTCCTTTTTACATGCACCAAGTCCTTTCTATAGACACCAAGTCCTTCTTACAGGTATCTCCATGGGGTGACCTACCATACGGGTTAAATCTCAATCAAAATTTAATCAGTAGAATCCTTTTATTAGGAATCTACCATGGTACGACCCACCATACGGGTCAAATGGTATGATCCACCATACGGGTCAAATTTTAATTCAATTTTTAATCAGTAGAATCCTTTTATTAGGAATCTACCATGGGTTGATCCACCATACGGGTTCAGGTTCAACTACCCTAAAGTTTTTTTTATATAACGAATCCTTACGTTCTCATTTCATTTTCAGTGGAACATTTATGTCACGACTCTTTTTATTTCCTTGTATTGAGTCGATTAGAATTCAGGTGTCATCTCGTCTTTGAAATGAACCTCTACCGAGCTTCCTTTCAAAGAGGGGCAGCTGTTGACACCTGATTTTTAATCATTTTTTCTATTGCTAAAGTAATAAAAAAATCCATAAAAATTCATAAAATTGAAAAATCAACTTTGGGGACCTTAGCCAAGCCTAGAGAACTAATTTTGACCAAAAAATGATTTTTCATATTTTCAGTATTTTTTAGTATTTTTCTTTTCGAAAATTCATGAAAAATAAAGAAAAAATGAGAAAATTGCAAAATCAACTTTGGAAGCCTTGGCCAAGCCTAGGAAACCATTTTTGAACGAAAAATAAATTTTCATATTTTATATATATATTTTTAATTTTTAAAAAAAATACAAAAATACTTGAAAATTTTGGAAAAATAACATTTGAGGCCAAAAAAAAATACACAAAGATAGTTAATATTTTTATTTTAAATCTATTTTCATATTGGCCATCGCAAATTCAGAAAAATCCAATTCGAGTCACGTGTTCCTTCACGAGTATAATCTCGAATCGGGCCTAAAAAAATTTTAATTTAAGTCAACTTATTTTTAATTTTTGCTTTTTATGAGTTGTGACATTGTCTTCTAATATTTTAAATTTTCATCTTGGCCCAATTATACCTAGAATGACTTAATTTTGCAAAAGGGCTTTAATTAAATTCTGCATTATTTTCAGCGGCAAGAAATGAGCTTAAATTTGACATATGGTAAATTTTGGTGTGTCAAAAATTGTGAGGAGATTTGGACTTAAAGAAATATATTTTTTCAGGGACTGAATTGTAAATACTTAAAATTCAAGGACTAGAGTGCAAATACCTAACTCTTGAAGGATTATTTTACAAATAACAAAAAGAAGAGTTAGTGGATAAATTAGAATATAGAAGGGAAGATGGAGAAGAGGAGATGAAGAAGAGAAGTTGGAGAAGAATGGATGCAGAAAATAAGATAAGAATAGAGAAGGGAAAATGGAGATGAAGAAGAGTTAGTAGGGAAATTAGAATGGAAGATAAGAATAGAGAAGGGAAGATGGAAATGAAGAAGAGTTAGTGGAGAAATTAGAATGGGAGATAAATATGGAGAAGGGAAGATGAAGATGAAGAAGAGTTAGTGGAGAGATTAGAATGTGAGATAGAGATGGAGAATGGAAGATGAAAATGAAGAAGAGTTAGTGGAGAAATTAGAATGTGAGATAGAGTTAGTGGAAAAATTAGAATGGAAGATAGATGAGTAGGTTATAAAAGGAGGAAGAAGTGAGCTTGAGAAAGGAATTTTTTGGGGGAGAAAATTTGAAGTGTTTGAGGAATTTTTTTTTGAGAGAAAATTTTGGATGTTTGAGAGAATTTTGGGAGATTGAAGAAAAATTTGAGAGAAAGAAAATACCAAAAGAGAGAGAATTTTGAAGATGATGGGAGTTTAAAGTTATGAGTTATCATCACAAATTCCTTCATCGATCAATATAAATCAAGAGTTCATCCTCGTCAACGAGCAAGCAAATTCGAGCTAAGTGTTTTTATTTATTCATTTATTTATGATTTTACTCGCAAATTAGCACAAATTGTATACACTTTCTCAATATCTTTTTTTTCCCATATTTTATTTCAGGAGAAGGATATCTCTATGTCAACAGCAAAAATCTCGTAGAGATGCAAAAATCGGCCCAGACAAACTCCTAAGTTGTCCACCGATTTCTCAACTGATCTGTGACTAAAAGTCCCTCTTAATTCAAAAGAAACTCTCTATATTGGGAATATAGAGAGCGAAAATCAATTATAGAAATCCCTCCCAAAAAAACGGGAGATAAGTACTCTTTCCACTCTTCTGATTTTAGGTGCAGATTAACACTTATTTTGTATACTGACACTTCACTCTATTTTATGTCAAGAAGCCGCAGCTCTATATCAATGGTCAACCCTATGGAAGCACAAAATCGGCTTGGAGGAGTCCTCAAGCTCGCACAAATTTCAAATAGTTGAATCAATTCGTTGTATTTCATTTTAAAGAATTCATACCCCAGAATGGAGAGGACAAAGTCCATCCGCAATCTAAATACCTGCACCATAAATCCCAAAGGGAAGAGCCAAGCCAATGCTTAGCCTCCCATTGGAGGTTTTTACTTACAGTAGTTAAATACCTGCAACTTAAATACCTGCACCTTAAATCCCAAAGGGAAGAGCCAAGCCAATGCTTAGCCTCCCATTGGAGGTTTTTACTTACAGTAGTTAAATACCTGCAACTTAAATACCTGTACCTTAAATCCCAAAGGGAAGAGCCAAGCTAATGCTTAGCCTCCCATTGGAGGTTTTTACTTACAGTAGTTAAATACCTGCAACTTAAATACATGTACCTTAAATCCCAAAGGGAAGAGCCAAGCCAATGCTTAGCCTCCCATTGGAGGTTTTTACTTACAGTAATTAAATACCTGTCATGTACTTCCTATAATTTAATTTTTGAATCATCAGACCCAAAAGATGAGTAGGTCGTAATACTGCACAGAAGTCGTTAACACACTCCCTCTTTCGGCTTCAGGGAATCTTTAACACTTAAAAAAAATATAACAAATAAAAATATATACCATCCATGCATCCTATTTAAAAAGTGAAAACACAAAAGAGAATACCCTACTAGAGCCTTAGGAATAAACCAAGCCTGAGTTGCCGAATTAGGATATCCATGAAATTAAGGTACCGAAAGGGCATTAGTTTTAATTAACTAGTGTAACCAAGTCCCCGAGCTCATAATCTCTGGTTCGCAGGAATAAATTAGTTCTCCCGCTAATTTATTTAGGTTTCTAATCGACCTACCAAGAACGATTAGTGGCGACTCCAAATTTCAAAATCATATAAACAAAAACCAAAGTTGCGATTCGATAGGGCTTGGGAGGGTCCGCGTTAGGTTAGTCAAATCTAATTAACCTAATAATCCGTTAACCCTTTTAACATTTAAAATTTTTTTTAGAGGGTCGCGACAAGAATGATGCATGGCTGGTAGATAGTGGCTGTACCAATCATATGACTAGCAACTTAAAGCTGTTCACGTGGCTAGACAAGTCTGTCAGGTCCAAAGTCAGAGTAGGCAATGGACAGTATATTGAAGTACAAGGAAAGGGTACGGTGGCTGTTGAAGGAAATCAAGAGGTAAAGTTGATTAGTGATGTTCTCTATGTGCCAAAAATTGACCAGAATCTGTTGAGTGTTGATCAATTAGTTGAGAAGGGTTATAAGGTGACGTTTGAAGGAAAGGAATGTCTTGTTGAAAATGCCAATAGCAAAGAAGTGCTTAGAATGCAAATGAAGGAAAAGTGCTTCCTGTACAAGCCACTTGAGATGCAACAAATGGCTTTGAAGTGCAAAGAAGAAAACGCAGAGCTATGGCATAAAAGACTTGGGCATGTTCACTGTAAGAGCAAGCTGTTTATGCAGAAAAATAGCTTGGCAGAAGACTTGCCTAGCTTGGAGGAGGAATTTCCACAGTGCAAAACTTGTCTTCTTGGTAAGCAAGCTAGAATTCCCTTCAAAGGAGGAGGCTGGAGAGCAAGTAAGAAGCTGCAATTAGTCCACATAGACTTATGTGGACCTATGTCTGAGCAATCTCTTAATGGCAGCAGGTATTTTATTACTTTTACAGATGATATGACTAGGATGAGTTGGGTTTACTTTCTGCAAACAAAATCTGAAGTTACTGATGTGTTTGTGAAGTTCAAAACCTTTGTTGAGAATCAAAGTGAGAAAAAAATCAAAATGCTTAGGTCTGATAATGGTTCTGAGTATACTGCTCATAAGTTTAAGTTAAACTGTGAGCAAGCAGGCATTGTGCAGCAGTTCACTGCTCCCTATTCACCTTAACCGAATGGGGTCAGTGAAAGGAAAAACAGAAGTATTATGGAGATAGCTAGATGTATGTTGCAGGAGAAGATGCTACCTAAGAAGTTCTGGGCTGAGGCAGCAAATACTGCAGTGTTCTTGTTAAACAGACTTCCCACAAAGGCTTTAGAGAGGTCAACACCTTTTGAAGCCTGGTATGGTGTTAGACCTTCGGTGAAGCATTTGAGGGTTTTTGGAAGTTTGTGTTATACCCATGTTCCTCAGGTTAAGAGGGACAAGCTAGATAAAAAATCTGAGCCTGGAGTCTTCATTGGATATAGTCTGCAATCAAAAAATTATAGGATTTTTCAGCCTATAATAGGGAAGGTGACTGTAAGCAGAGATGTTTTTCTAGAAGAAGATGAGTGGAATTGGACAGAAGAAAAAGTCTCAAAACAACAACCTGCAACAATTGTACAAGTTGATGAAGTTGCGAATGAGTTGGAAAATACAGTGGATAATCTGCCAATAAGAGGCACAAGGTCACTTGCTGAAATTTATGAAAGGAGCAATGTGGCAGTGCTTGAACCAGCCAACTTTGTAAAAGCTAAGGACGATCAGAGGTGGATTGCAGCAATGCAGGAGGAGTTGGCAATGATTCAGAAAAATCAAACATGGGAGCTTGTTGACAGACCACCTGATAAGAATGTGATTGGGGTTAAGTGGGTGTTTAGAACAAAACTTAATTCTGATAGTTCTGTCAATAAACACAAAGCCAGACTTGTGGTGAAAGGCTATGCTCAGATATGGGGAGTAGATTATTTTGAGACTTTTGCTCCTGTCGCAAGACTTGACATAATCAGGTTACTAATAGCTGTTGCAGCAGAGAAGGGGTGGCCTATATTTCAGTTAGATGTCAAGTCTGCGTTTCTGAATGGAGAGCTCGAGGAGGAGATATTTGTTGAACAACCTGAGGGCTTCAGTATCAAGGGGCAAGAAGAGAAGGTATACAGGTTGAGGAAAGCTCTATATGGATTGAAACATGCTCCAAGAGCTTGGTATGGGAAAATAGACAGGTATCTACAGGATTTTGGCTTTGTAAGAAACTTGAGTGAGTTTACTCTTTATGTCAAAAGAGTGAACCACAGTATTGTGATTTTGTCACTCTATGTAGATGATTTGTTGGTTATAGGAAATGATGAGGAATTGATAGAGAGGGTGAAGTAAAGTCTGTTTGCAGTTTTTGAGATGACAAACTTGGGAAAGATGGCTTATTTTTTGGGTTTTGAAATCAAACAAGCATCACATGAGATCTTCATTTGCCAAATAAAATACTTGAAGGAGATTCTAAAGAAGTTTCAGATGGAAAATTGTAGAAGTGTAAGCACTCCTATGGCTGCTAAGGAGAAGCTGCAGAAGAATGATGGAACAGGTGAAGTAGACGCCTCTATGTATAGAAGCTTGATTGGATGTCTCATATATCTTACAGCAACTAGACCTGATATTCTATTTGCTGTGAGTGTTCTATCCAAATTCATGAGTAGTCTTAGTCAATTACATTTAGTTGCTGCAAAAAGGGTCTTGAGATATCTCAAAGGAACATTATCCTTTGGTGTGAAGTTTAGTAAAGGCCAGAAGTTTAAGTTACAAGGTTTTTCTGATAGTGACTGGGCTGGCTCGATAGATGACATGAAGAGTACATCTGGGTACTGTTTCATGTTTGGTTCTGCTTGTTTCTCTTGGTGTTCCAAAAAGCAAGAGATTATAGCTCAGTCCACTGCTGAAGCTGAGTTTATAGCAGCTACTGCTGCTGCAAATCAAGCTTTGTGGCTGAAAAAGATAATGAAGGATTTATGGTTGAATTCTGGTGATTACATTGAAGTTTATATAGACAATCAGGCTGCATTAGCAATATCACAGAATCCAGTCTTCCATGGCAAAACCAAACATTTTAAGATCAAGTTCTTCTTTCTGCGTGAAGTGCAACAGAATGGTGAAGTTAAACTAATTTATTGCAGATCAGAAGATCAACTTGCAGACATGTTCACAAAGCCACTTCAATCTAGAAGATTTGAGCTGTTAAGGAAAAGAATAGGGGTTTGCAGCAGCAACTGATCCAAGGAGGAGTGTGTTAGAGCTGTGTCTCATTGCTGCTGTATAATACTCTGTCGTTTTAGTGATTTTGAATTAGTCAAGTTAGTTTGTTAAGCAGTTTGACTTGTTAGCTATTTTTCAGGTAGTGAATCAAGGTTGTTTTGGTTTGCACGATTGTGTGCAGTTAAGTTGTTCTGTTTTGGATTGGTCTATATATTTTTTTAAAAGTTGAATGAAGAGTTAAGTTGTTCCTTTAATCTCTCTTGGGTGTGCGATAAGTTTGAGAGAATTGTGCTGAGAAACTTAAGCACTTTCTGCTTCTGAAAATATTCAGAAGCAGCAACAGAGGTATCAAAGCACTTTCTGCTTCTGAAAAAATTCAGAAGCAGCCACAGTGGTACCGAAGCACTTTCTGCTTCTGAAAACATTGAGAAGCAACAAGGTTGAGGCCACTGAATCTCACGATGCTAGTTTCACATCTAGCAAGTCTTTATCATGTGGAATTGGATGTAACAACATTCTCAGATGTGCAGCCGTTCGCACATTGCGAAACATGGTGAAGGCAGCTCTTTCCAGCATTATCCGCCTGCAAGAACGTCTAGCTATACTTGCAGAGACAAGCGGTACCAGAAATCGATCTTTTCCGTTCATATATCATGAAAGGGATTATTGTGTCTTAAGGATCCATCTATACTTTAGAGTAAGGATTACGTTCCAGTTGCACTTATACTCTTGGGAATAAGCGTCCTACTTGTATCAACCTTTCAATTGTTCGATTGGGCTTCTTTTTTTTTCAAGTGTTGAAACGAGCTGTGACTCGATTTCAGTTTCAGAAACATGATGGGATCAATTTCAAATTTCGAACGCGAGCATGATCAAACAATACATCAAAGCGTACAGTGCATGAAAATTCTTCTCTTCTTCCACTTAAAAAACAATAATTAAGGGACTCAGCCATAACCCCTTTCTCTATAGATTTGTTGAAATAATAAGCGCACACGTTAACGTATCGGGGGAAATACATAATACTATTTGTAATCAGAAAAAATAATAAGATGAAGATGGCGATAGTAACTTTAATAACAATAACCAAGCCAATAATTTTGTATTAATCTTTGCACATAAAGATTTCAAAGCAAATAAAATTGCTAGCTAATATAAACTCAAAAAAAGGAATTGAAAAGTGGTGCTAAGCAGGTTCACGAATTATGCCTTCTAAGATACAACACCTCAAACCTGTTTGTATCAGCACTACATGAACAGGATTCTGTTGAGCACTTCTCGAAACCGGCACACTTGGAGGATGACTACGAGAGAACTAAAGGAGTGTGATTCGAGTTGTGAGTTATTATTCTGAACTACAGAAACACATCTATTTATAGAATGGGAAAACGTCAGTTACGTCGACATTAAACCACGTCGGTTACGCCGACATATGTGCACATCGGTTATGCTTCCATTAAACCGTGTCGGTTATGCAGACATAAATGCATGTTGGTTACATTGACATAAGTGAACGTCGGTTATGCTGACATAAATTGAGTCATTAACACTTATAACTACAACAAGATTTAGGTCCATGAACTAGCCAAACGTGAAAATCATGTCAGATTTCGGTTTTTCAAATTTGTTCGCTCCTGGTTTCCCTCACAGTACAAGCATCAGGAGCAGCGCCTGGAATTCCAAGCCCGAAAATGTACTAAAAAATGCTGGAATGTCAACATTCCCTACCCCTCCGAGTGTCGGGTGTATGACTAGGATGATATCAGCCGCCAGTAAGACAACACGGTTCCCAAACTGAATAAGATGGGATTGTGAGTTGTCATCATTTCACTCCTGTCTAATAGGGGATACGCATATAAGATTTTGTGAGATCATTCCCAATTATTCTAAAAGTTTAAGCTATCGAAAGAATTTATGATTTAAAATTTAAATATTCTATTGAGGATGTCCTGAGTTCGAGTCTTTCTAAGCTCTTATTTGCCTCCACATTAGATATTTTCACGTTTAGTTTTAAGGGGAAAAAAAAGCCAGCTGTTCCAATACTGAATACAACACATTCAGCTGTTGTTGGTTGTAGGTCGAAATGTGCTGAAACCACCACTTACATCAGTTAGTATCATAGTACTTGTTCCGAGAGGGACAAATATAGGGAAGCGATCTGTTCATTCCCAGATTATACAAATTGAATGCACTTTCAACAAAATTTATTATGTTGATAATAACTTACGGAAAAAAAAAACAGGACAGTCCTTTCGTTAAAAGCATAATATTTTAGCCATGGAATTAACAATTTATAAGGAAATGCGACCTACTGCAAATTTTACTCAAGGAAATGGTTTCACTGCTAATACGTTGATTTTTTTCCTTTGGTCATCAGATATTAATGAATGTGAAGATTTTTTTAAAAAAATGCAACGGGATTAGTGTGAACAAACAGGGAACCTATGACTGCATCTATGGTAGAAACACAGCTCGATTTATTTTTATTGGTAAGTAGATCTTTTAACCAAGAATTTTAGACCGCTTCATGTGCTAGAGTAATGTTAGAAACAGAACAGCGTTGCCTAAATTGAGTACAGAAAAGAAGGTAGAGAAATAAGTTTAACATTCAACCAATAGAATCTATCAAAGAAATCCAAGGTTTCTCACTTTTGCCCTTACAATTATTGCACTGCAAGGGTTGGGGCAAGCCTTGGCACACTACTTTTGCGTCTTTTCTTGTGCAAAATTGCACAAATACATCAAGCAGACAAAAGAAATCAAGCTCGAAGAGAATTCAAACGCAATGGCGGTGTTTTGTGGGAAAGAGAGCTATCTTCAACTACAAGGATTTAAAGAAGGCCACTGACAATTTCAACGACCATAGGATACTCGGGTGAGGTGGACATGGTACTGTTTACAAAGGGAATGTTAGCAGATTAAAAGATAGTTGCGATAAAGAAATTCAAAGTGATAGACGAGGGGAAAAGTCGAACAGTTCATAAATGAAGTCGTCATTATCTAACAAATCCAGCGTAGGAATGAAGTTAAACTATTGGACTGTTGTTTGGAGATAGAAGTCCCGCTGTATGGGACTATACACCAATATACGCATAACCCAAATGGATAGTTTCTTGTATCATGGACACATGCCTATTAATTGCAACTGAAATTGCAGGGGGCTTATTTTACTTGCATCAGCAACCTCTATTCCCATTTATCACTCAAGACATCAGGTCCTATAGTATCCCCTTGGATAAGAAATATCAGGCACTAGTGGCAGATTTCTGTACTTCCAAACTCGTTTCCCTCGATCAAACTCATGCAACCACATTGGGGCAAGGGACTTCAGGCTACCTAAATCCCGAATATTTCCAACCAAGTCAATTTGCAGACAAAAGCAATGTGTACAGCTTTAGAGTTGTCCTTGTTGAGCTCTTAATGGGACAAAAGCCAATCTCAATGCCAAGGGAACAAGAAGGAAGAAGCCACCACTAGGGGTATCAAAGGTTCAATTCGATTTTTCAAGAAACCTGAACTAAATCGAGTCGAGTCGTTTGGGTGTGCATTCAGAGAATGAACTATTGACACCTGATTTTTAATCATTTTTTCTATTGCTCAAGTAATAAAAAATCCATAAAAATTCATAAAATTGAAAAATCAACTTTGGGAACCTTAGCCAAGCCTAGGGAACCAATTTTGACCAAAAAATAAATTTTCATATTTTATATATATATTTTTAATTTGTTTTTTTTAAATAAAAATAAAATACAAAAATACTTGAAAATTTTGGAAAAATAACATTTGAGGCCAAAAAAATACACAAAGATAGTTAATATTTTTATTTTAAATCTATTTTTATATTGGCCATCGCAAATTTAGAAAAATCCAATTTGAGTCACGTGTTCCTTCACGAGTATAATCTCGAATCGGGCCTAAAAAATTTAATTTGAGTCAACTTATTTTTAATTTTCACTTTTTATGAGTTGTGACATTATCTTCTAATATTTTAAATTTTCACCTTGGCCCAATTATACCTAGAATGACTTGATTTTGCAAAAGGGCTTTAATTAAATTCTGCATTATTTTCAGCGGCAAGAAATGAGCTTAAATTTGACATGTGGTAAATTTTGATGTGTCAAAAATTGTGAGGAGATTTGGACTTAAAGAAATATATTTTTTCAGGGACTGAATTGTAAATACTTAAAATTCAAGGACTAGAGTGCAAATACCTAACTCTTGAAGGATTATTTTACAAATAACAAAAAGAAGAGTTAGTGGATAAATTAGAATAGAGAAGGGAGGATGGAGAAGAGGAGATGAAGAAGAGAAGTTGGAGAAGAATGGATGGAGAAAATAAGATAAGAATAGAGAAGGGAAGATGGAGATGAATAAGAGTTAGTAGAGAAATTAGAATGGAAGATAATAATAGAGAAGGGAAGATGGAGATGAAGAAGAGTTAGTGGAGAAATTAGAATGGGAGATAAATATGGAGAAGGGAAGATGAAGATGAAGAAGAGTTAGTGGAGAGATTAGAATGTGAGATAGAGATGGAGAATGGAAGATGAAAATGAAGAAGAGTTAGTGGAGAAATTAGAATGGGAGATAGAGTTAGTGGAAAAATTAGAATGGGAGATAGATGAGTAGGTTATAAAAGGAGGAAGAAGTGAGCTTGAGAGAGGATTTTTTTTTTTGAGAGAAAATTTGAAGTGTTTGAGGATTTTTTTTTGAGAGAAAATTTGAAGTGTTTGAGGGATTTTTTTTTGGGAGAAAATTTGAAGTGTTTGAGAGAAAGAAAATACCAAAAGAGAGAGAATTTTGAAGATGATGGGAGTTTAAAGCTAGGGGTTATCATCACAAATTCCTTCATCAATCAATATAAATCAAGAGTTCATCCTCGTCAACGAGCAAGCAAATTCGAGCTAAGTGTTTTTATTTATTCATTTATTTATGGTTTTACTCGCAAATTAGCACAAATTGTATACACTTTCTCCATCTCCTTTTTCTTCCATATTTTATGTCAGGAAAAGGATATCTCTACGTCAACAGCAAAAATCTCGTAGAGATGCAAAAATCGGCCCAGACAAGCTCCTAAGCTGTCCACCGATTTCTCAACTGATCTGTGACTAAAAGTCCCTCTTAATTCAAAAGAAACTCTCTATATTGGGAACATAGAGAGCGAAAATCAATTATAGAAATCCCTCCCAAAAAAATGGGAGATAAGTGCTCTTTCCACTCTTCTGGTTTTAGGTGCAGATTAGCACATATTTTGTATACTAACACTTCACTCTATTTTATGTCAGGAAGCCGCAGCTCTATATCAATGGTCAACCCTAGAGAAGCACAAAATCGGCTTGGAGGAGTCCTCAAGCGCGCACAAATTTCAAATTGTTGAATCAATTCGTTGTATTTCATTTTAAAGAATTCATACCCCAGAATGGAGAGGACAAAGTCCATCCGCAATTTAAATATCTGCACCATAAATCCCAAAGGGAAGAGCCAAGCCAATGCTTAGCCTCCCATTGGAGGTTTTTACTTACGGTAGTTAAATACCTGTACCATAAATCCCAAAGGGAAAAGCCAAGCCAATGCTTAACCTCCCATTGGAGGTTTTTACTTACAGTAGTTAAATACCTGCAACTTAAATACCTGCACCATAAATCCCAAAGGGAAGAGCCAAGCCAATGCTTAGCCTCCCATTTGAGGTTTTTACTTACAGTAGTTAAATACCTGCAGCTTAAACACCTGTACCTTGAATCCCAAAGGGAAGAGCCAAGCCAATGCTTAGCCTCCCATTGGAGGTTTTTACTTACAGTAGCTAAATACCTGCAACTTAAATGCCTGTACTTTAAATCCCAAAGGGAATAGCCAAGCCAATGCTTAGCCTCCCATTGGAGGTTTTTACTTACAGTAGCTAAATACCTGCAACTTAAATACCTGTACTTTAAATCCCAAAGGGAAGAGCCAAGCCAATGCTTAGCCTCCCATTAGAGGTTTTTACTTACAGTAGTTTAAATACTTGCAACTTAAATACCTGTACCTTAAATCCCAAAGGGAAGAGCCAAGCCAATGCTAGGCCTCCCATTGGAGGTGTTTATTCACTGTCATGTACTCCCTATAATTTAATTTTTGAATCATCAAACCCAAAAGATGAGTAGGTCGTAATACTGCACAGAAGTCGTTAACACATTCCCTCTTTCGGCTTCAGGGAATCTTTAACACTTAAAAAAATATAACAAATAAAAATATATACCATCCATGCATCCTATTTAAAAAGTGAAAACACAAAAGAGAATACTCTACTAGAGCCTTAGGAATAAACCAAGCCCGACTTGCCGAATTAGGATATCCATGAAATTAAGGTACCGAAAGGGCATTAGTTTTAATTAACTAGTGTAACCAAGTCCCCGAGCTCATAATCTTTGGTTCGCAGGAATAAATTAGTTCTCCCGCTAATTTATTTAGGTTTCTAATCGACCTACCAAGAACGATTAGTGGCGACTCCAAATTTCAAAATCATTTAAACAAAAACCAAAGTTGCGATTCGGTAGGGCTTGGGAGGGTCCGCGTTAGGTTAGTCAAATCTAATTAACCTAATAATCCGTTAACCCCTTTAAAATTTAAAAAAAAAAATTTAGAGGGTCGCGACAGACTGGCGACTCCGCTGGGGACGGGATTTTTAAATTTTCGAAAAAAGATACCAATTGGAATACTTGAATTTTTTCGAAATTTTAAAAGTCTTAGTGGACTTAGGCCAATGAAAATTTCATGGATATATCGCTTCTGGCGATCTTGTTTGGGACTCATTCTATAGGTGTTATATGTTTTTGCAGGATGGGAGTTATAAGGGGCGGAGTGTTTGGCTAACCCCTTTATTTTGCAGGCTCGGTGTTGGGTTTATTTGTTTAATTTCGCACATTTTTAGAAGCGCTGTTTTGATATCAATTGTTGTGCATGTCTTGCATACTCTGAGGATCACGACACCTGCACACACAAGCGTCTAAACCCAAGTCGCGAAATTCTTCCTAGAAAACCATAGATAGGGATCGAATATGCAAAGCTCTTGCGTCGATTGCGCTCGGGTTGACCATATTTTATCCCGCTCATTATCTGAATTGACAATTCTTCCCATTGTGATTTGATTGCGCGGAGGGTAAGTTTGTCAATTCAGACAGTGGGGGCCTTTTAGGTCCATACCCTGTCTCTCCTTCTTTTATTTTCTAGAGTCCACTCCTCACTTGAGTCATGCGCATGACTATGTGATTTGCATTTCTCCAAAGTAAAAGTAAGTTCTCTAATTTTATCTTGTATTTATTTTCGGTCGGTCCATGCTAGGTGTTAGTCAGTTTTTATGCTTGATATTACGACCATTCTTTTAAAAGAAAATAAAAATTAAATTTTTCTCTCATTTCTTTTAAAAAAAAATTTTTTGAAAAAATGATGTGAAAAAATCCATTCATGGGAATTTTATTAACCAATAAGGGATTTTTGTCATGTTTTTATTACTTCAATAAAAATGAAATTTTCCTGAAAAAATTTTCCTTTGAAAATTTATTTCAATAAAAAGAAAAATTCATTCAAAAAAACTCTAGTAGACATCAAGTGATTTTATCACATTTTTCAAATTATAAAAACTTGCAAGAAAATTCTTCTCGAGAAATTCGCTCATGTTTTTCTAAGAAAATTTTCTCTAAATAAAATTAGACTAATTGACCAATAAGAGATCTTTGTCATGTTTTTCTTGCTTCAATAGAAATGAAATTTTCCTGACAAATTTTCCTCTGAAAATTTATTTCGATAAAAATAAAAATTCCTTCAAAAAAAAATTGGTAAACATCAAGTGATTTTATCACATTCTTTCAAATTATAAAAACTTGCCACAAAAATTCTTTTCGAAAAGTTCGCTCATGTTTTTCTAAGAAAATTTTCTCTAAATATAATTAGACTAATGTCTCGGGGGAATTTTGTTAACCAATAAAGGATTTCTGTCATGTCTTTCTTGCTTCAATAAAAATAAAATTTTCCTGACAAATTTACCTCTGAAAATTTATTTTGATAAAAAGGAAATTCCTTCAAAAATTTTAGTAAACGTCAAGAGATTTTGTCACATTCCTTTAAAAAATAAAATAAAATAAAGAGTAATAAATCTGCAAAAAAATTCTGTATCAGAAATTAACCCATTTCTTCCTAAGGAAATTTTTTTTTCTTTCTTCTGATTTCTCTATAAAATAGAAAAAATCAAATTGGATTAATATGGGAGTCATGGACCGACATTCCTTGTGTCGCATACTAATTATATCCTTTTCTTTTGCAGGGAGATCCTAGATACCCCAGACGGGTGTAAAAATTAAGTTCAATAATATATCAAGAATCATCTTCAGAAATACCAAAAGACGAAAAACACCGAGGCTTCAACCGTTAATTCTGGGGGGCAAACGAACACTGTCCATCTTTGACAGACAACGTTGTGTCAATCCGTAAACTTGTATGGGCAGTGTATTCTGATATGACAGTGGATTTATACTGATTAAATACGGGGGCATATTTAATGTATTGCAGAGGATCCCGCGTCTTTTGAAAGACAATATGGATTATATAATCAGAACCCATGAAACAAATACCTTTACCTGATTAAATCAACCAGAGACCGGTCTTAAAATTTCCTCTTATCCGAAATACGCGGAGGGCTTCAGAGAACCGAGGTTCTATTAATGAACGTAGCCCACAGGAATTTCTCCTGACGCTACAGGCGACCGACACGAGCAAGTAGACGCCGAAAGAAACAAAATATGGATAAAAGTGGGCACACAACAGGTGGCCGGATTTACTACCAGCGCACTGATCGAGTTGTCATAGCGTTATTGTTCGTGATCTCAAGATGGATAGTGGGGGCCACCGCCGAACCCATCATCAATGTTCTCGATATCATCGTATGGAGCAATTAAACAAGAACATCAAGAAGAACATTAAGCCTCGACGTCTTCGGTACCTCAAATCGTTCTGTTATGCTATGCGGAAGAAACGATAGCAGGAAAATTTAAAAAAAAAAACACGTGAAGCTTTTCTTTCATTCCATTCATCAAAGAGTATTACAACAACTCACTGGGGAGGAAAGGTAAAGCCAAACTGGGCCCTAATAACCATTACGAAAGAGCTCAACTGACTCTCCAAACAGTTGATGCTCTGGATGCACCGGGCGCTCTCGGGATCAAGCTCCGCGAGCCTAAAGAAGAGGCGATCGCACTTCTCTTTAACCTGGGCCATAGTGGCCTCGTAATGCTCAACGGCAAACTCCAGGTCCGGAATCGCTGCCCTTTCGAAAGCAATGTCTGCCGTAATGTCATCAAGTCTCTCCTGCAGCCAACCACATTTGCACCTCATCACAATATTGCCTGGCTCCTGTGCGGCGTAAGTTCGGACCAAGGCCAGACGGTCCACCAACTTTCCCCTCTCACGAACCAGCCACGAAAGCTGATCGTTGGCAAACTTGAGGGCCTTTTTGTGATTATCAGCCACAAACGTAACTGTTGCCAGACGCTCGTGCCGGTCTCGGTAACGGGCTTTCACGACGGCGGTCACAAGGACCGTCTCATAAGCGCGGTTATAGGCAGCTAGAAAATTGATGAAGAGGGTCGAGAAGTTCCGATACTCCTTTCCCAGTTGGGTACCTTCAACAGAAACAGCGTCCACGGTCCTGAATAAACCGAGGATTTCAGCCTCAATGGTAGAGTTTTTGGCTACATGAGCGTAACCTCTACCAAGAAGATTGTAAAGTCTCTCCCACCCAGCCAAGACTTCGGTGGATATTGTGTGGTTAGGAGAATTGGCCATTTTTGAAAGCAGAATACGAAAGAAAGGGGGAGAGAGGTGAGGCAGATGAGCAGAATGCGAAGATGGTAAGCTGCTTCAATTTAAATACTGATTTCAAAGGGGCAGTCCTTATTGGTCGAGTTTTTTCTATCTACCATTCTCTGTCGGCAACACCCCCGCTGGCTCAAATTTCAGTCAAGCGGCAACCTCGAGCCGAACAAACCCGACGTCTCTGTGGAAAAGCTGGACGGGACTCCACCGCTTTGAAAAAAGAAAGAACGAAAAGACGAGCTGAGTGGGGGACAAAGAAATTTTCGGCAGAAAGAGAGATATTACTCGTCTTTATTGGAGGACCCGCCAGTAAATCGACGGTGGAGATCTTGACAGGGGCCCTCTATCACGAAAAGAAAGAAGAAGACAAATTGAGTGAGAAACAAGGATTTCTTCTTTGATCAAGAGCTGAATGTCAGATTTTCTCCCTCGAAAAATCTAATAGCGTTGCTCGTGAAGAGGGAAGTCGTTGTTATTGCCAGAGAGAGAACTTGTCCTCATTTGATAGTGAGAGTTTATCTGCAAGAACTCGCAGGAGAAAGATAGAGAGGAAGGAGTTCTCGTGGGAGAGGAATTCAAAACCTTCACCATCAAAGCATCGGCTTTCAAAGCCTGTCACGAGAAGCCATCGACGATCCCGTGATCCCTCAAGTCCAAGAAGACATCCTGAGGCGGTCTGGAGTCGGCAGTCCTAGATCCAGAAATATGTCGAGCATTAGGGAAACGGGCGCATGTTCAACCCTGATCGAAGCTGATGAAGTTCCTTACCCTGAGGGTCTACTGGTCATGGCCATTGACGGTAATCCAGTCTCTCTGTCAATCCTTGTTACCGTATTAAGAAAATGCCGGTATAAGGTTGTAGCTCAAGCAAAGGCGACAGAGGCCTTAGAGATATTAAGGAGGAGTAGTGACCCGTTTGATATCGTCCTCACCGCCATGGTAGGGATTGACATGGATGTTTTCACTATCTTGGAAGTCATCAATTCTAAATTAAACATGCCAGTCCTCGTAGTATCGGCAAGCGATGATCAGCAAGCCATAATGAAGGCCGTCTTAAATGGGGCCCAAGACGTCGTAACGAAACCAGTTAGGGTTCAAATGCTTCAAAACATATGGCAGCACGTGGTAAGGAAGCAATTGCAGGACCATGAGAACAAGCATCAAGCCTTCAATTTTGTTCCAAGCAATTGGAGAAAGAAGATGAGTTGGTCTCCCGAGCTGCATCGTATGTTTGTTAATGCAGTTCAGCAGCTAGGAATCGATTCGGCACGGCCGCAACATATACTGGAAATTATGAAGGTAGAGGGACTCACTAAAGCAAATGTTTCGAGTCATCTTCAGAAGTACAGAAAAAGGGTGAGAGAACACAATGCAGCTCAGAATCAAGAAAACCAAGGCGGGACTGATCCAAGCCTGAACATAGAGTCTTCTCGCCACCATAAGTTCCGCAGGTTAGCATGGGGCGAGCCACTTCCCATCATCAACCAAGCCAGTAGCCGTGCCATCAATCCTCCAAGCGTTAATCAAAGTATCCCCCAGAATCACCCTAATGCCCTTCAAGAGTATAGACCGCAGGGGCAGTGTATTCAGACTCCTTGGTTTGAGCACCAACCCGTGGCTAGAATTCATCCCATGATCAGCGCGCCTGCGCAGCCAGAGAATCAGACAAGAAATTATCCTGAGCACTTCCACTTCTCTAATCCTCAAATGAAAGGAGTTTTTAGCAGCAGGACAGTTGGTGATCCCCACACTTTCTCGAGTAATGATGAAGGCTCCAGCACGAAAAGTCAAATTGCTCATGGCGATGACAAAATGAGAAATCTACCACCAGCATTTGCCAACAACAATGCCCAATTCGAGTATTAGTTCCTGGAAGGTTCAAGAGATTACCCAGATGATGAGCTTACTGCCCTGGTCAACCAGTTTTGGGTTGACAGACGTCCCAAGCCGCGATCAGGAGCTAGTGAGTAAGGACTCTCAAACATCGGTCATCCACACCCGAACCAACACGAGACTAGCTGATTATCGAAGAGCCACAGGAGAGGTAGAACTGACCTTGAATAAGTACACCTTTCATTTCATGCTTAATTCCCCTGCGTATGATATTTCCAGCTTTCTAGGTGACTAGATTTAATTCAGGGGCAAGGGGGTAATTTGTTTTTTTTTATCTCGTCGAATGCGTGAATCCCTTTTTTATGCTAGATTTAGGGCGGATCAATTTATGGCAACGTCGCTTACTGCCATGATGAGAAATGTTGAATGGCCTCACGTAGGGAAATTTCAAGTGAAAAGCCCAGGCGAGCTCGAAGACGGGTAACTGTGTGTCGTTCCAATTTACCCTCAATCGTTGCAAAATGCTAAATTGGATTTGTTCCATTCTCACCCAGGGGATTGCAAAGTGCCTCAAGAGTGTCGCAAAATGAAATGACCCAATGGAATGCGATAGGACTCATTCGCATTCAAGGTAACCTTCAAATTAAAGGAGCCCTCCGGTCCACGGACCCGATGGCATGGACAATGATGATGGTCCAAGGCAACCCGAAAGAAAATAAGGCCCAACTAAGCAAAGCACATATGTGGCAAGCTCAAAGTGAAGGGCAACTTGGGACATACAATTCAATCCAATCCAAATGAAGGAACTTCCTCAATTCAAATTCAATGGAAGTATACACAAGGGTAAAACAGTATCGTTCCAATTTTTCTAGAATATGAAGAACATATACTGCCGCATTCTCTTTCATTTTTGCAGGGGAAGTCTCTACTGGCCAGATTTTCCTGTCTACCATTCCCTATCAGTATCACCTCCGCTACTCGTCTCCAATCTCAAGCCAAGCAAATCCGACGCCTCTACGGAAAAGTTGGACGGGACGCCACTACTTTGAAAAAGAAAGGATAAAAAATAAGCTGAGTGGGAGACAAAGACATTTTCGGCAGAAAAGAGATACGACTCGTCTTTATTGAAGAACTCGCCAGCAAATTGACGGTGGAGACAGCAACAAGGGGCCCCCTTCCACGGAAAGATGGAAGGAGACGAGCTGGGCGAGAGATACGATGAAAAGAAAATCGAGAAAGCCAGAACACTCGAGAGAGGCAATACAGTTGGTAAACCCACGTCTAATTTTAAAGGAGGCATCTTCTTGATAATTCTCATTCGTGCTCGAAAGAGAGACTCTTAAAGCATACGCAGTCTCCCAGAAAAATCCAGAGAGTGAAAATACAAGAAGAGATATCAAACTTTGAGAAATCGTTAACCAAATCGAAAATGTCTCAACCCAACACACTTGAAAGTTATCGTTACTTGCTGAATATGGGAGAGGAAGAGTTCGAAGCCATATTTGGGATCGAGCCTATGGAGCCCGGCCCTTCCACCGACGACGTCCAAGAGCCCGGTAAGGACAATGACAACAACGGTAAAGGTCAAAAGAAGCGTTACCGTCGCCATACTGAGGAGCAAGTACGAAAGCTTGAAGCTTTCTTCAGAACGTGCCCTATGCCAAACGGCAAACAAAAAATGGAACTGAGTCAAGAGCTAGGACTTGAACCTTCGCAAATCAAGTTCTGGTTTCAAAATAGACGAACCCGAATGAAGACTCGTCATGAGCACAACGAAGCCGAGTTTCTAAGAGTTGAAAATGAAAACCTCCGAGCGGAAAACAAGATGTATAAAGAGACTTTTGACTCCGCCACCTGCCCCAACTGCAATAGCCTTCTCCTCACCCTCGATGAAATGTATGATCTGAGGATCGAAAATGCACGTTTAAGAGGTGAGTTAGACCAGTTTATAACAGGATCGAGTTCTGTTGGGGCAGGGTACAAAAGGACCAATGATACTGGATCAGCATCAATACCTCCCGAGGAAGAAGGGACAGATCACCACCAAGCGAACATTGACGATGATCTTTTCGCCATAATCATCCAGTTTGATATCGGTAAAGCATCAGGACTGTGATGCACTTGTTCAGCCAGTGACCACCAGACCTTCAATATGGCCGATGCATACCTAATTTGGGATGAAGCCAGCTGATCATTGGAGAGCCTGCAGAGGAAGCAGAACTGATCCTGAATGAGTGAATGTGTTTTATTTCCTTGCGTGATATGTTTTTCTGCTTTTGTGAATGTGTAAAAGCAAGGAGTAATAATCCGACTTCCCCCTATTAAATGCTCGAATCCGCCACCTCACCAACCTCGCGACGAATTGATGGCGAGTAAAAATCTGCATAAACCTGAAGGGTAACTCCGTATCGTTTCCATTTACCCTCAGTTGCTCCAAGTTTTAAAATTAAGCCCCTTATATTCTCAGGAAATTGCAAATCGACCCGAGAACGCAATCATATCCGAATACAAGTTGAACAAAATTTGGGGGCAAATCGACTCATGGGCATTACCACGGGATGGACAGCTTCGGACAAAGGAAAGTACAAGCGAAAGACGCGAACAATCTCAGAAATGGGTAATTCTGTATCGTTCTAATGTGCACATAATCATCTCAAGTCTTGAATTGTCTTATTCCATTCTTAACAGGGATTGCAAATTACCTTGAGAAACACCGTAACATGGCCCAAGGTGATACAACAGGGCTGCTTTATCCCCAAAGATTAACCTTTGAAAGGATAGCCCCATGGACACCTACGGTCCAATGGACCGAATGGTATGGGGGATGACAGTAGGTCCGAAATATTCCGAGTTCGATCCCCGAGGGTGGGGAATGTTGTATGTATTATAAATAAATGAAACAACTTTTTGTGCATTTCTTTTTGCAAGCAGGAATACTCGACGAGTAATACCGAAGTCAATATTTTGCCACATTCTCGACTTAATGGTGAAGCATCCAACAAAAGTCGAAGAAAACTCAATCCAGCAAAATTGGTAAAAGACTTGTCCAAGGCATTCAAGATAAAGGGTAAATCAGTATCGTTTCCAATTTATCCCTTTTAATACTAGTTGACATGTCTCCTTTTCTTTTCACAGGAAATATTTATACTAACATTTAACATGTTGAAGGAGACAAATCCAAAAGAAAATTATGATCACCTGACAAGATCTATTCTGATGAAAAATGGGGCAAGTTGATCGCAAGCTCTGAAACGAAAAAGCAAATATGTCTTCCTTATCTCGTTTGATTTCAAGAATAATTTCTCTGCTTCTTGCAGGGGCATTAAACAAACCAAAATGCTCCCTCGCCCATATGCTTCATCGCGCAGGGGTAAAGTTTGAGACAAACCACCCCTCGACATAAGGAGTAGGCTTCCCAATTTGTTCGGTCCACCCACATACCAGGGGCAATTTAAATCCGCCCATATTTGTACATTATATAAACACACGTGATGCTAAAAAATTGTCACATCTGCATTGTGCTTACACAGTTCATGAATTATGTATGACTATTCCATGTGTTTAACTTACCAACTCCGACTTAGAGCATAAACTGCACAGGAGATATCAAATGTGCAGAATGGGGCATGACAGGATGAGGAAAGGCAAACCATTTCCACACAGGTCTAACATTTTAATCTACAGATAAACAGCCTTTCTCCAGAGTGAGAAAAAGCCCTTTCGGAATGAAGTCCCCCATTCAGATTACATTCAATGTGTTCATACTATAAGAACCTCCTTAAACAGAAGTAGTAATGCAATACATGATCTATATGTTGATCGATTGCATAATGAGTTATTACATAGACTGCCTTTAATCATGGCAAACTTAGCTGAACAATTTTGTATGAACCAATGAACGCATTGATGAAAATGCTTGCACATGTTAGCTCTGACATTGCCCGACAGACAACACATTCCCGGTGTTTGAGTTACCTTCCAAAGTCTTGAAATTCATTCGGCGATTATTGAATGAACAAGCCTGGTTGTCGAGAAGCCACCAAGCATTTCTTCCAAATTCTCAGGTAAGTATATCTTCAACCTGAACCTTTCAAGAGAATGAATTCTGACGGTTGTTAGGATACTCGAATCCATTGCGGTATATACAGGTATCCACCTTCTTCAATAAAGCATGATTTGTCTCAAGGACAGAAATGTTCGAGACCTTTTAATCTCTGCCTCTTTGGTTTATTCCTAAAGCGACAGGAGAATATAATTTGGGTTTGAGCTTCTGCAGGATTCCTGGTCTCCCCAGATTTCAAAATGGCACCCTTTGAGGTACACCAAGCCCTTCTTACAGGTAAACTAAGTCCTTCTTACAGGCAAACCAAGTCCTTCTTACAGGCAAACCAAGTCCTTCTTACAGGCACAAAGTCTTTCTTACAGGCATAAAGTCCTTCTTAGAGGCAAATCAAGTCCTGCTTACAGGCAAACAAAGTCCTTCCTACAGGCAAAGCAAGTCCTTCTTATAGGCAAATCAAGTCCGTCTTACAGGCACAAAGTCCTTCTTACAAGCAAATCAAGTCCTTCTTAAAGGCATAAAGTCCTTCTTACAGGCAAATCAAGTCCTTCTTATAGGCAAACTAAGTCCTTCTTACAGGCAAACTAAGTCCTTCTTACAGGCACAAAGTCCTTCTTACAGGTACAAAGTCCTTCTTACATGCAAATCAAGTCCTTCTTACAGGCACAAAGTCCTTCTTACAGGCACAAAGTCCTTCTTACAGGCAAATCAAGTCCTTCTTACAAGCACAAAGTCCTTCTTACAGGCATAAAGTCCTTCTTACAGGCAAATCAAGTCCTTTTTACAGGCATAAAGTCCTTCTTACAGGCAAACAGAGTCCTTCTTACAGGCAAATCAAGTCCTTCTTACAGGCACAAAGTCCTTCTTACAGGCAAAGTAAGTCCTTCTTACAGGCAAATCAAGTCCTTCTTACAGGCACAAAGTCCTTCTTACAGGCAAAGTAAGTCCTTCTTACAGGCAAATCAAGTTCTTCTTATAGGCAAATTAAGTCCTTTTTACAGGCAAATCAAGTCCTTCTTACAGGCAAATTAAGTCCTTTTTACAGGCATTAAGTTATTTTTACAGGCACAAGTCCTTTTTACAGGCACCAAGTCCTTTCTACAGGCACCAAGTCCTTCTTACAGGTATCTCCATGGGGTGACCTACCATACGGGTCAAATGGTATGACCCACCATACGGGTTAAATTTTAATTCAATTTTTAATCAGTAGAATCCTTTTATTATGAATCTACCATGGGTTGATCCACCATACGGGTTCAAGTTCAACTATCCTAAATTTTTTTTATATAACGAATCCTTAGGTTATCATTTCATTTTCAGTGGAACATTCATGTCATGACTCTTTTTATTTCCTTGTATTGAGTCGATTAGAATTCAGGTGTCATCTCGTCTCTGAAATGAACCTCTACCGAGCTTCCTTTCAAAGAGGGGCAGCTGTTGACACCTGATTTTTAATCATTTTTTCTATTGCTCAAGTAATAAAAAATCCATAAAAATTCATAAAATTGAAAAATCAACTTTGGGAACCTTAGCCAAGCCTAGGGAACCAATTTTGACCAAAAAATAAATTTTCATATTTTATATATATATTTTTAATTTGTTTTTTTAAATAAAAATAAAATACAAAAATACTTGAAAATTTTGGAAAAATAACATTTGAGGCCAAAAAAATACACAAAGATAGTTAATATTTTTATTTTAAATCTATTTTTATATTGGCCATCGCAAATTTAGAAAAATCCAATTTGAGTCACGTGTTCCTTCACGAGTATAATCTCGAATCGGGCCTAAAAAATTTAATTTGAGTCAACTTATTTTTAATTTTCACTTTTTATGAGTTGTGACATTATCTTCTAATATTTTAAATTTTCACCTTAGCCCAATTATACCTAGAATGACTTGATTTTGCAAAAGGGCTTTAATCAAATTCTGCATTATTTTCAGCGGCAAGAAATGAGCTTAAATTTGACATGTGGTAAATTTTGATGTGTCAAAAATTGTGAGGAGATTTGGACTTAAAGAAATATATTTTTTCAGGGACTGAATTGTAAATACTTAAAATTCAAGGACTAGAGTGCAAATACCTAACTCTTGAAGGATTATTTTACAAATAACAAAAAGAAGAGTTAGTGGATAAATTAGAATAGAGAAGGGAGGATGGAGAAGAGGAGATGAAGAAGAGAAGTTGGAGAAGAATGGATGGAGAAAATAAGATAAGAATAGAGAAGGGAAGATGGAGATGAAGAAGAGTTAGTAGAGAAATTAGAATGGAAGATAATAATAGAGAAGGGAAGATGGAGATGAAGAAGAGTTAGTGGAGAAATTAGAATGGGAGATAAATATGGAGAAGGGAAGATGAAGATGAAGAAGAGTTAGTGGAGAGATTAGAATGTGAGATAGAGATGGAGAATGGAAGATGAAAATGAAGAAGAGTTAGTGGAGAAATTAGAATGGGAGATAGAGTTAGTGGAAAAATTAGAATGGGAGATAGATGAGTAGGTTATAAAAGGAGGAAGAAGTGAGCTTGAGAGAGGATTTTTTTTTGGAGAGAAAATTTGAAGTGTTTGAGGATTTTTTTTTGAGAGAAAATTTGAAGTGTTTGAGGGATTTTTTTTGGGGAGAAAATTTGAAGTGTTTGAGGGATTTTTTTTGGGGAGAAAATTTGAAGTGTTTGAGAGAAAGAAAATACCAAAAGAGAGAGAATTTTGAAGATGATGGGAGTTTAAAGCTAGGGGTTATCATCACAAATTCCTTCATCGATCAATATAAATCAAGAGTTCATCCTCGTCAACGAGCAAGCAAATTCGAGCTAAGTGTTTTTATTTATTCATTTATTTATGGTTTTACTCGCAAATTAGCACAAATTGTATACACTTTCTCCATCTCCTTTTTCTTCCATATTTTATGTCAGGAAAAGGATATCTCTACGTCAACAGCAAAAATCTCGTAGAGATGCAAAAATCGGCCCAGACAAGCTCCTAAGCTGTCCACCGATTTCTCAACTGATCTGTGACTAAAAATCCCTCTTAATTCAAAAGAAACTCTCTATATTGGGAACATAGAGAGCGAAAATCAATTATAGAAATCCCTCCCAAAAAAATGGGAGATAAGTACTCTTTCCACTCTTCTGGTTTTAGGTGCAGATTAGCACATATTTTGTATACTAACACTTCACTCTATTTTATGTCAGGAAGTCGCAGCTCTATATCAATGGTCAACCCTAGAGAAGCACAAAATCGACTTGGAGGAGTCCTCAAGCGCGCACAAATTTCAAATTGTTGAATCAATTCGTTGTATTTCATTTTAAAGAATTCATACCCCAGAATGGAGAGGACAAAGTCCATCCGCAATTTAAATATCTGCACCATAAATCCCAAAGGGAAGAGCCAAGCCAATGCTTAGCCTCCCATTGGAGGTTTTTACTTACGGTAGTTAAATACCTGTACCATAAATCCCAAAGGGAAGAGCCAAGCCAATGCTTAGCCTCCCATTGGAGGTTTTTACTTACAGTAGTTAAATACCTGCAACTTAAATACCTGCACCATAAATCCCAAAGGGAAGAGCCAAGCCAATGCTTAGCCTCCCATTGGAGGTTTTTACTTACAGTAGCTAAATACCTGCAACTTAAATACCTGTACCTTGAATCCCAAAGGGAAGAGCCAAGCCAATGCTTAGCCTCCCATTGGAGGTTTTTACTTACAGTAGCTAAATACCTGCAACTTAAATACCTGTACTTTAAATCCCAAAGGGAAGAGCCAAGCCAATGCTTAGCCTCCCATTGGAGGTTTTTACTTACAGTAGCTAAATACCTGCAACTTAAATACCTGTACTTTAAATCCCAAAGGGAAGAGCCAAGCCAATGCTTAGCCTTCCATTGGAGGTTTTTACTTACAGTAGTTTAAATACTTGCAACTTAAATACCTGTACCTTAAATCCCAAAGGGAAGAGCCAAGCCAATGCTAAGCCTCCCATTGGAGGTGTTTATTCACTGTCATGTACTCCCTATAATTTAATTTTTGAATCATCAAACCCAAAAGATGAGTAGGTCGTAATACTGCACAGAAGTCGTTAACACATTCCCTCTTTCGGCTTCAGGGAATCTTTAACACTTAAAAAAATATAACAAATAAAAATATATACTATCCATGCATCCTATTTAAAAAGTGAAAACACAAAAGAGAATACTCTACTAGAGCCTTAGGAATAAACCAAGCCCGACTTGCCGAATTAGGATATCCATGAAATTAAGGTACCGAAAGGGCATTAGTTTTAATTAACTAGTGTAACCAAGTCCCCGAGCTCATAATCTCTGGTTCGCAGGAATAAATTAGTTCTCCCGCTAATTTATTTAGGTTTCTAATCGACCTACCAAGAACGATTAGTGGCGACTCCAAATTTCAAAATCATTTAAACAAAAACCAAAGTTGCGATTCGGTAGGGCTTGGGAGGGTCCGCGTTAGGTTAGTCAAATCTAATTAACCTAATAATCCGTTAACCCCTTTAAAATTTTAAAAAAAAATTTAGAGGGTCGCGACATGTACCAATAGACCTGTCCAATAAATAAGTTGCTTCGGGTCATAAATGGTCTAACCCAAATTGATCCATTAACTGTTTATGACCCATTTATTCATAATGCAAATTTCTAAACCTATACCTAACTCGACCCCTATTGTTAAAACACCTCCAATTTAATACAATCTAGGAAAAGTTGTTTCTTATTATTTTTTAGAAAAACCCTTACATGCAATACAAATCTAGTTGACATTTTTTTAAAATAATTTTTTTATATTTTTTTATATTTTTGCATATTTTTTTTCTTTTTGTCTTCTATGACACGTCGCCAACCAATAGCCGGTGATCTGCCCATGACGGCAGCAACGAATGACTCAGTGGAGGGCAATGGCGACCAACAACGATTGGCAGAGGGCGACGATGATCAAAGGGTGGCGGTAGAGACTAGAGGTGAGTGGTGTCGGCGGCGAGGGGCGACTCTCATCGAAATCCGTAGAAGATAAAAGAAAAGGAGTAAATAAAATAAAATACATAATTATAAAATTTTAGAACATTAACAGATTTTTTTTGTCAAAAAACATTAAAAGATCGAAAATAAATTTCATTCAAAGATCAAAATTTTGTTTATGACTCACATAAGATAGTTATTAGGGTTAAATGGGTTTACTCTAGACTCTCTCTTTTTCTTTTTCTTTTTTAAAAAATAGTCTAAACCCATTTACTTCCCACGTATTTTGGCCTTCTTATTTGTGAAACCCATTAACAACTTATTTAAGCAAACACGTGTTCAAAAATGAGTTTTGGATCCATTTTGACAAATTTACCTTCCTGTAAACATATATAACTTCTTTATATACTATGAATAGTTATTAACAACTATTAGATAATGAGTATAATAGAATCAAAACAAGTACCTCATTATTTATCAAATTCAATCGAATTTGATTGATTAACATACACATTGACTTCAACGATATGTTCAGCTTGGACACACCTTCACCCATCTTTACGAGTAATAAACTTCTTAAACGTGCTCTCTTCCACAATATTAAACGTGACATTACTTGATAAGTCCAACCAATTAAGACCCAGCGCCTATCTATCCAACAAATCACAATCAACTTACTTTAGCTTCTCCCCAGAAAATAATAAATGCACTTCTCAGAAATCGAAATCTTACGCCCAACCAGGACATACACGGATATTTTCTTCTGGATCATGGGATCACTCACCAACAGAAACACTGAACTCTTACAAATCTTTAAAGATCCGTTGCGTGTATGATATATGCATTAATTTGTTCTTCTGGTTGTCGTGATACTGATAAGTAATCTACTTCACGCTAATCGCATCAATGCGAGAGTTCCTCTCTCCTCCCTAAGATTTTTTCATCCCCTCTCACATTCACACAGCTTTCTTCTTCAACATCCATGGAAGAGAGGGTTTGTTATGATCTCTCATTCTCCTCCCTTTTTTCCTTTTCCCTCTCTTTGGCAGTTTTTGTTTCTCTATTTTCTTTGTCTTGTTTTCCTCCCGTTTGGGGAGCTTTTCACTTCTAATCTAGTCTAGATGTAAATACTTTCCCCTCCTATTTTCGCGAGATTTCTATTCCGATCTAATCTCAATTTGGAGATTTTTGCGGTATAATTTGGGGGTGTCACTCCATTGGTCAACAATCCAGTTTTGAAGGATAGTAGAGGAATTTCATGAAGGTTTCGCTCTCACAGACCTCCAATATTTGGTCGTTCAACCTTTTTTCCTCTAAATGACAAAGGTATTGGGAACGCCAAACCTAGGCGCTCACCATCGAAAATGGGTCATAGTCTGCTCTTTGAGCTCGGATCTCTTACCTTGTTCTTGTGATTCATCTTGTTATATTCGTCTTGTTTTGTTTTGAAGATATGTGATATTTCTTTTGATTTGCAATTGGACTGCATTGTATCTCTCTTGTATCTTGACCCAAAAAAAAAAAAGAAATACTCTTCATACTATCACCAAAAATTATCCGAATAGATTAGTCTCCCGTTTGGTTGAACTTGGTTCCAAAAAGCCTAAGCTGGATTATATGACAACGGGGTACAAGTTTGTGTCAAAACATAATAGCAAGTTTTACAATTATCCCATAGCTAAATTGTTATGATCTCAATGTTAGGCTTTATTTGCCTCGCGAAAAATAAATGAGTTAAAATATTTTTTTTAAATGATTGCTTGCATTGCTTGAAATAGTTAATCATGAAAAATATTTTCATTACTGTCAATAATTCATGTATAAAAATAAAATAATTTTTTTATTTATTTTTATAAGGGATATATGCAATTATTTTATTTTTTTCGGCTAAACAAAAGGATCCTATTTTAAGATAGTCAAACCAAGACTTCTTCTGCTTGTCTCGGTCAAAGAGTTTGACTCTGAAAAGCAATTTCCTTTGGACTTTTCCCCTCATCCCTCGATTGCAATGCAATGGACTTTGATGCCTACGCGCAGGTCAAGGATCAACAGTTCGCAGTACCTTGGCAAGCCTTGTCCCGACGTGGCTTACAGCCTTTCCGAAAGAAGACACTCTTCAATTGGGGAACAAAAGGAAAATTTCTTAAAATCTCATCATGTTAATATCTTTCTTTTGATCGGCTTCTTTCTCTTATTCGTCAACCGATAGCCATCAAAGCAAACCTGAACGAAGCATTCTTTCCATTTTGGCTGCTGAAATAGGTGACCACTTCAATGGAGAATTTTCTACTCCAGGAAGCATCTGAAGCTTTTGACATTCCACTCTGGGAAGCATCGTCGGATATGCTAGGGCATAGCACCACAGAAGAAAAAGGCGTACAAGTGACCCTGCCTTCGGTTCATTCCTCAAACAGATCCACAATTTCCTGACAAAAGAAGCAGGAACGAACGAGAATGTTTCGGATTCTTCTGCTTATAGGATCGGTTTTGCTTCATGAACGAGGATTGCAAGCAGCTCCTCTGGTGAAGGGTAATTGCACCCAAACATGTGGTGAAGTCGCCATTCCGTACCCCTTTGGGATTGGAGCTGGGTGCTTCCTCGACGATTGGTATGAGATCGTCTGCCAGGAAAATGGCACCGTTCCGATGCTGAACAAGGCCAACTTGAGGGTGCTCAACATTTCTCTACCCGATGAAGATGGCAACACGAACGGCAGGATCAACGTCAGTCTTCCTATAATCTACTCGTCCAATGACAGCTGCAGGGGCAATGGAAGCTTTACGCCTGTGAGCTTGGAAGGAAGCCAGTTTGTCTTCTCCGAGACGACAAACGTGTTCGCTGCCGTCGGTTGCAACATCCGTGCTCTACTGGATGATACGGAATCTGCTATCATAGGATGCAAGTCAAGTTGCGGAGCAGACAACAACGTTGTTAGGAACGTGACTTGTTCGGGGAGTGATGGATGCTGCCAAACCACGATTACCTCAGATCTTCAGGGTTTCAGCGTTGATTTCCAGCCCTTGAATGAAACAGCAGGGTCCAATGGATGCAACTATGCCTTCTTGGGAGATAAGTCGAAGTTCACGTCTGCAACTATGGACTTCGATGAGTTGACAGCAGGCGGGCATTTCGCAGCAGTGCTGGAATGGGGGATAGCTGAATCCTCAGAACCTGCGTTAGAGATTTACAATTATGGCTACATCTCCGGTGATTCCTATGACTGCAGCACAGTTGGCTTCGATGTACGGTATCAGGTGACAATGCCGTTTTTGCATTGCTCTTGCAAAATAGGCTTCACCGGTAACCCCTATATCAAAAATGGATGTGAAGGTAAAACAACTTACATTTCATAACGCCAATCATTGGAAACGCAACATCAAAACACCGTACTAATGAAGAGAAAGTGGCTAAGTAGCTTTACATACAATTGTAAACACCCACTAAAGAGACGAAGAAGCTCTACTGATTTCGATTCTCATCTTTTGTTCAGATGTCGATGAATGCGAACATCCACCTGAGTGGTGCCATGGAAGAAAGTGTGTGAATCGACGAGGTTCCTATGATTGTGTTGAAGGAAGCAAGACAATCAAGTTTCTTCTCATAGGTAAGCGAATTTATACGTTCTATCACGAGTTATGAACAAGGACTATCCATCTTTTTCACACCCAGATATGCGAATATGACATTTTATACTTCCAATAAATGCAACATGGACTCTATAAGTGATAAAAACCCACAATTTAGAAAATGTTATATAGCATGATGCGTTTTCAGTCTAGATACTCTTCGGAATTCTAAGTTTGCTGTTTGATTGGGCCCATATTTTTCCTACAACTGTAGCCTAATTAGTTTATACCCTTTAACTCGATCCACTCGTTAACAAATACAATACGTCAAACCTAATACCAGGTTTTATAATTTTTGCCCAGTGATGTATGTCCCTGGGGAATGTACAACATAATCTCGATCGACCGATACTTCTGTTTTGTTATTTGGCTGCTGCTTGACTAATTAGATGGCTGTTCTGTTATATGCTAAGTTCTTCATAATCTCCAGTATCAGATTAGCATTTCTGCTCTTCAAATGGGAGTTGAAAATTTCTTATGCTTGCTTTTGGTTATGATCACAACACTTTGATGAACCAGGTCTTGGAGCAGGCCTAGGGGCACTGCTCTTGCTTCCTTTGTCATGGCTGTTGTACAAGTTCATGAAGAAAAGGAAAGAAATCAAGCTCAAAGAGAGGTACTTTAAACAGAATGGAGGTCTGCTGTTGCAGCAACAGCTGCTTTCGTCTGAGAACAAGGTGGACAAGAGCAAATTGTTTGATACCAGGGATTTGGCGAAGGCCACCGACAATTTCAACAAGAACAGAATACTCGGCCAAGGCGGGCAAGGAACCGTCTACAAAGGGATGCTCCCGGATGGAGGAATCGTTGCCGTCAAGAAGTCGAAGGCGATCGATAGGGGAAAAGTTGAACAGTTCATCAACGAGATTGCCATTCTCTCACAGATCAACCACAGGAACGTGGTTAAGCTACTGGGGTGTTGCCTGGAAACAGAGTCGCCACTCCTCGTGTACGAATTCGTATCGAACGGGACTCTTTTCCAGTATTTACATGACCCGAATGAAGATCTTCTTGTATCGTGGGACACGCGCCTTAGAATTGCTACTGAAGTGGCAGGAGCCTTGTCCTATCTACATTCATCAGCATCAATCCCGATCTATCATCGGGACATCAAGTCTACTAATATTCTCTTGGATGACAAGTTCCGGGCGAAAGTGGCCGATTTTGGCACTTCCAAATCGGTTATGCTCGATCAGACTCACGTGACTACAAGAGTCCAAGGGACATTTGGGTACTTAGATCCTGAGTATTTCCAGTCAAGTCAGTTTACTGACAAGAGTGATGTGTACAGCTTCGGAGTAGTCCTTGTCGAACTCTTGACAGGGCAAAAGCCAATCTCATTTCTGCGAGATGATGAGGATAGAAACCTCGCAAGCTATTTTCTACTCTCGATGGACGAGAACCGCCTGTTCGACGTCGTGGACACCCAAATTTTGAAGCAAGGCAAGGAAGAAGGGATCGTCGCCTTTGCGAACCTTGCAAGAAGGTGTCTGAACTTACATGGGAAGATGCGACCGCCAATGAAGGAGGTGGCAATTGAACTGGAGCAAATTAGAAAGCTGGAGAACCCTGCCGCCAAGCATGGACATACTCAAGAGAAGAGTGTGACGAGAACACATTCGGCATACGCGTTGTCCGCAGACATAATTAGATTCTCGGACTCGCAACCATTCCTATGTAGTGGATCAATGGAAATGAGTTCTATCTAGATTTTCCTTAGTTAATGCTTCATGAAGACTATCAGGATTTTGTTGTGTGTAAATGTCGAAGGACGGAAAATAGAAATTCGTTTGTCACACTCGTTTTCGGCAGGAAGAAGAAATCAATCCTCAAATATCTGAGAAGAAACTCAGCATAGATTGAGAAATTTATCGCATTCATCGAGGCAATTTGATGTGTATATGGCAACAGCAATCCCAGAATTACTCATACATGTTCCTACAGATGCATCAAATAGGAATTAAGGTAGGAATGACCACATGATAAGAGAAGCCATCCGTACAACCCCCAGACAAAACTTCCCCATGTAATTTCAGAATCAATATCTAACGTAGGATGTTGTGGCTCTGTCCCTTCTAACTCAATTGCCACTGCTTCGTCGGAGGTCGCTTCCTTCCCTTCAAGTTTAAACATCTTTTTGCGAGTTTAGCAACTGGCATAGTCTCTTCCTTCTAACCTTGCTTTAGAAGTCGAGCATAGACAGTGCAGAAAAACCAATTTTCTTCTATTTCGTCAAAAATGGTCTGCGACAAAAGATCTTTCACCGAAGGTTGTAGCCTTCCGCTTTTAGAGTGAATCGGGTTTTATGGATATTCACACATGAAGTGATAGGTAATGGCTATGTTGAAAGTAAAACAAGTAAATAAAAAACCATATGCAGGAATAAAGAACTAGTAAGATAAAGCGCAAAGATAATTGATAAGTGTTATTGATTGAGGATCTTTTACAAAGGTTCTTCTTCGACTATTTATAGTCGAATTACAAAGGATTACCATCAGTAGCAGTTAATTTTAAAACACTAATCTATTTCTGAGCAGTTTGACATCTGCTGTATAATTTTCTGAAATACATGATCTAATTGCTGATTTAGCACAGATGCATTAAAGAACACTAGAGGAATGGCAGTAAATGCTCAATCCTCAAAAACGAATGAAGAAGGTAAGCAACTGGCTTATAAGCTTCCAATGGTGTGATTCTATTCATGCTTTTTGGAATTGGCCTTTGCCTTGGCAATCTTACGAAAGATTCCTGCATCCAGCTTCTGGTAGTGATTCCGAAACTGTCCAAGGAGCTGGCACGCGAAGCTGTCAACTTGGTCTTCGTATCGCTCATAAAGAACAGGCAAGGTATGCATGGCGACAAAACCTTCAAACGAGAAGAACGAAGATTTTCAGCTTTCAAGCATTCAACGCAACACAGCGCAGTAAAGAGTAAATCAAGTACTAAACAAGTATCCTTTTGCAGTTTCTGCATAGTAGTGATTCTAGAAATGCTTTTTGACCTTGAGATGCAGGACAACGATCAATCCATCAAAGCAAGCTTCTTCGAGCAAATGCCATTTCATTTGCTGCTAGAGAATTACATCTTGCATCTGCGAACGCCTACCTATTTAGCCATTTTCATGTGACCACAACCGTCAACATATAGGTTGACGGCATCAGAACCATTAAGCAATTCCCCGGAAGAGAATGTCTTATGTGTGTCATAAGCCTCTGGTTGTCCTGGCCAATTGCTCATGAAATCAATTCACTAAGCGAGACTATTATCAAGCCTGTTTTAATCTTACAACTATTTAATTCTGTCAAAGTGGAAATCAGGCTTCATGTGATCATACCGGAACATATAAACTTCCATGGCAACTACTTCACGTAAAGATAAGCCGATTCAACTTTCAGGTTGTCATAATGAAAAGACGCCGCGAAGTGTTACTTACCCACATATAACACTGTCAGAAAATTGCACCAGCTACCTATAATGGCAGCAGCCCACAAACTAGCAACGACCTGCAAGCATTTTCACATCTGAGACTGTTATTTCCTTTCTTTCTTTTTCTTCTTGCTCGTGGAAAAGAGACTAGTAAAATGCAATTTTCGCCGAGGTGGAAAAATCAGTATGCGTACCACAAGAAATTGTTTCAGGTCCCCGCTCGAAGCGATATCCTGAAGAAACCCCAAAGCTCTGTTAACTTCAGATCCAACAACCATGCCAATGTTAACAAATAATGCTTCGGGTAGTTTCAGACGAGGGACTTCTGATGATGACCTGCTCAAAGTAAAACACAGCGACTCATCGAATTTAGACATGGTAAAGACTTTTCGAATCGGGTAATCTAACGTGATGACAACTTCGCTCACCTACTGAAGAAGCCAGAAGCACGCGACCAAACAAACTGAGCAAGCATGACCAAAACCAGGGCAATGAAGAGAAGTGTCAAGAAATGGTAATTAAGCCATTCGAAAAGAACCCAGATGGCAGTCGCACCGGCTAAGACGCTGCCTGAGATTTTCTTGTTCCGCCATAGCAACACGTCAGCAGCTGCAGTTTTTCGTTTGGGAAGAGTGGTTGATTAGCAAGCGCAGCAGTTAAATATAGAGGATACAAGTATCAGGAAGCTGCGAATACATTTTCCACCGCCCAAAACATGATGAACCGTCTTCTGTCGGTTTAAGAGCTTATTAAGTCGAGGAGCCACTGAGTCCGGGTTCCCCTCCTGAAAAAGTGCAGCAGCGTTTTGCTTCGGAATGCTCTCCGCTAGCGATTCCACGATGTTGGTCAAGATATTCTCTGGTTTCATGCCCATTCGCGAAAACAGAAAAGCCCTGTGTCGATTCATGAAACGAGATTTTTTTTCAGAGTTTAGTGTTGACGCCTCCTGAAGCTGTTTCCAGCGAAGACTTTGAGACCCCTTTTAAGTCTCAAAACATCTAGCAGAGGACAACGCAGATTGCATTGCAGCACCAACAGAAACTACGTACCAGTTCAGCAGAGAAACTGGTAGAAAAACAGAGTAGAGATCACGAACCAAGAGGCCAAAGCGCTCGACTTTCGCAAAGTGCGACGAAATGAGCTCGAACAATCCGAAAGAATGAAGGCAAAGCTGAGAAACCCTGAATTCGTTTGAAGAAAATCTGCGTGCTGAGGGTGAATATGTATGACGACGAGTAGGTGACTTCGATGCTCATTTGAAAATTCCAGCTCGAGGACTAATCTAATATCCAATTCAATGCGCTGACCTTCGTTGATGCCTGTTAGTTGGGCTTTACTGTTCGAACGCGGACGCAAATGAAAACCGGGGGAGATAGAGACCGAAATCGCCACGTGAAATCGCATTCATCTTCATGCGTCCACGGAAAGAGATTGCAGACTTATCTGAACGACCAGTCGTTCGAAACTGATGCAGCCGCCATTTTTCAGCGCCACGGCAGAGTTCCCCCCGGTTCCGGCACGTTATCTTCAGTGGACTAATTAAGTTTCCGAGAATTGCCGTTGTTTTTAAGGAAGAAATATTTTCCAAATAATTTATTTTTTGCGAAAATAAAATGGAGCATCCACTTATCTCCCGTAAGATTGACCCGATCAGGCAGGCACTCTTATACTTTCACTTCAGGGGACCGATGGTTCTGACCTCGATTCCTCCCTAGGAACGCAAATTTCTCTTTGTAGTGTGTAAATCCATCCATAACTTCTTACTGTTCAATGATTCGAATATACCGAAATAAATTCATTTGGTTTAACTTTTTTTTAATCAGTTTTTCAAATATTTGTAATGCCGGCGCCCACTTTTGGGCATACACTGAGTCAACACGTGACACGTGTCGACGTCCACTTGCCTATGACCGAACTCGTGATTGACCTGCTCAATCAAAGCCGTCAATTTTTGCGGGCCCTTGTTAAGGGTCAAAACTTGGAGGCAAGAGTTTTTCTTTGGTGGTCAACAAGCAGATATCCGATAAATAAATAAATAAAAAAAGGACAAAATTATCCTCCTTGGAAATAGGAACCCTATTTTAGCATCTTGTATTGGGATACGGTGGTTTGGTTTTTTCAGTTTTGGCTTTACAAATGGTTTTGGGTGTTTTTGGTAGGTATGAGAAATTCGATTTGGGGATGGACATTTTTTGGACAGAAGATGACATATAAAAGTTAAGTAACATTTTTTGCATTTTCTCAAGAGGATAAAACTTGGGAAAATGACACTTTTAATGTCAAAAAGTATATACAGAGAGCATTTTGGTGTCAAAAATTTCAATCGGATCGCTTAATGGGAAGTCGGAGACAAAAGGATCACTTTGGTGTCAAGTCCGACCAAAACTGTCTTATGTCATTAATAAATTATTTTTTAATCTAAAATGACATTTTAAAAAAAATAATTCCATATGGACTTCTGCACTTTAAAATAAATTAAATAGATTAAACTCAAATTTAAAAATTAGCTAAAATTAAATTCATTTAAAATAAAATTTGTACTTAAAATAAAATTAAAAATAAGTTTAAATTTAACAAAAAAAAACCTTTAATTAAAAAAGAAGAAGAAGAAGGCAACATCAACCTACCAAGCAACGAGGGATTGCATAGCCCTCATCAACGCCACCCATCGTCGCCAACAATGGCCAAAGAGGGTGGGGCATGTGCAGCGGGGCTCACTGAACCCTAGCCAGGGGCTAGTGACCCCTACTAGCCTTAGGCGAGGGGCTGCAGACCCTCGCCCCCTGGTAGCCCTCGAGATAGCCCTTGCTACTTGCAAGTTTTTTTTAGTTTTTACTTTTTTTTAATTTTTAACTGAATTTTTAAGTTTATAGATTTTTATTTATTTTTGTAAACTAATTAAATTTTTATTTTTATTTTAATATATTTTTAAAAAGACTTACCTTTTTTAATTGTTGACTGGACCTCGTTGAAGCCACGTCAGCCTAAAATATTGTAAAATTATGACACATCAGATTTTCGATGGAGGAAATCAGACTTGGCACTAAAATGATTGTTTTTTCAAAAACTTGGTATTAAAGTGATCCGATTGAAATTTTTGGCACCAAAGTAATCTCCTTACATAACTTTTGGCACTAAAAGTGTCATTTTCCCAATAAAACTTAGTGGGACGTTGACACTTGATTTCACGAGGGAAAATTTACTAGAAAAAAATTTTATTCTATTATAATTGTAGCAATTCAATTTGAATTTTTTTAATTGAGTCCTAAACCTTTTGTATTTATGTCAATTTAGTCTATCTAACCAGAACTCGCTAATGTGGATAATTTTTAATAACATTTTAATACTTTGCTATACTGTTTGTTTATTTTTTTTTCTTTTTCCTTTTTTTTCTTTTCTTTCTCTTTCTTTTTTTTCCCCTTCCTTCGTCCTCTAGCCAACCTTGCTAAGCTCTAGCGAAGCTCACCTCTTTTAGCCCTCGCCTCTGGACAATAGCTAAAATTGACAGCCGACTAAAGGAAGAAAGAAGAGAAAAAAGAGAAACTAAGAAAATAACTAAAAAAAAAACATAAAAATATGAAAATGTTACTAAAAATTGTCAAAGTCAATGATTCCTAGCCAAAATAGGAAATTTCGATTTAGTTGGCATATCCATGGTTACACAATTCACAAGAAAAATTGTGCACGAAAGACATGCTACTTTTTTTTAGTAACTTAATAAATATTTCAAAGAATCCAGTAACAATATCTGTTGGATAATTAATATTTCATTCAATTCAAGGAAAAAATTGTGTAATTTACAACTCCCATTAGCAAAAAAAAAATTCAGAAATTGCATTTAAATATCCATCAACGAACAATAATCTAATGTTAACATTATTTGTGGCATTTTGTTTTTGAGGTTTCCTTTTTTTTTTTTTTAGATCTTTTGAGCTAGGGCTACATTATTATTTCATAGAAAAATTTTAATTAAGAGCTCAAAGTGTCCTCATTTTCTCATAGAAAGATATGAAATAGAGCTTGTTTCAAATAAGAGTATGAAGTACTCAAATTGTTTCAAAAAAGGGCCTCACCTGTCGCGACCCTCTAAAAAAAATTTTAAATTTTAAAGGGGTTAACGGATTGTTAGGTTAATTAGATTTGACTAACCTAACGCGGACCCTCCCAAGCCCTACCGAATCGCAACTTTGGTTTTTGTTTAAATGATTTTGAAATTTGGAGTCGCCACTAATCGTTCTTAGTAGGTCGATTAGAAACCTAAATAAATTAGCGGGAGAACTAATTTATTCTTGCGAACCAGAGATTATGAGCTCGGGGACTTGGTTACACTAGTTAATTAAAACTAATGCCCTTTCGGTACCTTAATTTCATGGATATCCTAATTCGGCAACTCAGGCTTGGTTTATTCCTAAGACTCTAGTAGGGTATTCTCTTTTGTGTTTTCACTTTTTAAATAGGATGCATGGATGGTATATATTTTTATTTGTTATATTTTTTTAAGTGTTAAAGATTCCCTGAAGCCGAAAGAGAGAGTGTGTTAACGACTTCTATGCAGTATTACGACCTACTCATCTTTTGGGTCTGATGATTCAAAAAATAAATTATAGGAAGTACATGACAGTGAATAAACACCTCCAATGGGAGGCTTAGCATTGGCTTGGCTCTTCCCTTTGGGATTTAAGGTATAGGTATTTAAGTTGCAAGTATTTAAACTACTGTAAGTAAAAACCTCCAATGGGAGGCTAAGCATTGGCTTGGCTCTTCCCTTTGGGATTTAAGGTACAGGTATTTAAGTTGCAGGTATTTAACTACTGTAAGTAAAAACCTCCAATGGGAGGTTAAGCATTGCCTTGGCTCTTCCCTTTGGGATTTAAGGTACAGGTATTTAAGTTGCAGGTATTTAACTACTGTAAGTAAAAACCTCCAATGGGAGGCTAAGTATTGGCTTGGCTCTTCCCTTTGGGATTTAAGATACAGGTATTTAAGTTGCACGTATTTAACTACTGTAAGTAAAAACCTCCAATGGGAGGCTAAGCATTGGCTTGGCTCTTCCCATTGGGATTTATGGTGCAAGTATTTAGATTGCGGATGGACTTTGTCCTCTCCATTCTGGGGTATGAATTCTTTAAAATGAAATACAATGAATTGATTCAACAATTTGAAATTTGTGCGCGCTTGAGGACTCCTCCAAGCCGATTTTGTGCTTCCATAGGGTTGACCATTGATATAGAGCTGCGGCTTCCTGACATAAAATAGAGTGAAGTGTCAGTATACAAAATATGTGCTAATCTGCACCTAAAACCAGAAGAGTAGAAAGAGTACTTATCTCCCATTTTTTTGGGAGGGATTTCTATAATTGATTTTCGCTCTTTATGTTCCCAATATAGAAAGTTTCTTTTGAATTATGAGGGACTTTTAGTCACAGATCAGTTGAAAAATCGGTGGACAGCTTAGGAGCTTGTCTGGGCCGATTTTTGCATCTCTACGAGATTTTTTGCTGTTAACATAGAGATATCCTTCTCCTGATATAAAATATGGGAAAAAATGGGAGATGGAGAAAGTGTATACAATTTGTGCTAATTTGCGAGTAAAACCATAAATAAATGAATAAATAAAAACACTTAGCTCGAATTTGCTTGCTCGTTGACGAGGATGAACTCTTGATTTATATTGATCGATGAAGGAATTTGTGATGATAACCCCTAACTTTAAACTCCCATCATCTTCAAAATTCTCTCTCTTTTGGTATTTTCTTTCTCTCAAATTTTTCTTCAATCTCTCAAAACTCTCTCAAACATCCAAAATTTTCTCTCCAAAAAATTCCTCTCTCAAGCTTACTTCTTCCTCCTTTTATAATATACTCATCTGTCTCACATTCTAATTTTTCCACTAACTCTATCTCCCATTCTAATTTCTCCACTAACTCTTCTTCATTTTCATCTTCCATTCTCCATCTCTATCTCACATTCTAATCTCTCCACTAACTCTTCTTCATCTTCATCTTCCCTTCTCCATATTTATCTCTTATTCTAATTTCTCCACTAATTCTTCTTCATCTCCATCTTCCATTCTCTATTCTTATCTTCCATTCTAATTTCTCTACTAACTCTTCTTCATCTCCATCTTCCCTTCTCCATTCTTATCTTATTTTCTCCATCTATTCTTCTCCAACTTCTCTTCTTCATCTCCTCTTCTCCATCTTCCCTTCTCTATTCTAATTTATCCACTAACTCTTCTTTTTGTTATTTGTAAGATAATCCTTCAATAGTTAGGTATTTGCACTCTAGTCCTTGAATTTTATTCAGTCCATGAAAAAATATATTTCTTTAAGTCCAAATCTCCTCACAATTTTTGACACACCAAAATTTACCACATGTCAAATTTAAGCTCATTTCTTGCCGCTGAAAATAATGCAGAATTTAATTAAAGCCCTTTTGCAAAATTAAGTCATTCTGGGTATAATTGAGCCAAGATGAAAATTTAAAATATTAGAAGACAATGTCACAACTCATAAAAAGTGAAAATTAAAAATAAGTTGACTCAAATTAAATTTTTTTAGGCCCGATTCGAGATTATACTCGTGAAGGAACACGTGACTCGAATTGGATTTTTCTGAATTTACGATGGCCAATATGAAAATAGATTTAAAATAAAAATATTAACTATCTTTGTGTATTTTTTTGGCCTCAAATGTTATTTTTCCAAAATTTTCAAGTATTTTTGTATTTTTTTTAAAAAAAATTAAAAATATATATAATATGAAATTTATTTTTTGTTCAAAAATGGTTGCCTAGGCTTGGCCAAGGCTTCCAAAGTTGATTTTGCAATTTTCTCATTTTTTCTTTATTTTTCATGAATTTTCGAAAATAAAAATACTAAAAAATACTGAAAATATGAAAAATCATTTTTTTGGTCAAAATTAGTTCTCTAGGCTTGGCCAAGGTCCCCAAAGTTAATTTTTCAATTTTATGAATTTTTATGGATTTTTCAAAAAAATAAAAATGCCGAAAAATACTGAAAATTTTTAAAAGAGAAAAGATGATTAAAAATCAGGTGTCAACATCACCGAAAAGCATTTTTGTCCTTTACTTTTTTGAATTTTTTTCCTTTTTTCTGTTTTCCTTTTTCCATTTTTTTGGCCTTTTCGTTTCTTTTTTTCTTTTTCTTTTTTGTCCCTCCCTTCTCAGGCTATCCTTGGAGGCCGACGTCAAGGTACGCTCAACCGAGCCAACGTCGGGTGAGACAAGGGTAGCCCTCACCTGGCCTTGCCAACCCAAACAAGGGCTTCCCTCAACAGATGCAGGCAAGGGTCACCCTTGCCTCACACAACGGCAGCCCGAGCGAGGGTAGACAATCATTAGCCTAGGCAAGGGTGGTCCTTGCCTAGGGCCGGTAATTGTCTAGGGAGTAGAGAGGAGGGGAGAAAAAAAAGGCCATAAAGAAAAGAAAAAATAGCAAAAATTAAAATAGAAAAAGAAAAAAAAACTCAAAAAAGTAAAGGATGAAGATGTCTCTCGGCTAGGCCCTTTTTTGAAATAATTTGAGCACTTCAGACCCTTATTTGAAATAAAGTTCACTTTATGCCTTTATTTGAGAAAATGAGAGTACTTCAAGCCTTTAATCGAAATTTTTCCTTATTTCATTTGAGAGAATGTTACTAGTAATCTTGTTACTTTGATCCAGAATTCAAAACCGTCCATTCACTTCTTTATTATTATTATTATTTTTGTTCAAAGACATACCTATACCTTTCTAAAAGTGTCACCAGGCGTCCGCCGATTAATCTAGTGACAAATTTTCCTGATGTAGCATTACAATCTTTCAATATTTTACATTTGATTACAGATTTTGCTGACGTGGCATGACCCGTCAAGTATTTGCCTTGGCACGTAACTCGAAAGCTCGAGTTGCCATGGTGATTGCCGAGCTCGAGATCCACAAGCTTTTGACCTTGTGGCAATGGCCACCCGCCCTTCCATGGCCATGAGATTTAAGATCGAGAAGCTGTAGGAGCTGCATGCTTCAAGCTCAGCATGACTAGCCACTACTGTGAACTTTGAAGCCAATATGACCATGGCGATCCCAAGGCACAAGCTCAAACGGCCACAGACGTGTGCTTCGGAGTCAGATCTGGCCATGACGGCCATAAGCTTCGAGCTCTAGTGACCATGGTTACAAGCTTTGAAACCATATTCAGCCATGGCAGTCACAGGCTTCAAGCTCAAACCGCCATGAACGCAAGCTTTGACGCCGGATTTGGCTATGGCTGCCACAAGTTTCGAGCTCAAGCTGGAGTTGACCACGAGAGCACAAGCATTGGAGTCAAATCTGGACATGACGACTGCAAACTTTGAGCTCAAGCTTAAGCAGCCATGGCAGCGTTGCAAGGCTCGAGCTCAAGCAACCATGGCTTTCACAAGCTCGCGCTCGAGCGGCCATAGCCACGATATTGCTTGTTGATAGGTTCTCTCTCACTCAATTGATTGTTTTTGAAGTTTTCATGTTGCCTGACATCCTTCGTTTGAGTGAATCACAACATCATACGCGGGCTCCTTTACCAAAAAAAAAACATCATATGTGGGCTATGTCCATATGCGTAATCCGACCTCAATTGAGAGAGTGGGGGAGGCATGGGGATCATAGGGTTCATCAGTTATATACTAGTGGGTAACTCAGCCAAAATTGATCATAAACTCATTTTTTAACCCATATATGATGAGATGAATTGCTATATTGGTTAGTTATATTCAATAAACAGGTCATAAATGGACTTAAACACAAAATGAGTATTAAATATTTCATAAATTGTCATAAATAATTTACTTAGACCCAACCACCTCTCTCACTGTCACTCGATCTTGAGCTCCATCCCTCCGCACTTTCACTTCAATTTGGATATGAGTTTTCTTTGATTTGCTTAAATATGTAAATGTTTTAGAAATACGGATCAAATATTAATCACTAGGTTTGTATTATAATAAACAGATCATAAATTGGTTAAATTGATCTATTTGGGTCAGACCATCTATGACCCGACCAAACCCAACTCAATTCACCTATTTGATGGATCTACTAGTGAGTCCCACATGTCATGTACAATTAGTTTTATAAGAGGAGAGATTGTGAAATTGCATAGGTAAAACCAATAAAGATCAATGAAGCCTTGTGTGTTTAAAGGATAAAAAACCAAAAATAAGAGACTTTTGTACATGCAGTCTATAATAACCTAGTCGCGAAGAGGAGGACATAGTATTGGACAAGAACTCACTTCCAATGAAAACAACTCTAGTTTCACGTTTTGTGGTATCCTAACCTTTTAGGCATTTAATAGTGATTTAAAATTAGGGAAATCAGGGGACGTTCGAGAAAAAGAATTGTGAAGATTATCCAAAAAAATCTAAACATATTGTATCACCAATTTAGTTCTAAACTTTTCAGTTGTATTAATTTAGTTCTAATCCTTTTAATTTATTGCCAATTCAGTCCTAGACATTTCAATTGTACTAGTTTAACTCAAAACATTTTGAATACTTGCCAATCTAGCTCTAAATCTTTTAACAAACTATCAATGTAGTCCTTCTAGGTATTTTTGGTAGAAAATCGCTTACGTGGCAAGTCTAGTCAGTGTGGATCGCGCTACATAGGATAACTAGTACTGACACGGATAATTTTAAAAAAATTTCAAATATTTTATTGCTTTGTTTTCTTTTTCTTCCTTCTTGTTTTTTTCAAAGGGATGCCAAGGCTATCGGCCACTGGATAAGGGCCGACAACCCCCACTAACCCCAAGGCAAGGGCCATTAAGCCCTCACAAGCAATGAGCGAGGGTTGCATCCCTCACCAGCCATAGTGAGGGCGGGCAAGGACCTACGCGAGGGCTCAACACATCCTCACTAGCCCTCGGCCAGTGGTCAACAGCCCCCGGCACTATGAAAGAAAAAAAAGCAAAGAAAAGCAAAGAAAAAACAATTGTGCAAAATTCAATAAATTTCAAAAAACTTTGAAAAAAAATTATAAATTGTCCATGTCGGCGACAATTAGGTTGCGTAGGACGGCTAGCACCAACTAGATTGCCACGTAAGTGATTTTCGATCAAAATTAGCCGAAAGGATTATGTTGGTACTTTCATTAAAAGGTTTAGAACTAAATCGGTAAATTCCCAAAAGGCTTAAGACTGAATTGGCAATTGCCAAAATATTTAGGACTAAACTGGCACAATTAAAAGTTTGTAAACTAAATTGGCTGCAGTACAATAGATTTAGGTATTTTGGAACAATATTCCAAAAGAATTATAGTTCAATTAAATGAAGCAAATGAAATTACAGTCTTCAATTATTTGTCTCAAGAAGAGAGAGAGAGGAGCGAAACAGATAATTAAGGTGAAAAAAATCAGGTCGTTCACAAAGCGAGGGGAATTTCTTATGTCGTTGAGGTTGTTTTGCGGCATTGTGACTTGGTTCGTCCATTTCACGAGATTGTCAGTACCTGAGTCATTGAAAAACAAAACCAGAACCAGAACAAGAACGCAAACATCTGAGCAAATTAATCTTTCCTGGAGCAGTTACATCATTGCTCCAACTTTATAAGAAGTTCATGCGAGCGGTCATGCGAGCGGTCAGGCGGGGCGAATGGCAAAGAAGATGACTACACGCAGGACGGAACCATGGATCACATAGGCAGACCCTGATGGGTTTTTGTTCGCGACAGAGTATCAGAATAATCGCGATAAAGAAGAAGAAGAAGAACGATGCACAAGAGATTACCCAGGTTCACCCCAAGATTAGGGCTACGCCCTGCAAAGAGATTTCACTATGATTTCGGTTTACAGCCGCTCAACTCGTTACAATGATCAGAAACGAGAAAAATATATATATCCCCAAAACGGGCCCAAAACCTAAACCTATAATTAATCTCTTAATCTCACACTAAACGGGCCAGCTTAAATAAAAGCCCAAACCCGTTGAGGTTTCGGGGGGGCTGCCCCCGAGCCCCCACCCGCTCACCGGGCAGCGGGGCACCCGTGTCGGGGGCGTTGCCCCCGAACCCCCGCATTCCACACACGGGGATCACATGTCGTTGAATAACATTTCAGTTTCCCTAAACTCACGTGGGCGTACCCGGTGTGAGAAACAAGGGATTCCGAAGTATTCGCCAACTCCAACATTCTCCCACTTGGTGGATACTTCGCGCAAATGAGAGCCTTGACAATATCATCCTTCTTCAATCCCATCGCAGTAGAGCACCAGTCAAACTTCGCACCTGTGACTGCTTTAGTAAGGAAGTCAGAACTATTCTCTACTGTGTCGACCTTTACAAGGCGGACCTCTTTCTTCTCTACCTTTTCTCGAATGAAATGATATTGTATATCAATGTGCTTTGTGCGTGAGTGAAATGCAGGATTCTTAGCCAAACAAATGGCCCCTTGATTATCACATCTCACCTCTATGGCACATTGCTCAAAACCGAGCTCCAAGCACAACCGCCGTAACCATATGGCCTCTTTTCCAGCATGTGTAAGAGCCATGTACTCAGCCTCCGTAGAAGAGAGCGCTACCACGCTTTGCCTCCTACTCATCCAACTCAATGCAGCACCAAACAATGTAAAAACATATCCGCCAGTGGACCGTCTACTATCAATATCTCCACCCCAATCAGCATCTACGTGGCCTACGATATCAAGCATGTTTCCATTCCCTGTACCTTCAAAACATAAAGAGAGGTTATAAGTTCCACGAAGATACCTGAAAACTCTCTTGATCGCGTTCCAATGTTCTCTACCCCGGGTTGGACATATATCGACTCAGGACTCCCACTGCATGGGCTATATCTGGACGCGTGCACACCATAGCATACATCAAACTACCCACTGCACTTACGTATGGAACTCGGGCCATCTCCTCAATCTCCTCATCTGTTTTAGGACACAGTTCCGCAGATAACTTGGTCCCTGAAGACATAGGGGTACCGACAGGCTTGCAGTCCATCATATTGAATTTTCTCAATATCTCTTTTATGTATTTCTCCTGCCTTAGCCATAGCTTCCGTTTCTCACGGTCCCTTGTAATCTGCATGCCCAAAATAAAATTTGCAGGCCCCAAGCCTTTCATATCAAACTTCTTGGCCAACAAATTCTTCACAGATTTCACCATTTTCATGTTATTCCCAATTAACAGCATATCATCAACGTATAATGTAAGAATAACAAACTGATCGCCCGCTCTTTTCACATAAACACAGTGGTCAGAATTTGACCGCACAAAATCAAGCTGGAGCATGTACGTGTCAAATTTCTGATACCACATCCTCGGTGACTGCTTCAACCCATATAAAGATTTTTTTAACTTACATACCAGATTTTCTTTTCCTTTTGCTTCAAAGCCTTCTGGTTGCCTCATATAAATCTCCTCCTCCAAGTCCTCATGAAGGAAAGCTATTTTTACGTCCATCTGTTCCACCTCAAGATCATATGCAGCTGCTACAGACAGAACAAATCGTATTGAGGTTAATTTCGCTACAGGAGAAAATATCTCGTCGTAGTCAACCCCCTCGACCTGAGAATACCCCTTGGCTACGAGCCTAGCCTTGTACTTCTCCACAGTCCCATCTGGTTTCAATTTTCGCTTGAACATCCATTTACATCCAATTGCCTTTCTATCCTTAGGCAATTTACACAAGCTCCATGTGTCGTTATGATCAAGCGACTGCATCTCTTCTGTCATTGCGAGCTCCCACTGATTCGCATCATCCATGGATCTCGCCTCTTTTACAGAACTAGGATCATCTCCAGTAATACTCAAAGCATGAAATGTACTCAATGCACTAAGTGAGTATCGAAGTGGTACCTTTCTTTCCCGAGTTGATCTCCTGAGAGCAGGCATGCTATCTGTGTCCGAGTCCTCATCTGAATCTGCATCCTCAACTTCATTAACCAAGTCCTCTTGATCTGGATCAGAATCAGAATCCACTGGTGTGCTTTGTGGAACTACCTCCACAGATTCAGCAATCGGGTTTTCTTCAAACATTACCACTTTCTTGGGCTCTTCATCTTCCTGCATACCTTTCTTGGACTGCGTTTCATGAAAGACAACATCCCTGCTATATACGATGGTCTTTGACTCTAGATTCCACAGCTTATAACCTTTGACCCCTTCCTTATATCCAACGAATATGTTCTTTTCAGACTTACTGTCAAGCTTACTCCTCTTCTCCTTGGGCACGTGAACATATGCGTCACAACCGAATACCCGAACATGTGACAAATTCGGCTTCTTCCCGAACACTGCCTCATATGGAGTTCGATTCTTCACTGATGAGGTCGGTGATCGGTTCTTCAAGTAACAGGCCGTGGCTACAGCTTCTGCCCAGAATTCAGGTTCTAAACCTGCCCAACTCAGCATGCATCTCGCCCTTTCTAGGAGCGACCGGTTTAATCTTTCGGCCACCCCATTCTGCTGAGGCGTATATGGAGTCGTCTTCTGCCTCGCGATACCATTATCCACACAAAATTGCTCGAACTTATCCGAACAGAATTCACCTCCGTTATCCGTACGAAGTGTCTTGATTTTCCTGCCCAATTGATTTTCAACCAAAGCCTTAAATTCTCCAAATTTTTCAAATACATCCGATTTACTTTTAATAAAATAAATCCAACTATATCTCGAGAAATCATCTATGAACAATACATAGTACCTGGATCCTCCAATAGATGGCGTCGGAGTAGGTCCGAAGACATCACTATGAATCAGCTCTAGAATCTCTGTTGCTCTCATACCGGTGTGTTGGAAACTAACTCGGTTCTGTTTTCCATGAAGACAGTGTTCACAGAACCCGAAACCCATAGAGCAATCTGGTACTCCTTCTACCATCTGACTTGAAGCTAAGATAGACAGTCCCTTTTCCCCGATATGCCCTAACCTCTGATGCCATAACATGGACGTATCATATCCATCTTCCTTTGCCTTTTCAGAGACGAATCCGCCACCAGTAGTCATCGTTTCCCCGAGCAACTTGTACAACGTCCCATAACGAACTCCTCGTGCAATCACAATAGAACCTCGAGTCATCTTGCACGAATTATCATCACAAGAGAAAGTAACCCCTGAATCAGCCATCGTACCAACGGATAACAGATTTCTACTCATCAAGGGTATGTGCATGACATCCGGAAGAGTCTTCACTATGCCATTGCTCATCCTCAGCTTCACCCTGCCACGCCCGACAATTTGAACTGCAGTATCATCTCCGAGCATGACATCTCCACCATTAAATTGCTCATATTCACAGAACCAGTGTCTATGAGGCATCATGTGGTATAAAGCACCGGTGTCGATATACCAGATATCCTTGTCTGACTGCGCCATACATACAGCAGCCACATACATATCTCCTGTCTCGACTTCCTTCTTCCCCGAGGATGATTCCGCTTCCCTTTTAGAGACAGGCTTGTTTTTGCAGTCTCGCTTCACATGGCCCTACTCTTCACATCTCCAACATTGTACCCTGCTATCCTTACTCTTCGATCGCCCACGAGATTTGGATCTAGACCCCTTTCGATATAGAGTCTTCTCTGCTGGCCTTCCCCTAGCCGCTAAAGCCTCTTTATTAGAACTTCCTGATCCCTTTCTTCGTGTCTCCTCTGATAACAGGGCAGCACACACAGTCTCATATGACAATTCCTTGTCCCTACCGCCAATTACCACAATCAGGTTATCCCATGAGTCCGGCAGTGAACAGAGCAGTGTTATCGCCTTATCATCATCTTCAAACTTAACACCGATCGATACGAGTTGACTTATCAACGTATTAAAATCATGCAAGTGTGCAGAAAACGAGTCGCCCTCGTGCATTCGAAGATTATACAACTTTTTTCTTAAGAATAATTTATTCATGAGCGACTTACTTTGGTATAGCGACTCCAATTTCTGCCATAAATCCCTTGCCATTGGTTCGCTCATCACATTTGTCAGAATTGTCGCGACCTAAAATTCATTTTTAGGTTAATGGATTACCAGATTAATTAATTAAATTAACTAACCTAGTTCGAGCTCTCCCAAGCTCTACCAAATCGCAACTTTGATTTTTTTTCACATGATTTTAGAATTTGGAGTCGCCACTAATCATTTTTGGTAGGTTGATTAGAAACCTAAGTAACCTAGCGGGAGAACTAAATTACTCCTGCAAACCAGAGATTATGAGTTCGGGGACTTGGTTACACTAGTTAATTAAAACTAATGCCCTTTCGGTACCTTAATTCCATGGATATCCTATTTTGGCAACTCTCACTTGATTTATTCCTAAGACCCTGGTAAGGTGTTCTTTTTATGTTTTCACTTTAAAATGAAATGCATAAAGGGTATGAACGCAAACGTTGACATACAAATACGACACACAAATACGGACATACGAATATGATATACGAATACGTAGATATGCGAATACGAATACGTGCGTGACGTGCGAATGACATACGTACATGACATGCGAACGACATACGTACGTGACATGTGTATGAATACGATATGCATACGAGATAGACGAATACATATACGTGCGTTACATGCGAAGGACATACGTACGTGGACATGCGAATGATATGCGTACGTGACATGCGTATGAATACAACATGCATGCGGGAATAGACGAATACGAATACGTATGTGACATGCGTATGAAGACGCACGAATACGATATGTAACATGCATACATACACCATACAAATACGTGACATATATATGTGACATGCATAGTGATATGTGTATGTAAATACGTACATTTCGATTTTGCCCATAAAGGGCAAAGTCGTCATTTTGAAAAGATGGGATAAAACCCTCATTTTTGAAAAAGAGGGGATAAAACCCTCATTTTGAAATTTTTGATTTTTCTGAATGAATATGCATGGGTTAATAACATATCATAACAGACAAATGTGGATTTGCAAACGTCGCGTACGTGACGTGCATACGAGAACAAACAAATACGATATGTCTATACAAACATACGGATAACATAACAAACATACATGAGACATACTACATGAGATGCACATGAATGGCATTTTTTGTATTTTCAGATTTTCCATTTTTTTTTTGGTTTTTTGGATTTTCTACATTTTTTTTTGTATTTTGGATGTATTATAAAAGAATGCAAAATCACCCAAAGCAAATGAAGATGTGAAGAGAGAGCAGGTAAAGTAAAACTACCCTAAGGACAGTGAAAATAAAACCCGCAACTCGTCGGGTGAATAATTACAGACCAATTAAATAAAACCCGAGACATGATCGGGAATACAACAAAAATGGACCGGAATGGACATCGGTCAAACACCCGTCGCCAAGCCTCGTGGGTCGAGAGTACAACAAAACGGATCGGAATGGACATCGGTCATCCTCCAGTCTTCAAAGCATCGGGCCGAAAGCCAAATGAAAATAATGAACTTATCCAATCGGACATGCACAATCACCAATGAGTTAAGACAATTCAAAAACTCAAAGAGAGTTTAACACGTGCTGATTAAACTTCATTGAGACCATTTTTTACATTTTCCAATGCATTAACACAAAAAATACGAATTAAATCATACTGTCCATGAACATTCTTAGGGAGAAAGCAGTAACCATAAAATACAAAAGAAATAATGAAATGTATGTAAAAATTCTGAGATTTTTTATGTGGATGGGAAAATGTGTCTTTGACAACTTTCATGTTTTACATTCTTATTGAAGAGACACTCATTTTCGTGTAGAAAATGGTCTTTCATGAGAGCTCAACAGCAAACAAACAAATTTCACAGAACAGACATATTTCAGGATTAAGCTTAAATGGACACTCAAATCTCAAAATTAATGCACCAAACTTTCCAGTCTACTAAACAAGACCCCAATGAACAACTTTCATTTTTTGTGAAGTTTCAAAAGAAGACTCTAAACATAAGATAACTACAAATCAATATGACCACGCACAGAAAAACACTCAGACTCAAGGACGCCAACAGAATTGCATGATTTCATTAAATGCATTAAAAATACGAAACGTGCATGAATATTTTTGTATTTTTTATATGTTATGCATTAAGATCTTATGAACAAATGTCATGAAGAGGTCTTTATGAAACAAAGTCTAGAATAACCCATGGAAAATCATTTAGTGTGAAAGGTCAGATCAGAAAAATTCCATCTCAGGTTCTGATCACCATATTTCCAGATTTCTGCTTTCAATTTCGGGACCCTTTTGACATAGCAAACAACGTCAATTTTCATGCCATAATATATCAAATCGAAGATCTCGAAGTCATCTACGAATGTTCAGTACATTTATTTTCGAGATTTCGTCATCTAAACACGAAAAATTGAGTTACCAGATAATTGCACATGCTGATGCGCCTAGAGCTCGTTGGAGATGAATCCGTCACGTCGCCAAGGCTTGTTCCACGGCGGCGAATTTTTCTCTCTCAAAATTTTTTTCTCTTGAAATCTCTCCAAAAAAAATTTTTTTCTCCAGTTTTTCTTCAATCTCCCAAAACTCTCTCAAACATCCAAAATTTTCTCTCCAAAAAAAAAAATTCCTCTCTCAAGCTCACTTCTTCCTCCTTTTATAAACCACTCATCTATCTCCCATTCTAATTTTTCCATTAACTCTATCTCCCATTCTAATTTCTCCACTAACTCTTCTTCATTTTCATCTTCCCTTCTCCATCTCTATCTCACATTCTAATTTCTCCACTAACTCTTCTTCATATTCATCTTCCCTTCTCCATATCTATCTCTCATTCTACCAACTCTTCTTCATCTCCATCTTCCCTTCTCTATTCTCATCTTATTTTCTTTATCTTCTCTTCTCCATGTCCTCTTCTCCATCTTCCTATCTTCATCTCCTCTTCTCCATCTTCCCTTCTCTATTCTAATTTCTCCACTAACTCTTCTTTTTGTTATTTACAAAATAATCCCTCAAGTATTAGGTATTTGCACTCTAGTCCATGAGATTTTAAGTATTTGTAATTCAGTCCCTGGAGAAATATTTCTTTAAGTCCAAATCTCCTCACAATTTTCGACACACCTATCGCATGTTGAATTTAAGCTCATTTCTTGCTATTGAAAATAATGCAAAATTTAATTAAAGCCCTGTTTGTAAAATTGAGTCATTCTGGGTATAATTGGGCCAAGATGAAAATTTGGAATATTAAAGAACAATGTCACAACTCCTAAAAGTGAAAAATGAAAATAAATTGACTCAATTGAATTTTTTTAGGCCCGATTCGAGATTATGCTCGTTAAGGAATACACGACCTCGAATTGGATTTTTTAAATTTGCGATGGCCAACATGAAAAGGGATTTAAAGGAAAAATATTGACTATTTTTATGTATTTTTGTGGCCTCAAATGCTATTATTTATTAAATATTTTCCTAATTTCTAAAAATTACATTTAAAAAAATACAAAAAATATGAAAAATTATTTTTTTACTCAAAAATGGTTGCCTAAGCTTGGCCAAGGCTTCCAAAGTTGATTTTTCAATTTTCTCATTTTTATATATTTTCTATCAATTTTAGAAAATAAAAATACCGAAAAATACTGAAAATATGAAAAATCATTTTTTGGTCAAAATTGGTTCCCTAGCCTTGGCAAAGGTCTCCAAAGTTAATTTTTTCAAATTTATGAATTTTTATGGATTTTCTATTAATTTTAAAAAAGAAGAAAAGAAAAGGTGATTGAAAATCAGGTGTCAACAGCTGCCCCTCTTTGAAAGGAAGCTCGGTAGAGGTTCATTTCAGAGACGAGACGACACCTGAATCCTAATCGACTCAACACAATGAAATAAAAAGAGTCATGACATTCGATCTCCAATACCCCTTTTAGCAAATTTCGATCCAAACCCGGTTTGAGGAGGCTTTCATGCGATGAGGGAGAGACAAAGATGAGAATTTACCTGGCACTTACCTGCTCGTTGTATGGCGGTTGCCTGACATGAGTGCTCTGCTGAAAATGAGATGAGAACCTAAGGATTCGTTATAAGAAAACCTTAGGGTAGTGGAACTTGGACCCGTATAGTAGGTCACCCCATAGTAGATTCCTAATAAAAGGATTCTACTGATTAAAATCGGATTGAATTTTGACCCGTATGGTGGGTCACCCCATGGTAGATTCCTAGTGAAAGGATTCTACTGATTAAATTAAGATTTGACCTGTATGGTAGGTCACCCCATGGAAATGCCTGTAAGAAGGACTTTGGTGCCTGTAAGAAGGACTTTGGTGCCTGTAGAAAGGACTTTGTTTTGCCTATAAAAAGGACTTTGGTGTGCCTGTAGAAAGGACTTTGGGTTGCCTATAGAAAGGACTTGGTGCCTGTAAGAAGGACTTTTGTGTGCTTGTAGAAAGGACTTGGTGCCTGTAAAAAGGACTTGATGCCTGTAAGAAGGACTTGTGCCTGTAGAAAGGACTTTGATGCCTGTAAAAAGGACTTGGTATGCCTGTAAAAAGGACTTGATTTGCCTGTAAGAAGGACTTGGTTTCCAGTAGAAAGGACTTGGTCGCCTGTAGAAAGGACTTTGGTTGCCTGTAAAAAGGACTTTTGATTGCCTGTAGAAAGGACTTGCTCGCCTGTAGAAAGGACTTTGGTCGCCTGTAAAAAGGACTTTGGAAATGGACCGTTCCGTATTGGGGTTTCCAATGGAAGGGCTCCGGAGATAATATACCCTAGATTTCACCTTTTTTGGGTAGACTGAAGAGGTATTGATTGAGAAAATGATTTTTGGGTATAACTGGGATCTAGGGAGATCAAGAATCCTGCAGACGCTCTAACCCAATTTAACTTACCATGAAGGGTGCCATTCTGGGATCTGGGGAAACCAGGAATCTTGCAGACGCTCAAACCCGATTTAACTTACCTTGAAGGGTGTCATTCTGGGATCTAAGGAGACCAGGAATCCTCAAAATCCGACTTAACTTACCTTGAAGGGTGCCATTCTGGGATTTGGGGAAACCAGAAATCCTGCAGACGCTCAAATCCAATTTGACTTATCATGAAGGGTGTCATTCTGGGATCTGGGGAAACCAAAAATCCTGCAGAAGCTCAAACCTAATTTTTGTTGTCCCATCACTTTAGGAATAAACCGATGAGGCAAAGATCAAGAACACGAGAGTTGGTCAATCATGATTTGATAAAGCTTGAGAACACGAGATTGTATCAATCGTGAGCTGATGAAGACTTCATGAGAGTATGTTGATCATGAGTTGCAAGGGTTCAGAAGACTTACCTGGATCTTCTGAGTTAATGATCGAGGCATAGACAGACCGATTGTATCGTGTCTGCTTGCTCACTGAATGACCTTATGTGCTGCAATGGATTTGAGCACCCAGACAATCATCAGAATTGAAAGGTTCAGGTTGAAGATATACTCACCTGAAAATGCTTGGCGAGCATTAGCCAACAGGGCTTGTTTGTTTAATAGCCTCTGGATGAATTTCGAGACCTCGGAGAGTAACTCGACTATTAGGAATGCACTACTTGTCAGACAGTGTCAGAGGTAACATGTGCAAGCATTTTTATCAATGAGTTCATCGGTTCATGCAAAACCATTCAGTTGAGTTTGCAATGATTAAAACCATATGTGTATGCTCATAATATGGATCATGCATGACTATTCTATCGAGTTTGCATTTCCAATTCTGTCCAGGGAGGTTATCATGTCATGAATACCTCGAATTGAACCTGAATGGGGACTTCAGTCCGAAAGGGCTTTCTCTCACTCTTGAGAAACGCTGTTTATCCGGATTGCAGGATTTGAAAAGAAAGCACTCAACCTTACCATCATCGCATTCAGCGAGGGTCTGAGTAATCTCGCAATTGATACGATCAAGCCGATCTAGAGGTCTTGATTAGGACCGTAATGTGGGCTGGGTCAAAGGCTTATCAAAGGAGACTCATTTCGAGTCAGGGCCATTGACAAAAAAAGGTCTTCATCATCTGCTCCGGGTTTACAAGTCAAGAACCCTGCAAAATGAGAGAGAAATAATCTTGCTCGAACTTCTTCGAGCGATTCTTAAAGTCATTCAACTCTTACATTAATTTAGGTGCCCTAATCAGAAGAGACTTTCAAGGGTCGTAACGTAGGTCAGGATTTGGGTCTGAGAAACGAAGGGCTCGTTTTGGCTCAGCAAAATATATGAGAAGGGCTTGGTGTTGGTGATCATTGCAATCTTGTCACCGATCTTTGACCTTCTTGAATTTGTCTTTAATGAATACCATCATTGGCTGAGGGGTGGTAGTTCTTTTACACTTTGCAAACTGACTTCTTTGGGGATCCTTTTTCGGGAATTCTCAAAATGTATGTTCGAAGTCAGAAGTTCATTACAGATATATGGGCATTGGCCTTGCTTTTGATAGGCACTTTGCTCTTTCTACCCGAGATTCTTTGGAGTAGCCTTTGCTTTTCTTACTCCCGACTCCCTTTTGTTTGGAAGCAGGCCCATTTTCTTTAGGCTACACTTGTCTCTCTCTTTTTTTTTGTTTAATAATCTTGTGATTTTGAATTTTAGCAACAAGATGATTTTCAACAAATGATACTAGACATTACATGAAAGTCTAGCATATGAAATGGGCTGATTCGAGAATTCTCTATTGGCCCAATTTCTTCAATTCTGCTCTTTTGGGGGAAGGTGTCGTCGTTACCTTGAAATGAGCAAGGATCACCAACATGGGCTTGAGAAATGAATTTGCAGGCTCAATTGGGTTATGCAAAGGATGAGTGTGTAGGATAGAGAAAATAAATGCTCTTCGTCATCCTAAAGCACTTGAATTAAAATTCGAGTATCATGCAAAGAAACACTCGAAGATTGATGTTAGTCCAAGCAAGAGAATTTCTAACCATTTATCTCCTGATATTGTTGGAATTACCTCTGTTTTGCCCCAGTGCGGGGTGGTTCTTGACAGGGTCATGAAATGAAATCACCGTTTAAATGGGTTGTCAATGGTTGCCTGAAGTGTTTGGAATGGAGAATGAATGCCTCCTTCACTTCGACTATCGTATCTTTTGCGAGAAAACCCATTGCCTTGGAGAATGCGGAATCTGTCTACCGCTCAACTCACTGTGGATTAAATATAGGACGTATGTGGAAATGGCTTGCCTTTCATCGTCTTGTCATGCCCCATTCCCTGGCTGTGTGGGCGGATCAGACACGTTGGGGGCCTATTCCCCGAGTCGAGGAGTAGCTTGTTTCTGGCTTTGCCTCTTTTCGATCTAGGGTTCGCCATTGATTTCCCTTATTTCATCAGACGGATCGCATCAGGCGATCATAACTTGGCCCCTTTGGGCTGTTTTCTTTGAAGTATCAGGTGTTAGTTTAACATTTCCTGTAACAAGGAAGGAGACCTGTTAGCCAGTATCAGAAATGATGAACTGGACACGATACTGAGTTACCCTTGAGTGCTTCACGCAACTCCTTTACCAGTTTTACCACTCGGGATTTTCTCTGTGGGTATGTCAAGTTAGACATTTCCTGTCAAACAATGGAGAAGAAGACGTATTAGTCAGTATTAGAAATGATGTATTGGATACGATACTGGTTTACCCTTCATCTTGAATGTTTTGCGCGACGCCTTTATCAAGTTCACTGGATTGAGTTTCCCTTGGCTTTCGCTGGACACTTCAACGTTAAGCTAAGATTGTAACAAAATACTGACCTTGGTATTGCTCGTCGAGTATTCCTGTTTCTTTTTGCAAAAAGAAATGCGAGAAAAAGTTGTTTTATTTATTTACAATACTTACAACATTTCCATCCTCGAGGATCGAACGCGGGACGTCTCGGACCACTGTCATTCCCCATGCCATCTGGTCCACAAGACCGCAGGCGCTCATGGAGGTTCCTTTTAAGAGTCAATCCTTGAGATGACATGGTGTTGTTGTATTGTACTAGGTAATTCCAGGTCACTGTATTTTTCGGGGCGGTTTACAAACCCTGTTAAGAATGGAATAAAATAATTCAGAACACGAGACGAGTATGAGCAAATTAGAACGATACATAATTACCCTTCTTTGAGATTGTTTGGGTCTTTCGTTCACATATTCCTCATTTGAAGCCGTCCATTCTGTGGCGATGTCCACGAATCTATTTGCCCAAAGTTTTGATTAATCGGGGAATTTCGTTTTTGGGTCAATTTGCAAATTCCTGTAAACATAAGGGATCTAATTTAGAATCGGGACAATTTGAGGGTAAATTGAAACGATACTGTTTTACCCTTCTAGTTCGCGCGACTTTTTACTCGCAATAAATTCACTACGAGTTTGGTGTGGTAGCAGACTCAAGCATTTAATAGGAGAACAGGAAATTGCTGCTTCTTGCTTTTGCGTTCATTCTGAACATCAATAAAAGTAGAAAACATCTCATGCAAGGGAATGAAGCGTCTGCATTCGTTCAAGATCGATTTTGCTCCCTCAGCAGGCTCTCCCATGATCAGCTGGCTTCATTCTGGACCAGGTATGCATCGGCTATGTTGAAGGACCCGTGATCTCAGCTTCGAAATACAGACTCCCTGTGCATATTACAGTCCCCGTGCTTCATTAACATTAAACTGGTTGATCATGGCGGTGAGTTCATCGTCAATGCCGCTTGCCTGGTGGTGATACATCTCCCCTTCCCCAGGAGGTATTAATGCTGATCCAGTAGCATTAGTCTTTTTGTACCCTGCTCCAACAGAACTCGATTCTGTTATAAACTGGTCTAACTCGCTTCTCAAACACACATTTTCAATCCTCAGATCATGCATTTCATCGAAGGCGAGGAGGAGGCTGTTGCAGTTAGGGCAGATGACGGAGTCAAAAGCCTCTTTATACATCTTGTTTTCCGCTCGGAGGTTTTCATTTTCAACTCTTAGAAACTCGGCTTCGTTGTGCTCATGACGAGTCTTCATTCGGGTTCGCCTATTTTGAAACCAGAACTTGATTTGTGAAGGTTCAAGTCCTAGCTCTTGGCTTAGTTCCATTTTCTGTTTGCCGTCTGGCATAGGACATGTTCTGAAGAAATCCTCAAGCCTTTGTACTTGCTCCTTAGTATGGCGATGGTAACGCTTCTTTTGACCCTTACCGTTGTTGTCCTTATCTTTACTGAGATCTTGGACGTCGTCGGCGGAAGGGCCAGGTTCCATAGGCTCGATCCTAAACATGGTTTCGAACTCTTCCTCGCCCATATTCAGCAGGCAATGATAGCTTTCGGAAGTATTGGGTTGAGACATCTTCGATTTGGTTGATGATTTCTCAAGGTTTACTATATCTTTCTGTATTTTCACTCTCTCTGAACCGTGTATGCTTTAAAACTCTCTTCAATGTATGAATAAAGATTATCATGAGGATGTCTCTTTTAAAATTTGGCGTCGGCTTAGCATATGTATCGCTTCTCCCGAGATTTCTGTCTTTCTCAACCTTTCCTGCGTGTTTCTTGCTTGGCTCGTCTTTTCTCATCTCTTCATAGTGGTAGGGTCCCTATCAACGTCTCTACCGTCGATTTGCTGGCGTGTTCTCCTATAAAAACGAATCTCATTTTCCTTGTCTCCCACCCAAGTCACCTTTCTTTCTCCTTTTTCAAAGTTGTGTCATCCCGTCAAACTTTTGGCAGAGATGTCGGATTTGCTTGGCTCGAGATTGGAGACGAGTAGCGGAGGTGATGCTGATAGGGAATGGTAGACAGGAAAATCTGGCCAGTAGAGACTTTCACTGCAAAAATGAAAGGGAATGCGGCAGTATATGTTCTTCATATTCTAGAAAAATTGGAACGATACTGTTTTACCCTTGTATGTACTTCCATTGAATTTGAATTGAGGAAGTTCCTTCATTTGGATTGGATTGGATTGTATGTCCCGAGTTGCCCTTCACTTTGAGCTTGCCACATAAGTGCTTTGCTTAGTTGGGCCTTGTTTTCTTTCGGGTTGCTTTGGACCATCATCATTTTTTATGCCATCGGGTCCGTGGATCGGAGGGCTCCTTTAATTTAAAGGTTACCTTTAAGGCAAATGAGTCCTATCGCATTCCATTGGGTCATTTCATTTTGCGACACTCTTGAGGCAATTTGCAATCCCCTGGAAGAGAATGGAACAAATCCAATTTAGCATTTTGCGACGATTGAGGGTAAATTGGAACGACACACAGTTACCCGTCTTCGAGCTCGCCTGGGCTTTTCACTTGAAATTTCCCTACGTGAGGTCATTCAACATTTCTCATTATGGCAGTCAGCGACGTTGCCACAAATTGATCCGCCCTGAGTCTAGCATAAAAAGGGATTCACGCATTCGACGGGATAAAAAACAAATTACCCCATGCCCCTGAATTAAATCTAGACGCCTAGAAAGCTGGAAATATCACACGCAGGGGAATTAAGCATGAAATGAAAGGTGCACTTGTTCAAGGTCAGTTCTGCCTCTCCTGCGGCTCTTCGATAATCAGCTAGTCTCATGCTGGTTCAGGCATGGATGACCGATGTTTGAGAGTCCTTAATCACTGGCTTCCGATTATGGCTTCGGACGTCTGTCAACCTTAAACTGGTTGACCAGGGCAGTAAGCTCATCATCTGGGTAATCTCTTGAACCTTCCAACAACTGATGCTCGAATTGGGCCTTATTGTTGACAAATGCTGGCGGTAGATTTCTCATTCTGTCCTCGCCATGAGCAATTTGACTTCTCGAGCTGAAGTCTTCATCATTACTCCAGAAAGTGTGGGGATCACCAACTGTCCTGCTGCCAAGAACTCCTTCCATTTGAGGATTAGAGAAGTGGAAGTGCTCAGGATAATTTCTTGTCTGATTCTCTGGCTGCGCAGGCGCGCTGATCATGAGATGAATTCTAGCCACGGGTTGGTGCTCAAACCAAGGAGTCTGAATACACTGCCCCTGCGGTCTATACTCTTGAAGAGCATTAGGGTGATTCTGGGGGATACTTTGATTAACGCTTGGGGGATTGATGGCACGGCTACTGGTTTGGTTGATGATGGGAAGTGGCTCGCCCCATGCTAACCTGTGGAACTTATGGTGGCGAGGAGACTCGACGTTCAAGCTTGGATCAGTCCCGCCTTGGTTTTCTTGATTCTGAGCTGCATTGTGTTCTCTCACCCTTTTTCTGTACTTCTGAAGATGACTCGAAACATTTGCTTTAGTGAGTCCCTCTACCTTCATAATTTCCAGTATATGTTGCGGCCGTGCCGAATCGATTCCTAGTTGCTGAACTGCATTAACAAACATACGATGCAGCTCGGGAGACCAACTCATCTTCTTTCTCCAGTTGCTTGGAATAAAATTGAAGGCTTGATGCTTGTTCTCATGGTCGTGCAATTGCTTCCTTACCACGTGCTGCCATATGTTTTGAAGCATCTGAACCCTAACTGGTTTCGTTACGACGTCTTGGGCCCCGTTTAAGACAGCCTTCATCATGGCTTGCTGATCATCGCTTGCCGATATTACGAGGACTGGCATGTTTAATTTAGAATTGATGACTTCCAAGAGAGTGAAAACATCCATGTCAATCCCTACCATGGCGGTGACGACGATATCAAACTAGTCACTACTCCTCCTTAATATCTCTAAGGCCTCTGTCGCCTTTGCTTGAGCTACAACCTTATACCGGCATTTTCTTAATACGGTAACAAGGATTGACAGAGAGACTGGATTACCGTCAATGGCCATGACCAGTAGACCCTCAGGGTAAGGAACTTCATCAGCTTCGACCAGGGTTGAACATGCGCCCATTTCCCTAATGCTCAACATATTTCTGGATCTAGGACTGCCGATTCGAGACCGCCTCAGGATGTCTTCTCGGACTTGAGGGATCACAGGATCGTTGATGGCTTCTCTTAACAGGCTTTGAAAGCCAATGCTTTGATGGTGAAGGTTTTGAATTCCTCTCCCACGAGAACTCCTTCCTCTCTATCTTTCTCCTGCGAGTTCGTGCAGATGAACCCTCACTATCAAATGAGGATAAATTCTCTCTCTGGCAATAGCAACGACTTCCCCCTTCACGGGCAGTGCTATTAGATTTACCGAGGGGAAAATCTGACATTCAGCTTTTGATTAAAGGGGAAATCCTCGTTTATCGCTCAGTTTGTCTTCTTCTTTCTTTTCGCGATAGAGGGCCCCTGTCAAGATTTCCACCGTCAATTTACTGGCAGGTCCTCCAATGAAGACGAGTAATATCTCTCTTTCTGTCGAAAATTTCTTTGTCCCCCACTCAGCTCGTCTTTTCGTTCTTTCTTTTTTCAAAGCGGTGGAGTCCCGTCCAGCTTTTCCACAGAGACGTCAGGTTTGTTCGGCTCGAGGTTGCCACTTGACTAGAATTTGAGCCACCGGGGGTGTTGCCGACAGAGAATGGTAGATAGGAAAACCTATAAGGACTGCCCCTGTGAAATCAGTATTTAAATTAAAGCAGATTACCATCTTCGCATTCCGCTCATCTGCCTCATCTCTCTCCTTTCTTTCGTATTCTGCTTTCAAAAATGGCCAATTCTCCTAACCACACCTTATCCGCCGAAGTCCTGGCTGGGTGGGAGAGACTCTACAATCTTCTTGGTAGAGGTTACGCTCATATAGCCAAAAACTCTACCGTTGAGGCTGAAATCCTTGGTTTATTTAGGACTGTGGACGATGCTTCTGTTGAGGGTACCCAACTGGGGAAGGAGTATCGGAACTTCTCGACCGTCTTCATCAATTTTCTGGCTGCCTATAACCGCGCTTATGAGACGGTCCTTGTGACCGCCGTCGTGAAAGCTCGTTACCGAGACCGGCACGAGCGTCTGGCAACAGTTACATTTGTGGCTGATAATCACAAAAAGGCCCTCAAGTTTGCCAACGATCAGCTTTCCTGGCTGGTTCGTGAGAGGGGAAAGCTGGTGGACCGTCTGGCCTTGGTCCGAACTTACGCCGAACAGGAGCCAGGCAATATTGTGATGAGGTGCAAATGCGGTTGGCTGCAGGAGAGGCATGATGACATTACGGCAGACATTGCTTTCGAGAGGGCGGCGATTCCGGACCTGGAGTTTGCCGTTGAGCATTACGAGGCCACTATGGCCCAGGTTAAAGAGAAGTGCGATCGCCTCTTCTTTAGGCTCGCGGAGCTTGATCCCGAGAACGCCCGGTGCACCCAGAGCATCAACTTTATGGAGAGCCAGCTGAGCTCCTTTGTGACGCTTATTAGGGCTCAATTTGATTTCACTTTTCCTCCCCAGTGAGTTGTTGTAAGGTTTGTTGGTGAATGGAATGAAGAGAAAGTTTCACGTGTTTGTGCTTTTCATTTTCCTGCCATTTCTTCGCCCAAATAGCATGATAGGACGATTTACGGTACTGAAGACGTTGAGGCTTAACACTCTTCTCGGTGTTCTTGTTATCTGCTGCCGGCGATAATATCAAGGACATTGGCGAAGGGTTCGGTGGCGGCCCCCACCGATCACAGCGCCGTGAGTCAGTCGTGTGAATTATTGCAAATCGACCACTCGATTAGTGCTCCAATAAACAAACCGGGCTGCCCGTTGCGTGCCCCACTTTACTCCTGCCTATCTCTTTCGGCGTCCACTTGAATGTGTCGGTCGCCTGTAGCGTTGGGAGAAATGATTGCGGGCCATGCTCGATAATAAAATACTAGTCCTCCAAAATCTTTTATGTGTTTTGAATCCGAGGAAGGTAAAAAGGCAAGCCTTTATTCAATTTAATCAGAAAGGCGTCGCAAGATCGGGTTCATAATCTTGCCCCATGGGTTTTGATTACACAGTCTCGACTTTCTCAACAAAAATACATGAACCCTTCTAATATATTAAAAATGTCCCCAGGCCCGATCTGGATGCATTCACTACCCCTCATCAAAATACATGGCCCATACGTGCTGACTTATTGACACGATTCTGTCTCCGGAAGAATTGGCCTCTTCATATGCCCCTAGGGTTAACGATATCTTCGCTTGCCCCCTGATTGTTATCACCAACGAGCCCGATTTTTCTCCACCCCAGGGTACCTATAATTCTCTGCAAAAGTAAAGAAAATAATCAGTATGTGATCCAATAGGGGTCGGCCCATGATTCCTACATTAGTCCAATTTTATTTTTCAATTTTAGAGAAAATTTTCTTAGAAAAACATGGGTGAATTTCTCAAAAAGAATTTTCTTGCAAATTTTTACAACTTGAAAAATGTGATAAAATATCTTAAAATTTAGCAAATTTCCCGAAGGGATTTTCCTTTTATCAGAATGAATTTTTAGGGATAAATTTGTCAAGAAAATCTCATTTCTATTGAAGTAGAAAAATGTAACAAAATCTTTTACTGGTCAACAAAATTTTCCTAAGGGATTTTTCACACTTATTTATTTATTTATTTATTTTTATTTTTTTCAAAAATGGGATACTAATTTGATTTTCATTTTCTTTTGAAAAATGACCTTGATGTTAAATTCAAAATTTGACCGACACCTAACATGGACCGACCAAAAATAAATACAAGATGAAGTTAGAAAACTTACTTTCACCGTCAAAAATACCATGTAAGTCGCATAGACATGCACATGAATCGTGAGTTTAAATCTTAACCTATCTACTCTAAAGGCTGACAAATTGAAGCGAAAGACTTACGGCAAGGCGACAATCTCGCGCACATAATCAAGATTAGCCGTGACCCCTACGACGTAATCAGGATTAGCCGGGTCTCTCAACTTCGGCTCCTCGAGTCAAAAATTAAAACCACTGCTTTGGTAATCTTACCAAGCCTGAGGCCTAACTTTTAAAACTCATTTTTGAAAAGAGGTTCGGGATTGAATCTGGACCAACTTTCGACGTGATCTCACGCCGAACGCTAGAACCAAATCACAATACCATCCTAAAACTAGTGACCCAGGTCCGGTCACGGGACGTGTGTGATGTAGTGCTAAAACAAATAATCATGCACAGCAGTTAAATTCAAACACCGCTTCAAAATGTGCAAAAATTAAATTCCAATTTCCATACACCAAACCTGCAAAATAAGGGGTTAGCTAAACCCTCCACCCCTTATAACTCCCATCTGCAAGACCATTTAACACCTAAAGATTAGAATTCAACCAATTGCCAAACCAAGTGAATATTCATGAAATTTTACTAGCCTAAGTCCTCTAAGTTCTTAAATTTTTCAAAAATTAAGAACAACTCCCCAGCGGAGTCGCCAAGCTGTCGCGACCTAAAATTCATTTTTAGGTTAATGGATTACCAGATTAATTAATTAAATTAACTAACCTAGTTCGAGCTCTCCCAAGCTCTACCAAATCGCAACTTTGATTTTTTTTCACATGATTTTAGAATTTGGAGTCGCCACTAATCATTTTTGGTAGGTTGATTAGAAACCTAAGTAACCTAGCGGGAGAACTAAATTACTCCTGCAAACCAGAGATTATGAGTTCGGGGACTTGGTTACACTAGTTAATTAAAACTAATGCCCTTTCGGTACCTTAATTCCATGGATATCCTATTTTGGCAACTCTCACTTGATTTATTCCTAAGACCATGGTAAGGTGTTCTTTTTACGTTTTCACTTTAAAATGAAATGCATAAAGGGTATAAACGCAAACGTTGACATACAAATACGACACACAAATACGGACATACGAATATGATATACGAATACGTAGATATGCGAATACGAATACGTGCGTGACGTGCGAATGACATACGTACATGACATGCGAACGACATACGTACGTGACATGTGTATGAATACGATATGTATACGAGATAAACGAATACATATACGTGCGTTACATGCGAAGGACATACGTACGTGGACATGCGAATGATATGCGTACGTGACATGCGTATGAATACAACATGCATGCGGGAATAGACGAATACGAATACGTATGTGACATGCGTATGAAGACGCACGAATACGATATGTAACATGCATACATACACCATACAAATACGTGACATATATATGTGACATGCATAGTGATATGTGTATGTAAATACGTACATTTCGATTTTGCCCATAAGGGGCAAAGTCGTCATTTTGAAAAGATGGGATAAAACCCTCATTTTTGAAAAAGAGGGGATAAAACCCTCATTTTGAAATTTTTGATTTTTCTGAATGAATATGCATGGGTTAATAACATATCATAACAGACAAATGTGGATTTGCAAACGTCGCGTACGTGACGTGCATACGAGAACAAACAAATACGATATGTCTATACGAACATACGGATAACATAACAAACATACATGAGACATACTACATGAGATGCACATGAATGGCATTTTTTGTATTTTCAGATTTTCCATTTTTTTTTTTTGGTTTTTTGGATTTTCTACATTTTTTTTTATTTTGGATGTATTATAAAAGAATGCAAAATCACCCAAAGCAAATGAAGATGTGAAGAGAGAGCAGGTAAAGTAAAACTACCCTAAGGACAGTGAAAATAAAACCCGCAACTCGTCGGGTGAATAATTACAGACCAATTAAATAAAACTCGAGACATGATCGGGAATACAACAAAAATGGACCGGAATGGACATCGGTCAAACACCCGTCGCCAAGCCTCGTGGGTCGAGAGTACAACAAAACGGACCGGAATGGACATCGGTCATCCTCCAGTCTTCAAAGCATCGGGCCGAAAGCCAAATGAAAATAATGAACTTATCCAATCGGACATGCACAATCACCAATGAGTTAAGACAATTCAAAAACTCAAAGAGAGTTTAACACGTGCTGATTAAACTTCATTGAGACCATTTTTTACATTTTCCAATGCATTAACACAAAAAATACGAATTAAATCATACTGTCCATGAACATTCTTAGGGAGAAAGCAGTAATCATAAAATACAAAAGAAATAATGAAATGTATGTAAAAATTCTGAGATTTTTTATGTGGATGGGAAAATGTGTCTTTGACAACTTTCATGTTTTACATTCTTATTGAAGAGACACTCATTTTCGTGTAGAAAATGGTCTTTCATGAGAGCTCAGCAGCAAACAAACAAATTTCACAGAACAGACATATTTCAGGATTAAGCTTAAATGGACACTCAAATCTCAAAATTAATGCACCAAACTTTCCAGTCTACTAAACAAGACCCCAATGAACAACTTTTATTTTTTGTGAAGTTTCAAAAGAAGACTCTAAACATAAGATAACTACAAATCAATATGACCACGCACAGAAAAACACTCAGACTCAAGGACGCCAACAGAATTGCATGATTTCATTAAATGCATTACAAATACGAAACGTGCATGAATATTTTTGTATTTTTTATATGTTATGCATTAAGATCTTATGAACAAATGTCATGAAGAGGTCTTTATGAAACAAAGTCTAGAATAACCCATGAAAAATCATTTAGCGTGAAAGGTCAGATCAGAAAAATTCCATCTCAGGTTCTGATCACCATATTTCCAGATTTCTGCTTTCAATTTCGGGACCCTTTTGACATAGCAAACAACGTCAATTTTCATGCCATAATATATCAAATCGAAGATCTCGAAGTCATCTACGAATGTTCAGTACATTTATTTTCTAGATTTCGTCATCTAAACACGAAAAATTGAGTTACCAGATAATTACACATGCTGATGCGCCTAGAGCTCGTTGGAGATGAATCCGTCGCGTCGCCAAGGCTTGTTCCACGGCGGCGAATTTTTCTCTCTCAAAATTTTTTTCTCTTGAAATCTTTCCAAAAAAAAATTTTTTCTCCAGTTTTTCTTCAATCTCCCAAAACTCTCTCAAACATCCAAAATTTTCTCTCCAAAAAAAAAATTCCTCTCTCAAGCTCACTTCTTCCTCCTTTTATAAACCACTCATCTATCTCCCATTCTAATTTTTCCATTAACTCTATCTCCCATTCTAATTTCTCCACTAACTCTTCTTCATTTTCATCTTCCCTTCTCCATCTCTATCTCACATTCTAATTTCTCCACTAACTCTTCTTCATATTCATCTTCCCTTCTCCATATCTATCTCCCATTCTACGAACTCTTCTTCATCTCCATCTTCCCTTCTCTATTCTCATCTTATTTTCTCCATCTTCTCTTCTTCATCTCCTCTTCTCCATCTTCCTATCTTCATCTCCTCTTCTCCATCTACCTATCTTCATCTCCTCTTCTCCATCTTCCCTTCTCTATTCTAATTTCTCCACTAACTCTTCTTTTTGTTATTTACAAAATAATCCCTCAAGTATTAGGTATTTGCACTCTAGTCCATGAGATTTTAAGTATTTGTAATTCAGTCCCTGGAGAAATATTTCTTTAAGTCCAAATCTCCTCACAATTTTCGACACACCTATCGCATGTTGAATTTAAGCTTATTTCTTGCTATTGAAAATAATGCAAAATTTAATTAAAGCCCTGTTTGTAAAATTGAGTCATTCTGGGTATAATTGGGCCAAGATGAAAATTTAGAATATTAAAGAACAATGTCACAACTCCTAAAAGTGAAAAATGAAAATAAATTGACTCAAATTGAATTTTTTTAGGCCCGATTCGAGATTATGCTCGTTAAGGAATACACGACCTCGAATTGGATTTTTTAAATTTGCGATGGCCAACATGAAAAGGGATTTAAAGGAAAAATATTGACTATTTTTATGTATTTTTGTGGCCTCAAATGCTATTATTTATTAAATATTTTCCTAATTTCTAAAAATTATATTTAAAAAAATACAAAAAATATGAAAAATTATTTTTTTACTCAAAAATGGTTGCCTAAGCTTGGCCAAGGCTTCCAAAGTTGATTTTGTAATTTTCTCATTTGTATAGATTTTCTATCAATTTTAGAAAATAAAAATACCGAAAAATACTGAAAATATGAAAAATCATTTTTTGGTCAAAATTGGTTCCCTAGGCTTGGCAAAGGTCTCCAAAGTTAATTTTTTCAAATTTATGAATTTTTATGGATTTTCTATTAATTTTAAAAAAGAAGAAAAGAAAAGGTGATTGAAAATCAGGTGTCAACAAGAATGTTGTCTGCCAGACAAAGCCAGATCAAACCCTTTACTTTCCGATCGATCCGATCCCAATCGTCAATCTCCTTTGGATCTGCATGTTTGGATGTTGAATCCGTTTCCTTGCCCGATTCCTTGCCTATCACGATACCATGCATCGCAGCAACAGGCCTTTCCCTTTCGATTGCCGACCAAAGATCTCAATCACAGAGGAGATCTTCCATCTTCATCTTCCACAGATCGAACCGCTTCCCATCGAACTTTTCTATCTCAATCCGCGACCCTCCTGACATCTCGAACAAACCCTAATCCCTCGAACACAAGGCTTTGATACCAATTGATGGGTTTTCGTTCGCGACAGAGTATCAGAATAATCGCGATAAAGAAGAAGAAGAAGAACGATGCACAAGAGATTATCCAGGTTCAACCCAAGATTAGGGCTACGTCCTGCAAAGAGATTTCACTATGATTTCGGTTTATAGCCGCTCAACTCGTTACAATGATCAGAAACGAGAAAAATATATATATCCCCAAAACGGGCCCAAAACCTAAACCTATAATTAATCTCTTAATCTCGCACTAAACGGGCCAGCTTAAATAAAAGCCCAAACCCGTTGAGGTTTCGGGGGCGCTGCCCCCGAGCCCCCGCCCGCTCACCGGGCAGCGGGGCACCCGTGTCGGGGGCGCTGCCCCCGAACCCCCGCATTCCGCACGCAGGGATCACATATCGTTGGATAACACTTCAGTTTCTCTAAGCTCACGTGGGCGTACCCGGTGTGAGAAACAAGGGATTCCGAAGTATTCGCCAACTCCAACAGACCCGTCCAGAGATCCAAGACCGGGCAGTGGAGGTCTAGTTCCTTCATCGTAAGTAATGCGTTGATTTTTTTTTCTATGATCATTTGCAGGCATCAACAAGAAGAGTTTCGTTTCTTTCCAAACCCAAAGATTAGCTTGAGCTGGTAAATTGGTCGAATCTTGCGCCTCAAGGAATCTAAGGGCTTCAAGCTCGATTCCTAAGCGGCGGTGTGGAGGAAGCAGCTCTTTACGAGTCCCTCGTTCCATGTCGTCGTCCGACTTCAATCGAACCTGTGAGAGCAAACTTAGCCTGATGCACAGAATTTTATTCAAAACACACCTGACCGAGCAATGCAAAACGAAAGAGCAGCATTTTTAGTTCATATCCAGTAGTGGCATCGATTTTTCTTCTTCATTTTATATGACCGGGATGCACTATTAATCTATGTAGCGTACAAGATTTTCGAGAGGATAGCATATTATGGAGTCGTATCAAACCTGGTATTGTACTTGACAAAGAGGCTAAAGAACGTCTCAAACTGGTCGTGCATAGTATGGATGACTCCTGTTTTCGGTGCAAATATCGGGGATTTCCATCTCAGCCGGTACCGAGCCTTTGTCATCGCCAGCATAATTTACGTCTTGGTAAGGATTTCTCCTCGAATCGTCCCTCGGAAGCTCCAACGCATTTGAGAAACCATACAGACCACGTTAAAACGCTTCTGGTATATACTATGTTCTTTGTGGCAGCATGAGACGATGTTCATAATGGCTACTTTTCCAGGGGATGGGCCTATTGACTCTATCAGTGAATTTGCCTTCACCGAGTCCTTCCTGTGTCCCCGGAGTGAAAGAAGAAGACTGCAACTTGAAGGCGACGTCCTTCCAAGTCGGCTTCTTCTACTTCGCCCTGTACGTCATTGTGCACAACGGCGGGTGAGCATGGTTCGAATAAATAGGTTCTAAACCTAGAATCTAAAACTTGTCATGATATAATCGGTTCTCGGTTTTCGAAACGGGTAACCAACCCTTTTTATCTCAGAATATGTTTTGGAACCTAGTATGTTTTTTCGGTCCAATTCCAAGGCTTATGGAGAACCTGTTTTACTTTTGTTTCTTTTTTTATTTCATTTTTTCTAGCAAAAATAATATAAGTAGTAATAAAATGATTCAAATTATGAGACAAATAATAATATTCACTATCTGCCAAAAGCAATAATCTCTAGTATGAACAATAGAAATTACAATCTATAAAAAATAGAGGACGCGAGGTGAGCGAGACGAGGGTTTTTTTTTTTTAACAGTAACTAAAAATCGATTCCATAATGGTTCCGGTTTCCAAGTGGGTATTCACTTGAAATCAGGAACCAGACCAGTTTCAAGCGGTTCCTGAACCGGTTTGAACTGAAATCAGTTCTCGAGCCTATTTTTCAGGTGGTTCAATCTAATTTTTGGATAAATCCGATCCGGTTGCACTCCTTGCCGAGCATATGAAGACAAATGAATGAGCCGGTTGGAGATGAGAACAGAAATGAATCTATTGGGACGGGGTAAAAAAGGACAAGGTTGGCCGGCAAAAGCTCAAGAAATAGAGAGGGGCGACAGACCTTGGGGGGCTGGCACAGAGGGAGAGCTGCAGAGTCTCCATTTTCTTGCGTTAAATGACTAGATGCTCCGCGTGGAGTTAAGAGATAGATTTCCACGTTTTCATCACTAATTAGTAATTATGTTTGAGGTCAAGATTAGTTGGCGACACTGCCCATTCCAAATTTGATCCACGCGGGACATCAACTACTGAAATTTCCCAATTTCATCTGATGTATAGCATCCATTTTACGAAATCAGATAAATGAATTTTTCAATTTAAAGAAGTGAAAATACTTTTTAAAATTGCTCTTTTTAAATATTATAATATTATTTTCTGTCTTTTTTTTTTCATTTTCTTTTCTTCCTTGCTTGGATTGGTGAGTAGTGGCCACCACCAGGCCTCAAGGCCATCGGCCAAGCTCGCTGGCCCCAGCGAGCCTTGAGGCTCGCCGGCCGCCTCGAGCAGATGTGGCGAGCCTCGAGCTCACCTTCCACCGAGGAATGAGCTGGCCGGAGATAAGACCGAAAAATGAGTCTATTGGGGCGGGGAAAAAAAAGGACAAGGTTGGCCGGCAAAAGTTTTAAAGGGGAGGAGCGAGGCACAGAAGGAGAGCTGCCGTCTCCTTTTTCTTGCGCTAAATAAAATTACATGCGGGCACGTGGAGCAAAGAGAGTTCCTCATTTTCATCGCTATTTAAACTTCCCGATTTCTTCCTCATGCTTTGTCGAATAGGCTCCATCGCTAGTCGTGGATGAGAATCAGGCAATGGTTCTGAGTTGCCCGTGACGGCCGACGGTTGAGGTAAGCCTCGACTTCCGTTTTGCTATGTCTCTGTCAAACTGGGTGCCGAGCGAGCCGTTTCCGATAAATGTTGCTTGTGAAATGCTTTGGAGTTGAGTGCGAATCTGAGTCCCGAATGGGACTATTTCCTCCATGTTGAAATGTCTGCTTCCGCATGTCTGGTTCTTTGTCTACCTTCGTTGTGAGGATTGTCCTGATATGAATAAATGACGGTCAATAACGAGGGAATGCTTCGCTTGCTTCTCTGGAATGGTGATCTCTTGAGGTGTGGCCACCGGTTTGTCCCTCTAATGCCTGTGTCTTTTGTTCCTATGGTTGTCTATTTGTAAATGATGGAGATGTCTAACGAAAGTGAGCCACCGAAGCTGTTGTTTAATGGAGGTTGCCTGGGTAATGGCTGTAGATGGCTGGAGGCGAAGTTGATGGCGGTCGGTGGTAGAGCATCGAAATAAGTAGATAGCGGCTGTGAGATCGATGGCCAGCGCGGTTGGCGGCGGACGAGCGAGACTTGGGGGGAGGACGGTAATTGCCTGACTGTGGTATGGCCGGTGGTGTTGGATTTTCGGCGTTGGCGGTGGCCAATGACGGTCGGAGGTGGTGGTTCGGAGTGGTTCTGTTAGTTGGCGTTGAGGAGCCTTCGGTGGTCCGACGAAAAAGTGTTAGGAAGAAGACAACGCAAGGAGGAAGAAAAATAAGAAAATAAAAAATAGGATCAAGGAAAAGTAAAAAAAATATAAAAAAGAATAAAAAAACGTAGGTTATTAGAAAGGTAGGCTTGGGTGCGTGCGTAGGATTGTTATTGTGAATTAGGTCTGATTTGGTTTTGGGCTGATTTATGGGCTTGGTTTAAAATCTGATCATAATCGGGCTTGAAGAATTGGGCCTCTTTAAAGCCATTGAAAAAAATAGAAAAATGGGCCTAGGCCATTCCCCTGTCGTCTTAGACTAACTTTAAGGCTGAGTTGGGCGCGTATGGCGTGGGCCGGGTCTGCTGGCCTTGTCAGGATAATTTTCCCGAAATAAAAAAAATTAAGAAAAAATAGAAAATGATTTAAAAATCCAAAAATTGTAAAATTTTGAAAAAATTATAAATATCCGATAAAATATTTTTTAAAAATTAATTTAAGGATTCAGAAAAATTCTAAAAAAATCGGAGATTATAAAAAATTTCAAAAAAAATTCAAAAAATTGCAAAAAATAGGAAATGATCATAATCAACTAGCCAAACCTATTTTGAGTGCTTTGACCCTTGATCCTTCAAAAAAATGATAATTTTCCCTTTGGGAAGATTGTCTCAAATTCTGCCCAAATCAATCTCAAACACTAACCACACATTCTCCAATCCCTTAGGGCTATACTAAGAATACCATTATCTGTCTTGATGAGTTTTTATTTGCATGTTTTGGATATTGATTGGGCATTTATTTTATTAATTGTGCTTGGTAGGATTAGTCTTTCCAACATTCATGAAAACCTAAATTCCAACTTACCTCACCTAAAAATTGAGCCTACATGAAATTATAGTTAGGAAAATTACTCGACGTTAGGTATAATCGAAAGGCCGTTGGTGCAAATACTAACATAACCAAGTTCTGGAACCCAAATTCTCTAGTTTCACATAATCAAACGGATTCTCCCAACCGCTTGGTAAGATATCCAATCAACCTTTCAAAAATGATCGATGGCGACTGTTTCAAAAATGACTAATGACGACTCCATTTACATGTACATATTGCACATATTACCCGACCACACTAAGTTTGAGCCCGATATTCAATAGAAAAAGATTCGAACTACCGAATTCATTAAGCATGTACTAGACGTGCATGAATTTGTTCTTTGGGTTGTTGTAATACCGTCAAGTAACTACCCTTCTCATTATTTATCATCAATAGAAAAAGATCCGAACCCAACTAGTCTTGAGTTTTTGTTGAACTTGGTTTGGAAAAAGCACGGACTGAATTTTATGAAAATGGATACAACTGCATATCAATAATAAGGTCCATAATATTTTCGTAGCTAAATTATGGTCATTTCGATGACAAAATGTGAAAAAGCAATTTACTTGCAATTTTCTGCTAAATCTCCATCGAATCGAGTGAAAAACCATATTTCAAAATTATTAAAAGAGATGACCTTACAATAATTTACCTGGAACTTTCTGCTAATCCCATACTTGCAATGGCCTTAATGATTGTCTGCGGGTCAAATGATCACTATGCTGTTTAGTTGTCTTGAACATTTGACTTTTCTTACTCCGAAAGCAAAATGTTAATATCTTGTGTTTTTTTTTTTAATAGTTTCTTTCTCATATTTCCAACTGAAACTGAAAAATAACCCCTTGCGTCATCCAAAGGAAATCTAATGTATCACATTCTTCTCCTTTTGGCTGCTAAACTAGGCGACCACTTCAGTGGAGAATTTTCTACCCCAGGAAGGATCTGAAACTTTGACCATTCTGCTCTAGGAAGCATACTCAGGTACGAGAAAAAGGCGTATGAAGGACCGCCCTCGAACAGGTCCGTGATTCCTGAGAAAAGAAGCAGGAACAAGAATGTTTCAGATTCTTCTCCTTCTAGGATCACTTTTACTTCATAGACAAGCATCACTAGCAGCTCCCTTGGCGAAGGGTAATTGCACCCCAAAGTGTGGGGACATCACCATTCCCTTCCCCTTCGGGATTGGAACGGGGTGTTTCCTCGACGAGTGGTACGAGATAATCTGCCAGGAAAGCGGCAACAGCACCTTCCCGGTACTGAAGAAGGCCAACTTGAGAGTTCTCAACATTTCGCTACCTAAATCCTTTCTCAACGGCATGATCAACGTCAGTCCTCCTATATTCTACTCTTCAAATGCGAGCTGCGGGGGAAATGGAAGCTTCACGCCGCCTGTGAGCTTGGAAGGAAGCCAGCTCGTTTTCTCTGACTCAAGGAACGTCTTTGTTGCGGTAGGTTGCAACACACGTGCTCTGTTGCAAAATATGCAGTCCACTATAATAGGATGCGAGTCCAGTTGTGGAGCAGACGACGACGATGTTAGGAACTTGACTTGTTCGGGCAGCGACGGATGCTGCCAAACCTCGATTGCCTCATATCTTCAGGCTTTCAGTGTTGATTTCCAGGTCAACAATGGAACAGTTGGAAACAATGGATGCAACTATGCCTTCTTGCGAGATAGGTCACAATTTGTGTCTTCGACTATCAACTTCCATGAGTTGAGGGTTAACGGGAGTTCTGCGGCGGTGCTAGAGTGGGGGATAGCTAATACCTCAGAAGTTGCATCACAGCTTTACTACAACAACAGATACTACGGCCGCGACGTTTCCTTTTACTGCAGCGAATATAGCTTCAATTTACCCTATCCCGTGGAGATGCCGTTCTTGCAGTGTAATTGCTCTAGTGGCTTCACCGGTAACCCCTATATTAAGGGTGGATGCGAAGGTAAAACCAGTTAAACTTTATCACAAAATCATCGGAAACTTTGTGTTAAAGCTCTCTAGTAATAAAGAGAAGTAGCTTTTTGGAGGCTAAAGTAGCTTTGCCTACTTCATGCAATCACATTCATACCTTTCTGCCTTTTTTTTCTGCCCAAGATTATCCAAATAGAATGCATTTCAAACAAAATTGAATGAATTATATCGATAATTATTTACTGGAAATAAAGGGGAACGGGATAGTTTGTTCATTGCAAGCATAATATTTTAGCCATGGAATAATTAACAACATATATCAAACATGGGTTTTAGCTGCTAATACATACATTTTTTACATTTGTCATTAGATATTAACGAATGTGAAGATTCACATACGTGCAGCGGGACTTGTGTGAACAAACCGGGCAGTTTTGAGTGTGTAGCTGGTAGAAGGAAAGCAATTCTTATTGGTAAGTGTATCTTTTTAACTTAGAATTTCGGATCACTTCGTGCTCGAGAAAGAAAAACATAGCATAAATTATGCTTAGAAATGGTACAGAAATTAGTTTTACCTTACCTTCGATCTAACATGATTGTCCATTCGCCTTGTGATGATTACAAGTTTCAATCAAAAGAAACTATCAGATCAACCTCTTTGAGAACACTCGAACTTTTCTAATCAGAATGGCTGTCTTTCTGACTCCATCCTCTACTAAAATCGGTACTTTCCATCTAATGTATATGTCATGATTTGATTGAAGCACCGAATTCAATTTCCAAGCTATGTTACTAGCAAAAGAAGATTATTTTTCCTTGGAAAAATAGAAATTTTGTTGATCTATAAGTTGAACTTTTTATCACTCCATCCTCTGCTAAATTTCCGGAATGCAGGCCTCGGAGCGGGTGTTGCAGGATTAGTGCAAGTGTTGCTTCTCTCACGGTGGTTGCACAATGTCATCAAGAAAAGAAGAAGAATTAAGCAAAAAGAGAAGTACTTCAAAACGCAGTGGGGTCTCTTGTTGCAACGACATCTATCTTCATCGGCTGAAGGCAATGTCGCAAAAAGCAAAATATTCTGTTTCAAGGACTTAGAGAAGGCCACTGATCGTTTCCACGAGGACAGGATACTCGGCCGAGGTGGACAAGGGGTTGTTTACAAGGGAATGCTGACTGACGGAAAAATAGTTGCAGTCAAGAAATCGAGACTACTAGACACGGAAAAGGTTGAAGAGTTCATCAATGAGGTCATCATCCTCTCACAAATCGATCACAGGAATGTGGTTAAGCTAATGGGATGCTGCTTGGAAACAGATTTCCCACTTTTAGTATATGAGTTCATACCAAACGGGACACTTTACAAGCATTTGCATGACCCGAATGAAGACCTTCTCTCATCGTGGGACACGCGCCTACGAATTGCGACTGAAATCGCAGGAGCCTTATTCTACTTGCACTCGGCAGCCTCTATACCCATCTATCATCGCGACATCAAGTCCAACAATATCCTCTTGGACGAGAAACATCGTGCTAAAGTCGCAGATTTCGGTATTTCCAAGTCCGTATCCCTCGATGAAACTCACGTAACCACATTGGTGCGGGGGACTTTTGGATACTTGGATCCGGAGTACTTCAGAACAGGTCATTTCACGGACAAGAGCGATGTGTACAGCTTTGGAGTGGTCCTTGTCGAACTCTTAACGGGTCAAAGGCCAATCTGTCAGCTTAGGGAAGAAGAAGAAAGGAGCCTCGTGGACTATTTTACTATTTCGATGGAGCAGAATAGTTTGTTCGATATTGCTGATGCTCGGGTTATGGAGGAAGGCAAGAATGAGGAGATTTCAGCAGTTGCTAACCTCGCAAGAAGGTGCTTGAGCTCGATTGGGAGGAACCGGCCGACAATGAAAGAAGTAGCAATGGAGTTGGAGGGAATAAGGAAGCTCCAAAGCTCTTCGAGTTTCCAACAAAATCAAGAAAAGATCGAGGCCGCTGAATCTCGCTACTCTAGTTTTGCATCCGGCAAGTCTTTGGAGGACACAGGTGTAACTACATCCTCAGATGTTCAGCCACTCACGCATTGGGGATCATGGTGAAGGCAGTAAAATTCTATAAACCAAGTACTAAACAAGTATCCTTTTGCAGTTTCTGCGTAGCAGTGATCCTATGAATGCTTTTTGGCCTTGAGATGCAGGACAACAATCAATACATCAAAGCAAGCTTCTTCGAGCAAACGCCACTACATTTGCTGCTAGAGAGTTACATCTTGAATCTGCAAACGCCTACCTCTTTAGCCATTTTCATGTGACCACAACCGTTAACATATAGGTTAAAGGCATCAGAACCATCAAGCAATTCCCTGGAAGAGAATGTCCTATGAGTGTCATAACCTTGGGTTGTCTAGGCTAATTGCTCATGAAATCAATTCACTAAGCGAGAATATTATCAAGCCTGTTTTAATCTTACAACAACTTAATTCTGTCAAAGTGGAAATCACGCTTCATGTGATCGTACCAGAACATATAAACTCGCACGGCAACTACTTCACGTAAAGATAAGCCGATTCAACTTTCAGGTTGTCAAATTGTAAAGATGTCGCAAAGTGTTACTTACCCACATATATGACTGCCAGAAAATTGCACCAGCTACCTATAATGGCAGCAGCCCACAAACTAGCAACGACCTGCAAGCATTTTCACATCTGAGACTGTTATTTTCTTCCTTTCTTTTTCTTCTTGCTTGTGGAAAAGAGACTAGTTAAATGCAATTTTCGCCTCTGAAACGCTAAGACGAAGTTCGGTTTCCTTGGTATACCCGAGGTGGAAAAATCAGTATGCGTACCACAAAAAAATTGTTTCAGGTCCCCGCTCGAAGCGACATCCTGAAGAAACCCCAAAGCTCTGTTAACCTCAGATCCAACAGCCATGCCAATGTTGACAAATAACTCTTCAGGTAGTTTCGGACGAGGGACTTCTGATGATGGACCTGCTCAAAGTAAAACACAGCGACTCATCGAATTTAGACATGGTGAAAACTTTACGAATCGGGTAATCTATCGTGATGACAACTTCACTCACCTACTGAAGAAGCCAGAAACACGCGACCAAACAAACTGAGCAAGCATGACCAAAACCATGGCAATAAAGAGAAGTGTCAAGAAATGGTAGTTAAGCCATTCGAAAAGCACCCAGATGGCGGTCGCACCGGCTAAAGACGCTGCTGGAGATTTTCTTGTTCCGCCGTAGCAACACATCAACAGCTGCAGTTTTTCGGTTCGGAAGAGTGATTCATTAGCGAGCGCTGCAGTTAAATATACAGGATACAAGGATCAGGAGGCTGCGAATAGGTTTTCCACCGCCCAAAACATGATGAACCGTCTTCTGCGGGTTTAAGAGCTTATTAAGTCGAGCAGCCGCTGAGTCCGGGTTCTCCTCCTCAAAAAGTGCAGCAGCGTTTTGCTTCGGAATGCTCTCCGCTAGCGATTCCACGATGTTGCTCAAGATGTTCTCTGGCTTTGTCCCCATTCGCGAAAACAGAAAAGCCCTGTGTCGATTCATGAAATGAGTTTTTTCTTTTTCAGAGTTTAGTGTCGACGCCTTCTGAAGCTGTTGCAAACAAGACTTTGAGACCCCTTTAAGTCTCAAAACATCTGCCAGAGGACAACTCAGATTGCATTGCAGCATCAACAGAAACTACGTACAGGTTCAGCAGAGAACTGGCAGAAAAACAGAGCAGAAATCACGAACCACGAACCAAGAGGCCAAAGCGCTCGACTTTCGCAAAGTGCGACGAAATGAGCTCGAACAATCCGAAAGAATGAAGGCAAAGCTGAGAAACCCTGAATTCGTTTGAAGAAAATCTGCGTGCTGAGGGTGAATATGTATGACGACGAGTAGGTGACTTCGATGCTCATTTGAAAATTCCAGCTCGAGGACTAGTCTGATATCCAATTCAATGCGCTGAACTCCATTGACTCCTGTCGGTTGGACTTTACTGCTCGAACGCTGACGCAAATGAAAACCGTGGGGGATAGAGACCGAAATCGCCACGTGAAAATCGCATTCATCTTCATCTGTCCACGGAAAGAGATTGCAGACTTATCTGAACGACCAGTCGTTCGAAACCGACGCAGCCGCCATTTTTTAGCGCCACGGCGGAGTCTTCCGTTCCGGCACCTTATCTTCAATGGACTAATTACTTTCTGAGGATTACCGTCTAAAATTATTTTTCAAGTAATTCATTTTTCGTAAAAATAAAATGGTTCTGCACAATAGCCATCCACTTATCTCCCGCGAGATTGATCCAGTCACGAGGACGTTCCTATATTTTCACTTCAGGAAAAGATGGTTCTGAACTCTATTCTTGCCTAGGAACGCAACTTTCTCTTTGCAGTGCGTAAATCCATCCGTAACTTCTTCTCGCTGTTCAATGATTCGAATATATCGTAATAAATTCATTTGGTTTAACTTTTTTTTAATCAGTTTTTGAAATATATTTGCAATGCCGGTGCCCATTTTTGGGTATACACTGAGTCAACACGTGACACGTGTCGACGCCCACTTGCCTAGAACCGAACTCGTGATTGACCTACTCAATCAAAGCCGTCAATTTTTGCGGGCCCTAGTTAAGGGTCGAAACTTGGAGGCAAGAATTTTTCATTGGTGGTCGACAAGCAGGGCTCCGATCAAAAACAAAAAAAAAAACAAACAAACAAACCAAAAGACCAAATTATCCTCCTCAGGGATAGGAACCTATTTTAGCATCTTGTATTGGGATAAGGTGGTTTGGAATTATTTTTTTTTTTAAGTTTTGGCTCTATAAATGGTTTTGGGTGTTTTTGGTAGGTGTAGGAAATTCGATTTGGGGATGGACATTTTTTCAGAAGATGACAATTGTATAATAGGGGCATAAAAATAATGGCTGTGATTATGCAGAACGGTCTTCAAAAAATAGCTGTTTGTCATTACATATAAAAAGCTAAGTAACCTTTTTTTTGCATTTTCTCAATAGGATAAAACTTAGTGGACGTCGACACTTGATTTCACAAGGAAAAAATTTACCAAAAAAAAAATTCTGCTGGACATAACAAAATGAAAATTCATAAAAATATTAAAATATTTTTACAAATTGTCAACGTCAATGATTTCCAGCAAAAACAAGAAATTTTTATTTTAGTTGGCATATCCATGGTTACACAATTCACAAGAAAAGTTATGCATGAAAGACATGCTACTTATTTTGTTAGTAACTCAATACATATTTCAAAGAATTCAGTAACAATATCTGTTGGATACTTCATTCAATTCAAGGAAAAAATTGTGTAATTTTACAACTGTTACTAGCACACACAAAAATCAGAAATTGCATTTAAATATCCATCAACGAACAATCATCTAATGTTAACCTAATTTGTAGTATTTTGTTTTTCAGGTTTTTCTAAAGATCTTTTGAGCTAGAGCTAGGTTAATATTTCATGGAAAATTTTCCATTAAGGACCCGAAGTGTCTTTATTTTTTCAAACTAAGACCTGAAGTGGAGGTTGTTTCAAACAAGATCTTGAAATACTTAAATTATTTCAAAAAAGGGCTCATCGAAAGGCATTTTTATCATTTACTTTTTTAAATTTTTTTCTTCTTTCTATTTTTCTTTTTCCCAATTTTTTTTGCCTTTTCTTTTTCTATTTTCTCCCTCCCTTCCTAAGCTATTGCCGAAGGCTGGCGTCGAGTTACCCTCGACCGAGCTGGTGTCGGGCGAGAGCAAGGGTAGCACTTGCCTGCCGTGCCAACCCAAGTGAGGGCTTCCCTCAGCTAGTGCAAGTAAGGGTCGCCCTCACATGACGCCGACTCGAGTAAGGGTGGTCCTCACCTAATGCCAAGGATGGCTTGGGGAGTAGAGGGGAGGGGAGAAAAAAGAAAAAGAAAAAAGAAAAGAAAAGGCCAAAAAAAAAGAACAAATGAAAAGAAATAGCGAAAAGTAAAGCAAAAAAAGAAAAAAAATTAAAAAAGTAAAGGACGAAGACGCGCTCCGACCAAGCCTCTTTTTTAAAATAATTTGAGTACTTGATACCCTTATTTGAAGTAAAGTCCACTTCATACTCTTATTTGAAAAAATTAAAGTACTTGAAGCCTTTAATTGAAACTTTTTCTTATTTCACTTGAGATAATGTTACCAGTAATGCTGCTACTTTTATCCAGTATTCAATCACTTCTTCTTTTTTCGTTCAAAGACATACCTATACTTTTCTAGAAGTGTCACAGGCTCACCGGGCGTCCGCCGGTTAGTCTAGTGGCGAATTTTTCTGATGTAACATTACAATCTTTCAATATTTTATATTTGATTACAAATTTTGCTGACGTGGCATTGACCCGTCAAATATTTGCCTTGGCACGTAACTCGAAAGCTCGAGTTGCCATGATGATTGCCAAGCTCGAGATCCACAAGCTTTTGACCTTATGGCAATGGCCACCCGCCCTTCCATGGCCATGAGATTTAAGATCGAGAAGCCATAGCAGCTGCATGCTTCAAGCTCAGCTTGACTAGCCACTTCTGTGAACTTTGAAGCCAATGACCATGGCGATCCCAAGGTACAAGCTCAAACGGCCATAGCCATGAGCTTCGGAGTTAGATCTAGCCATGACGGCCATAAGCTTCGAGCTCTAGTGGCCATGGCTGCAGGCTTCGAAACCATATTCAGCCATGGCAGTCACAGGCTTCAAGCTCAAACGGCCATGAACACAAGCTTTGAAGCCGGATTTGGCTATAGCAGCCACAAGCTTCGAGCTCGAGCTGGAGTTGACCATGGGAGCACAAGCATTGGAGTCAAATCTGGACATGACGACTGCAAACTTTGAGCTCGAGCTTAAGTAGCCATGGCAGCGCGAGGCTCGAGCTCAAGCAACCTCGGCTTTCACAAGCTCGAGCTCGAGCGACCATAGCCACGATCGATATTGCTTGTTGATGGGCTCTCTCACTCGATTGTTTTTGTAGTTTTCATGTTGTCTGACATACTACTTTTGAGAGAATCACAATATCATATGAGACCTGTGTCCATATAAGTAATCCAACCTTAATTGAGAGAGTGGGGGAGGCATGGAAATCATAGGGTTCACCAGTTATATACTAGTGGGTAGCCCTACCAAAATTAGTCATGAACTCATTTCTTAATCCGTACATGATGAGATGAGTAGTGGGTCATAAATATGCTTAAACATAAAATTAGTATTAAATGGGTCATAAATTGTTGTGAATGAGTTTAAAATTTACTTAGATCCAACCATCTCTCTCGTTCTTACTTAATCTCGCGCTCACTCCCTCCATACTTTCGCTTCAATTTGGATATGAGTTTTTCTAGATTTGATTAAAAATGCAAATGTTTTAGACATACAAATGAAGTATTCAAATTGCACTAAATGAATTATAAACAGGTTAAATGGTCTATTGGATCGGACCATGACTCGACCCAAACCCGACTCGATTACCTATTTGATAGATCTACTAATGGCTCCCAAATGTCATGTACAATTAATTTTATAAGAGGAGAGACTGTGAAATTGCATCGGTAAAAACCCCTAAAGATCAATAAAGCCTTGTGCGTTTGAAGGATAAAAAACCAAAAATAAGTTACTTTTGTATATGCAGTCTATAATAACCTAGTTGTGCGAAGAGGAGGACAAAGTATTGGGAAAGAAATCGCTTCCAATGAAAACAACTCTACTTTCACATTTTGTGGTATCCTAACCTTTTAGGCATTTAATAGTGATTTAAAATTAAGGAAAATAGTGGGACGTTCGAGAAAAAGAATTATAAAAAATTATCCAAAAAAATCTAAACTTGTTGTACTACCAATTCAGTCCTAAAATTTTCAATTATATTAGTTTAGTCCTAGTTTAGTCCTAATCCTTTTAATTTGCCAATTCAATCCTAAACATTCCAATTGTACTAATTTAGCTCTAAACATTTTGAATATTTGTCAATCTAGTTCTAAATCTTTTAACAAATTATCAATGTTGTCCTTCTGGGTATTTTTTTTGTAGAAATTCGCTTACGTGGCGGGTCCAATCAGTATGGATCACGCTACATAGACAGCTGGTACTGATGTGGATAATTTTTTAAAAAATAAATATTTTATTTTTTTCTTCTTTTTTTTTCTCCTTCATAGGGATGGCAGGGCCGTCGGCCAATGGACAAGGGCCGGCAACCCCCACTAACCCCTAGCAAGGGCCATTAAGTGCACGTGGGCAATGGGCGAGTTTTGTGTCCCTCACCAACCATATTGAGGGCAGGCATGGGCCTAGGCGAAGGCTAGACGCATCCTCACTGGCCCTCGGCCAGTGGTCGGTGGCCCTAGCAGTGTGAAAGAGAGAAAAAAAAAGCAAAGAAAAAACAATTGTACGAAATTCAATAAATTTCGAAAAACTTGCAAAAAAAAATAAAATTATAAATTATACGTGTCAGCGACAATCTTGCCGCGTAGGACGGCTAGCACCAACTGCACTGCCACGTCAGCGATTTTTTTGCCATAATTAGCCGCAAGGACTACATTTATAATTCGTTAAAAAGTTTAGAACTAAATCAGTAAATTCTCAAAAGGCTTGGGATTGAATTGGCAAGTTGTCAAAATATTTAGGATTAAATTGACACAATTAAAAGTTTTTAAACTAAATTGGCTGCAATACAGTAAATTTAGGTATTTTTGGAACAATCTTCCAAAAGAATTATAGTTCAATTAAATGAAGCAAATGAAATTACAGTCTTCAATTATTTGTCTATCCGCGTAATTGCAACAAGGAGAGAGAGGAGCGAAACAGATAATTAAGGTGATTGTCTCAATCTCACGAACTTAGGGGAAAAAAAAATCAGGTCGTTCACAAAGCAAGGGGAACTTCTGATAATGTTAAGGTTGTTTTGCGGCATCGTGACTTGGTTCGTCCATTTCACGAGGTTGTCAGTACCTGAGCTGTTGAAAAACAAAAGCAGAACCAGAACGCAAACACCCCAGCAAGTGGATCTTTCCTGGAGCAGCTGCAGCATTGCTCCAACTTTACGAGACTTTTTTAAAGCTAGTATTTCATAGAAGAACATATGAATTAGCGGTTCATAATCGAATAAATAAATGTTGCTAAGTGACCCGGATGGCAGCTCGCAACTTCAATTAATTCCTAATTTTTGTCGGAAGAAAGTTGATAACTAATTTCGAACCCAACCAGATATATCATATAAAAGCCAATAACCGCAACGAAAGTAGATAATTTTGTGAGAAGAGATAATAATTTCAAAATGACCAAATAAACGACGGCAAATGCCTCTGATAAAATTTCTCAATCGCTATCGCAGTCCGAGTCAAGAAGAATCCAAATACAAAGTGATCGATTAACGAAGTGCTCGAGCGAATTAATTTTAAGCTCGAACTCAATCGGCCTAAGTACTCAAGCCAATTATCAAAAACAATGTATCAAATTTCTTGAATTTCGATCTGTTAGTCGAGCTTTATTAGCTCGGACAAATGTGATCGATCGGTTACGTCATGCGAACGGGGCCACCGGAACAAAGGGATACCTTTGCCGTTTCGTATTGGGCTCCGGCTCTCTGTTACAGTTGCACTTACAGGTGAAGCTGAGATAGCAGAACCAGAAGATAGCACGCCGGCCATGTCCTCCTCGTCCTCCTGCTTCTGCTCTTCATCATCTTCTTCTTCACCGATCTCCGCATCTCCAACGCCCTTCCCATCCACCTCCAACTTCAAGCCCATCCTCACCGTCGCACCCCATGCCGCCGCAACCACGATCCCCAAAATGTCCCTCAAACCTCAGGAATTTGCCAATCCTGCCCGCAAACCTCCCTCCTCTTCCTCCTCCCTCCTCACCGCCTTGACCGCCCTCCTCTTCGGCCCCTCCCTCCCCCCGGGCCTCCTCGTCTCCTCCGTCCGCTCCGCCTGGACCGCCGCCTGGCGCGTCATGATGTCCCAGCTCGCCCCCTCCGACCCCTCCGGCCGCTACGCCCGCCCCGCCTCCCGCTTCCGCCTCACCGGCCCCCTCGCCCCGAGGCCCGGCGGCCTCCACCTCTACGTGGGCCTTCCCTGCCCGTGGGCCCACCGGGCGCTCGTCGTCCGGGCCCTCAAGGGCCTCGAGGAGGCCGTGCCGGTGTCCGTGGCGTCCCCGGGTGCGGACGGCTCGTGGGAGTTCCGGGACCCGCCCGGCCCGGAAAGGGGCGGCCTGGTCCCTGGCCGGGATGAGGCCAACAAGCGGAGGAACCTGAGGGAGGTTTACGGGCTGAGGAGGGGAGGGTACAGCGGGCGTTGCACGGTGCCGATGCTTTGGGACGTCGATCGGAGCGACGTGGCATGCAACGAGAGTTACGACATCATCAAGGTGTTCAATTCGGGCCTCAACGGGCTGGCCCGAAACCCGGAGGTGGACCTCTCGCCGCCCGAATTGGAGGCCGAGATCGAGGAGTGGAACCGGGTGATCTATCCCGGCGTGAACAACGGAGTCTACAGGTTTGAAAAGAGTGTTGGGAAAATAGCGCTCTGGCTTCTCATTCAAACATTTTTGACAGATTACTAAGAGCGTTTGTTGTGTCATTGTTTCGCTACGGCAGGTGCGGGTTTGCTCAGAGCCAAGAGGCGTACGACGCGGCGGTGGACGAGCTATTCGGGACCCTGGACAGGTTGGAGGATCGGTTGAGCCGGTCGCGGTACCTGTGCGGCGATAAGCTGACCCTGGCGGACGTGTGCCTGTTCACGACCTTGGTTCGGTTCGATCTCGTGTACAATGTGCTCTTCAAGTGCACAAAGAAGAAGCTGGTGGAGTACCCCAACCTTCACGGGTACATGCGCGACATTTATCAGGTACTAAATTCGCCATCCCCCATTTCGGTTTCCAGTGCGAGACTAGCCATGTTCTGCAGCATTGTGCAATTTGCTGCTGCCGCGTAATTTCCGGTTATGTCGTTGTCCGATTGGAATTCGAGCGCTTAATCCTAAACCGTCATCATAAGCAGAAGATAGCTAGGTAAATTGCATTCGGACATTAGAGAGTTCGCTTCGGACATTGTCATCAGGTCTCATCTCCAATTTTAAGATGGCAAGTCACTGGTCAGAAATCTCTCTAGGCCGCTGATAAACATTCTCAAGATGAAGATGTATGCTTTGATAGAGATATCCAGGGGTCATGGCGAAATACTGTGCTTACTCCGGTTTTGTCAATGGAAATGTTAAGGGGCCGCGCAGCGCTATGCGTAGGCAGTTCTGACGCCTCTATTTTTGAAACAGGTGCCGAAAGTGGCAGCAGCTTGCGATTTCGATGCAATCATGGATGGTTACTACAGATTTCTTTTTCCACTAAACCCGGGCAACATCAAGCCAGCCATGCCTGCGGCTTTTGCGCATGATGCTTTATTCAAGCCCCACGACAGGGAAAGATTGTCATCACAAAGTAGAGGGACTTTGGTTAACTCGTAATACAGACCCGTCCGTGGTTGAACTGTAGATAGATAAGACTTGTACACATTCTGTATTAGAAGCAGATGCTCGAGTATAGTTATGTTTCACACCCCTGAGGTCGTTTGAATTGCTTATATTCTCACAAGTATACTAGCAATCACAAGTGTGGCTGGTCCATGGGCAGTTTGATGTCAGAACGGACGAAAGCTTTTCCAGCTCTCCTGTTCAAGCTGTTTTTCATGCCATCGTTCTTCGGTCGATCCTCCATTATCATTTTCGATAGAGCTAAAGATGACATTACACACGGATTCATTCTGTAATAAGCTTTGTAGGAGCCAAGAGACTCCATGAGCAATGATCAATTTAGCAATCCTTTGCATCCCTTCTTCTCGAAAGCCAAACCCAGAAGTTAAAACAGAAAGAACCCATCAAAGGACCGAGCGCTGAGCCGGGAGAGTACACAAGAACGGACTATACATCCAAAAAATCATGTTCACAAAAAGCTGATAGCGCATCTGTACCGAAACTCTATCTTACAAAACTTGAGGGCATGACACCAAAATAGAACTGCCCTCCAAACCAGCCATCCGGGCATTAGCATGAGCTTAGTAATCTCGCTTTCTTGACTCCTGCACCACAGAAGACAATGTTTGGAACAGAACGGCCCAAAAGCACAAGAAGTTACCTAGTGCATCTTGTGTTTGTCTATCATGAGAAAATAAACAACATAAAGAAGTTACTTAGTGCACCATAATTTGTATGAAGCCACCATAAAGTAAACTGAAAGGAGTGTCTATGAGACAGATATAGACAAAAATCAATTAAGAGTAGCCTATCCTGCAACATTTAAGAATGTAGCACAGGTAATGATACATCACCATCTCCTTGTCTATAGAAAAGGGAAGTTAGTATGTTAAAATGAATTTGATGGAGAATCGCCAGTCGCTTGGACATGTCTACAAGGCTAAATCTCCTAGATAAATTATAATTTCAACATATGAGAAACTACTTTAACCACCAACAGTTTATCCATCTACTCTAAGAAAAATGGTAACCAAGACATAAAAAAGGATATGAATTGCAACGGGACCTCCAAACCTTCTCTCTGGAGAGTACTCAAGGTAGAATAACCATTGGTACGTAGAACCTTAGCTGTTGCTCGTACTATCTCCAGAAATTACATTTTGTATACCGGTCTGAGGACTCTATCCTTAGATGTTCCTTTAGTACAAGGAATGCTGATTCTATAGGTGGGGTTTATTCTTTATTAGAGCTTCATTATCCTCACAGAGAGAGAGAGAGAGAGAGAGAGAGAGAGAGAGAGAGAGAGAGAGAGAGAGAGAGAGACTTACTTTTTAAGCGTTTTACATTTCGACAGAACTTACTGCCACATATACACTGGAATGCATTGAGAGAATTATCATGGTCGTCAAACTCAATACCATAATCCTACAAGGGCAAGAAGTATTAGGAGTTCAAGCAGTAGGCATCAGAATAATCAAATAACACAGGTTGGACAACCAAAGCTCAAAAGAGTAGATCATAACCTCTTGAACCTGTGGGCAACATCCAAACAAGCAATTTACTGCAAATCTTCTGTACTCTCAATAGAGAGACACTAATCTAAAATAGTTTTTACATAGTGCAAACTCTAGACAAAAAATAGTGATGCATGTATATTTTTACAGCATAAGCTTCAGTCTGGTTGTCATAATATTTGGATAAGGTACAAAAATGGGGACATTCCAATTTTCTTATTCCAAATTCAATATGGAAATGTCCATATTTCTTCTTCACTCATGGACCCTTGCAATCATATATGGAGAGCAAGACATGAATCTATATGTTTGATTTTATGGATGTAAAAGCACAGATGATAAGGCAAATGCCTCAATCAAGTTCTCAAATATGCATTTCAATTACCAAATAATCAGTATCTAGAGCCTTGGGTTGGATCACTAGAGCACTCAATTCAATAAAACAATCAACATACACAATGGAATTATAGAACCTTCAGTTAAGGCTGAAAGATACCAAAAAGGAAAATTTCACTTGATGTCACAGCATACAAATTAATCAGACTTGACCAAAACATAAATGGCGCCAACATGACATCACTGGGAATTTTACTGACCCATCACATATCTGAAGTTGTAAAAAAGAACAGAACTAATATAGCATATCAAGTTGTAAAACTGAATAAAATGGTATCATTTTGTCTCCTATGCTGAATTAATGGCAAATTTGTTGAAAATTACAGGCTGAAGATTCTGTTTCTCAAAACACAAGCCTTAATAATCATAGAAAGTCCTGCAATTATATATCTCGCTTGTACAACATTCAGACAGGTCAGTCATCCTTCATAGTCCAGTGAAAGCAACACAAAAAAAGAATACATACACGACTGTTATTAAAATCAGGTACAACTCAACTGACTCACCCATGTCAGCTCTTCCAAGGCCTGTATTTTTCTAGCAGTAAACAAAGCAAGCTGCAAGAAAAGTTTAGGCAAGTTATTATACTAGACCATCTCCTATAGAATAATAGTTCCCACAACCAAAGAAAATAATGAAGATTGAGGTTTTTCATACATGATAGTAGTGATGCTTTGGGGTCTCCACCTCAATTGGGATCTCAATTAAATTGGCATCATAACATCTAGCAATATAAACAAGAAAAATTCAAATTGCCACATGCATGTTTATTTCGTAAAATTCGGAATAAAAATTCACAAATTTACAGCACAGCCCATCCTACCCAAGCTTGGAACTTCCGCGACATTTAAAACTGAGACTATGTTAGCCGAGATATAAGTCCTCACATAAAACTAAACCAACAGAAAAAAACAGTACATGCATAATGTGAAAGAAGAAATTACGCTTGATTGCAAAAGGTTTCAGAAAATCTATGCCAAGCTGCTCTATCTGAACAAAAATCAAATTCAACGATAATTAAGGTCAACATACTACAAGTCCATCAAACTTTTTTCCATAATTAGTTAGCTAGCCTTTTCCGTGAATCTGTTAAAATCAATCCATTGACAGACTTATGCCGATAATAAGAGAATGGTGCATATAACATGGAATGTAGAATTTAAGACATAAAATCAATTCATCGTGACTAAACCAATAGGCTCCTGATGATAACAATGATGCAGGAGTTCTGATTGTGGTTTCTCTTGGAAGTCATTATTTTTTTCTCTTTTGACAATTGAAGAAGCCTTTTCTTCCAAAGCGACACACCAAGGGAGTGCCGACCTAGTAGGGTGTTTGCTTTTAGTTTCTACAAGAGAGGACGAAAAGAGACCATAGAATAAGTGAATCCATCATCATCAGAAACTATGTTGATGGTCACCCCCATGTAAGAGTAATGCATATGACTAACTACTCCATCCAAGGGACAAAAGGAAACGGTGAAAACAGGACATATTTCCAAGGCCTCTGATGCTTACAGATAGAATCTCACAATAAGTCCATTCTGAGTTAATCCCCATCAACATATTAGCTCTACTAGCAACTAGCCTTCCAGCATCAAAAAATAGAATGTTCTCTCATATGGCTTCCCTACCAAAGAATCTTACCTGAAAATGCAGCTCCAGAATTTAAAAAGTTTAATTTTAATCAAGTCAAACCAAGGAGTCCAAAACCTACAGTACCAATCGGGGAAAGACCATGACTGGCTTTCAGCTGAATTTAAGAATGGGCCGCATAACTCTGTAAGGATTGGAATAGGTTCAGTCTAGTCCTCTGATACCCAAAAAATTACCTGAGAAGATTTTCCTTTTCCCTTCCCACCTTCAATGGTTTCCTTTTCCACCACAGATGAAGATATCTCAGAGAAGTGTCAACCAGAACTGTCATAGTTTTCCTTTTCAGACTGTGCTTGACAGCCAACTACCATGAAGTTTGTGAAAGCTCTGGCCAAGAAGAGCTTGGACTTCGGATAAAGATATTTAGAGTTTTTTGGGTTGTTGTCATCTCTAGGTGTCGATAACCACTCGGAAATTTTGTAACGAGTGGAGACAGATTATGCTTTGGTTCGGCTTAAGGTGTTTTATATGAGTACTAATTAATTTCTCTTGCTGATGCCCATGATTTGAGAATCAGTTTCATGATTTAGATTTCAATGCTCCGTGTACATGAAAGATTTTGCTGATTAGTGCTTTAAATGTGTTACATCGTTTTGTTCAACTGGCCTTCCATTTTAAGCGGGCATTGAATGCCTTTTCTCACAAGCTTGAAGAAGGGGAGAATGCAAGAAATCAGAAAAAGCAGAGCAGAGTACGGTTCTGATGTCTACAGTCACTCGGAAACAATATCAGGTTTTTCAAGGCGTGTTAAATTTTTATGCTGTTTTAAGAGACAAGCTTGCAATGAAAGTTGGATTCTCATAGGCAGATGCAATGACAATCTAAGCACTCAAAGGCTAAATCAACATATGAATGCTTCCTATCAAAAGAAACAAATACCTATGGTTGATGAACCTAGCAATGTTTCCATAGGTTCTTGAATCCAGACAAAGAGCTTCATCATCCTTCACACACATGGAGCTCCAATCAGAATCAAGGAGCACCTGATAAGTACATTGTGCAGTGTCGCCCATCTTCAAATTTCGCTCTTGCATTTCCTTGGTGGTTAATATTTCACCAACGTACTCACATACAAATGCACCTTTAGGCAGTTCATCCAGTGTCTGCAGACCCCACCCTTTCCCTTCGGGGGTCATAAACACCTAAAAGACAAATCAGTCACGAAAGAGTAGAGGCTTAAGCTTGCAATAGTAACTGGAACACTTTTGAGAATGATAACTACGACAAGATCCAAATGTGACAGTACAGCTCCAATAGGCAAAAGCTTTAGATTAACACGTAAACAATAGTTTACCTGCAATTTATTATTTATGCCCCGCTGCACCACTCGATTGCCACACTGTTTGCCACAACCACACTTTCTCCAGCACTCTTTGATAAATTTTCTCTGCAGGTGTCCCTTACACGGTTCTAAAACTTCATTATCTTTTGACTTTTCTAGAGGGCACTCCCGACAGTACAAGTGGTGGTTCTTTTTAGGGTCCCGATTGACAGAAATACACTTCTGCAAAAAAGCTTCCTTTACAAGACCTTTTACAGTGTAAATAAACTCACCCCCATTTGCACATGCACAAGCACAGGGTACCGGAGAAGGCAGACAGTCACCATAACAATTTGAACAGCAATTCTCATTTCTGATCTCAGAAAGAGAGAAATTGAGAGAAGCTTTAGAGAAAGCCAGGCTATGGGGTATGTAGTGAAAGGACGGTGGACACCGATCATCAATCTTGTTAACCCATGGTATTTGTACTCTTTCTTCTCCTTTGGCTATGTCATTGACATCATGGAGAGACCTCAGATCAGTAGGAGTTGACTGACTCTTCGAGAAAACCACCAGACCACGCGAATCAGTGTCTCCCGGTTCTTCTGACAGCTTCCTTTGACTTCCAGCACAATCAACTATGGCACTCTTTTTGTTCACTTTCAAGTGATCACTATTACCATCGAAAGACCCAGGCAATCTAGGAATTCGAGGTGCAGCTGCCCCAATTGATCCTTGAACATCAGGACATCCATTGGGAGCATTATTGGGTACAAAGGAGTTTGTTTTACGGCTTCCAACATTGAGAGCGTCCTGCATAACAGATCTCTGTAAGGTATCAACTGTAGGGTCCACATTGATTGATAGTTCTCTGGATGCATCAGGAGAGTCACTTCCTAACTCCAGAAAGCATTCGCACATATCTCTCATCAGTTTCGAGACAGAAAAACTGGGGTCAATGATTTTATGGGATTGGAGATATTTATCCTCCATCAACTTTAGAACCGCATCTATACTAGGCATATGAAAGTCTGCTCTTCCATGGGTGGAGTTGCAGCTCAAAGTAATTTTTACCTCTCCCAAGGGTGAGGAGGCAATCTCTAGGTTGGTAAGAGATTCTTCTGCACTGTTAGAAGGCTCATGGTCATTCCTATACTCACTTGATGTTGTGCAGACAGCTGTGCCTCCTCTTCCACCAATCATCTCCTTCCCAATTGCAGAATCTCCTTTATTGATTGGAACTACATGTATTAACCAAACAACATCAACAAACACCACTAGACCCCAAGGTTACAATCAGATATTTAATAAGACAGCCCTACTAACAATAAAACGCACAGTAACTGTCAATTCAAGAGTTTGCCCTTTCAAAATACCCAACTAAGCAGACAGGGATTAGTTTACTCAATCATCTTCTTTATTTTCTTGGCATCTATGGAGATATAGAGCAACAGTAAATGGAGTCAGATACTTCTCTATTAAAGGCCAGTACGTTTGAAAATTTATGTTTTAAGCTTTCAGAACGGAATTTTCTAAATGGTTTTGTTATATAGATCCATATTTTACCCTGCAGACAGTTTAAGTATGTATGAGGGGCACCCCCTTGCCTCTTTGCTCAATAACTTCCTAGTTGGAGTGAGAAGGGAGACTATCCTGACTAAGTGGAATTAGTTGCAAACTCAGAGCGGCCAGCCACTTGACGTCATAAATAAAGGAACTCTATTTCCCTTGAAAAGCAAGAACCAAAAGCACCAAGTGAATGAAAAACCAGGAACCATGTATATGTAAATCTTTGTTAAGTAGTTAGTAGATCCATAAATTAATTGAAAGATATCAAGCTGCTAAAGTCCACTTAACCATATAGGAAGAGGATTCTATCGTCATTGAACATGCATAGACATCGCCGGCAGCATTTCCTTCTGCTCACGAACATGAGAGAGGGAACAGAAAAATGACAGAGGGAACATGGAAGAAAGAGATGGAGGATGAAGGGAGAAAGAGATGGGAAGCAGGCAATGATCTAAGTCACCTAAAAGCCCCAGTAATCATTCCCTTCCCTCACCCGAAAGAAACTGACAAACTATAGTCATTATGCAGATGAGTCAACAAAACTAAAAGACCAGTCAGATAAACAAATTATTAAGTAAACATGGACCTGGAAGTATAGCTGCAATAGGAGTTTCATTTAGGGGCTCGTCATCACCATATGTCTCATCCTTTGGTTCGTTGCATGGCCCCTCATATATAAAGCTTCTATCAATAAATTGAGGAGAGAGAGGCCCCTTTCCCTTGTCTATGAGAATTCCAATAGAAGTATCGGAGGACATTACTGAACGTGTTCCGCTAACTTTAGTAGTAGATAACTGTGAGAGGTTGTTTCTTTCAATTACAGCCAAAGCCATGGGAGAAATGGGTTGTTTTCCCTTGTTCATGTTCTTTTGCTGGACTGAAGAAGATTGGATTTCTTGCTGCTCAACCACAGGCTGGGACAAAGTTCCACCTAATTGAGAGTTTTGATTACTAGGAGAAGCTAAGCCCTGAGATTCTTGGTTTCTCAACCTCAGTCTTTTTAACGGGCGTTCAACCTCATGCATTTGTGCTTCTTCCTCCAAGTCATCCTCCTTCAGAGCCAAAAAGAGAAGAAGAAAAGTTATTTTAAAGATGGTAAAAAAGTTGTAGTTATGATATGGAGTGGATCACATACATCTGCAGTACTTTTTCGCTTTTGCACCTCAACCTGTACAGCAGATCATAAACAAAGATAAGAAAACAAGCAGGAAAGAAGAGGTGCGAAAGAGAGGGAAACATTGATGGGGTAAATATAGACCAGTTCTACGTATACTGCACCTTATCATCCTCCTCATCGAATATAGCATCTGCAAGAACTCTATAATTTTCTTCTTCAATCAACTCCCATTTTTTGTCATATACTTTCAGGAGTTTCTTTAGCACTGGCTTCACCTTGTCTTCACTGATTCCGATATCCCTCATTGCTATAAAGGCTGCCTTTACTTTGGGGTTAGGTGCCATAACTCTTCAAGCTCTTGGAAGTAGAGAGGGCTTACAATTGTTGGAAGAGCCTAGATATCTTAATTGTGAGATGCAAGCTTCAGAGAGCTACATATATAATTTCACAAAACACACAGCTTCAAGTCAAAAAAGATAATGCCAAGAAAAAATAAAAATGCTAGCCTGCAGTGACCTTTTAAAAGCATCAAAAGGTGCATTACCAAGAAGAACATTTAAAAGAAAAATTAAATAATCCAACAACACCAATACTAAGTAAGACCAGAGCATGCATCCCATAAATGCTTTACAAAGTAAAAGCTGAAGAATGTGAAGACTCTGGTCCCTCCTCTGGTCCCTCAAGCTATCTTCCATTGCATTCTCATTCTTTCCCAATGCACTACGAGGCACAAGGGAAAAACCTCGCCCAGTTTCATTTAAGCAATGAAAAATTAACATAAAGAGGTGCCAGAAGATAGGCACTACATGACAACGAAGTGAAGCATGTTTTGAAAATAGTGAACGAATTCTGATGAAAATTGCGACAAGGTTGACCATTTCTGTATATTCCTGTGAAAAGGGTGTCCCAAGCTTACATGGCTTAATGCCATGAGAGGGTTGGGGGAGATTCCTGCATGTTAATGAAAATTCCAAAAGCTGCTTTCGATCCTTTTGCAACACATTAAAGCCGGACAATTTCCACCCTTACCAAGTTACCAACAAATATAACAAGCACCAAAGTTCTACCGTAAATGCAAGGCCAAAAGGTCAGCAAAAGTACTTTGCAAATGCAGTATCATAAGACAGACTTTCCACCCAAAAGATCATCTCAATACAAGCAGAAGCCCTCCAAATGACCACACTTGAGACCGAACGTAGAGCTCAGAAACAGCTACACGCAGCTCGTTAAGCTTTCTCAAGACACAGAGCTCCACCACCAAACATAACCAGAGAACCCACATTTTCGACTAACCCGCTATCGACTATCTCGCGCGCATGGTGTTCGCCAGACCAGAGAGAGACCAAATGATCGGCAACCACTCTCCCCAAAAGCTCAAATGTACTAAGCAATTACAGCGAAACTAGACCTCTCCAGCGGAGCCAAGCCAATCCTCGAACGACACGAAACTATCGGGAGGAACAGCAATCGGTCGTTCGAACAAGCACCATCTCCCATCCCAAATGCAAGCAAAAATCGAAAAGACAAAGCTACGAGAAAGATAGAGATATTGAAGGGCGAGGCTTACCAGTTCATGCGCAGAGTGGGAGTCTAATAGGGTACCAACGACAGTGGCCACACTGGCTAAAAGGGACGCTTTTGACATTTTCTTCGCCTTCTCTATATAAAACGCTTCCGAGAGGGAGACGAAGGACTCTGATTGGATTTCGGTTTTGTCAAAACCTACACCAGGAAGAGGGTAGTCTTGTCCCTGCGTTAAATTCTCTTCCAATTCCCCTCCGCTCTGTTTGGCTCGCAACCGGTGCTGCAAAACCCTGTTTGGTTGCTGGGGCAGATTTTACCGGGGATGATCAAACCGGTTTGGTTCTGTAGATCAAATTGAAAAACAATTCATTTTACAATCGGAATTGAAACGAATCAAATTGCAACAATAAGTGCAGTTAAGTTCTCAAATCGCACCAAGGGAAAAAATTTAAGTTCGCGAAGAGGATTCAAAATCTTTTATTTTTCATTTCAATCCAATCGCTCTTTTGATTTTGAAAAAATCAAATTTCTTTATCAATATCGCTTCGTCTATACATTTATGTACAACCTAGAATAAGAAACAACTAATAATTATGACTCATTAAAAAATGAAGAATCACCTACTCATGGCAAAGCCTTTTCCCGTACCAAGTATTAATATGTTTTTATTGTGTAATTAGATCGGACAATCAGTCAAATTAAGAAGTTATGAACTCGTTGCTTTCTCTTTCTTTATAATTAATTGAGGTGCTTTCAAACAAAGCTCGTGGAAGAAGAGCAACGGAGTTTGCCCGTGAGGGTTCAAATTTGGACGAAGAAATGTGTATTCTCGTAGCAATAAAAGTTGCAAAGCCAAACACAGTTTAATGAAACATGAAAAGGATAAAAATAATAAGAATATTACCTGTCGCGACCCTCTGAAAAAAATTTTAAATTTTAAAAGGGTTAACGGATTATTAGGTTAATTAGATTTGACTAACCTAACGCGGACCCTCCCAAGCCCTACCGAATCGCAACTTTGGTTTTTGTTTAAATGATTTTGAAATTTGGAGTCGCCACTAATCGTTCTTGGTAGGTCGATTAGAAACCTAAATAAATTAGCGGGAGAACTAATTTATTCCTGCGAACCAGAGATTATGAGCTCGGAGACTTGGTTACACTAGTTAATTAAAACTAATGCCCTTTCGGTACCTTAATTTCATGGATATCCTAATTCGGCAACTCAGGCTTGGTATATACCTAAGGCTTTAATAGGGTATTCTCTTTTGTGTTTTCACTTTTTAAATAGGATGCATGGATGGTATATATTTTTATTTGTTATATTTTTTTAAGTGTTAAAGATTCCCTGAAGCCGTAAGAGGGAGTGTGTTAACAACTTCTGTGCAGTATTACGACCTACTCATCTTTTGGGTTTGATGATTCAAAAATTAAATTATAGGAAGTACATGACAGTGAATAAACACCTCCAATGGGAGGCCTAGCATTGGCTTGGCTCTTCCCTTTGGGATTTAAGGTATAGGTATTTAAGTTGCAAGTATTTAAACTACTGTAAGTAAAAAACCTCCAATGGGAGGCTAAGCATTGGCTTGGCTCTTCCCTTTGGGATTTAAGGTACAGGTATTTAAGTTGCAGGTATTTAACTACTGTAAGTAAAAACCTCCAATGGGAGGCTAAGCATTGGCTTGGCTCTTCCCTTTGGGATTTAAGGTACAGGTATTTAAGTTGCAGGTATTTAACTACTGTAAGTAAAAACCTCCAATGGGAGGCTAAGCATTGGCTTGGCTCTTCCCTTTGGGATTTAAGGTATAGGTATTTAAGTTGCAGATATTTAACTACTGTAAGTAAAAACCTCCAATGGGAGGCTAAGCATTGGCTTGGCTCTTCCCTTTGGGATTTAAGGTACAGGTATTTAAGTTGCAGGTATTTCACTACTGTAAGTAAAAACCTCCAATGGGAGGCTAAGCATTGGCTTGGCTCTTCCCTTTGGGATTTATGATGTAGGTATTTAAGTTGCGGATGGACTTTGTCCTCTCCATTCTGGGGTATGAATTCTTTAAAATAAAATACAACGAATTGATTCAACAATTTGAAATTTGTACGCGCTTGAGGACTCCTCCAAGCCGATTTTGTGCTTCCATAGGGTTGACCACTGATATAGAGTTGCGGCTTCCTGACATAAAATAAAGTGAAGTGTCAGTATACAAAATATGTGCTAATCTGCACCTAAAACCAGAAGAGTGGAAAGAGTACTTATCTCCCATTTTTTTGGGAGGGATTTCTATAATTGATTTTCGCTCTCTATGTTCCCAATATAGAGAGTTTCTTTTGAATTAAGAGGGACTTTTAGTCACAGATCAGTTGAGAAATCGGTGGACAGCTTAGGAGCTTGTCTGGGCCGATTTTTGCATCTCTACGAGATTTTTGCTGTTGACGTAGAGATATCCTTCTCCTGACATAAAATATGGGGAAAAAAAGAGATGGAGAAAGTGTATACAATTTGTGCTAATTTGCGAGTAAAATCATAAATAAATGAATAAATAAAAACACTTAGCTCGAATTTGCTTGCTCGTTGACGAGGATGAACTCTTGATTTATATTGATCGATGAAGGAATTTGTGATGATAACCCCTAGCTTTAAACTCCCATCATCTTCAAAATTCTCTCTCTTTTGGTATTTTCTTTTTCTCGAATTTTTCTTCAATCTCCCAAAACTCTCTCAAACATCCAAAATTTCCTCTCCAAAAAATTCTCCCAAACACTTCAAATTTTCTCTCCCAAAAATTCCTTTCTCAAGCTCACTTCTTTCTCCTTTTATAACCTACTCATCTATCTCCCATTCTAATTTTTCCACTAACTCTATCTCCCATTCTAATTTCTCCACTAACTCTTCTTCATTTTCATCTTCCATTCTCCATCTCTATCTCACATTCTAATCTCTCCACTAACTCTTCTTCATCTTCATCTTCCCTTATCCATATTTATCTCCCATTCTAATTTCTCCACTAACTCTTCTTAATCTCCATCTTCCCTTCTCTATTCTTATCTTCCATTCTAATTTCTCTACTAACTCTTCTTCATCTCCATCTTCCCTTCTCTATTCTTATCTTATTTTCTCCATCCATTCTTCTCCAACTTCTCTTCTTCATCTCCTCTTCTTCATCTTCCCTTCTCTATTCTAATTTATCCACTAACTTTTCTTTTTATTATTTGTAAAATAATCCTTCAAGAGTTATGTATTTGCACTTTAGTCCTTGAATTTTAAGTATTTACAATTCAGTCCCTGAAAAAATATATTTCTTTAAGTCCAAATCTCCTCACAATTTTTGACACACCAAAATTTACCACATGTCAAATTTAAGCTCATGTCTTGTCGCTGAAAATAATGCATAATTTAATTAAAGCCCTTTTGCAAAATTAAGTCATTCTGGATATAATTGGGTCAAGATGAAAATTTAAAATATTAGAAGACAATGTCACAACTCATAAAAAGTGAAAGTTAAAAATAAGTTGACTCAAATTAAATTTTTTTAGGCCTGATTCGAGATTATACTCGTGAAGGAACACGTGACTCGAATTGGATTTTTCTGAATTTGCGATGGCCAATATGAAAATAGATTTAAAATAAAAATATTAACTATCTTTGTGTATTTTTTTGGCCTCAAATGTTATTTTTTCAAAATTTTCAAATATTTTTGTATTTTTTAAAAAAAATTAAAATATATATAATATGAAAAATTATTTTTTGGTCAAAATTCGTTCCCTAGGCTTGGCTAAGGTTCCCAAAGTTGATTTTTCAATTTTATGAATTTTTATGGATTTTCTATTAATTTTTGAAAATAAATAAATAAAAAATACGTAAAAATACTGAAAATATGAAAAATCGTTTTTTGGTCAAAATTGGTTCCCTAGGCTTGGCTAAGGTCCCCAAAGTTGATTTTTCAATTTTATGAATTTTTATGGATTTTTTATTACTTTAGCAATAGAAAAAATGATTAAAGATCAGGTGTCAACAGCTGCCCCTCTTTGAAAGGAAGCTCGGTAGAGGTTCATTTCAAAGATGAGATGACACCTGGATTCTTATCGACTCAATACAAGGAAATAAAAAGAGTCGTGACATGATTGTTCCACTGAAAATGAAATGAGAACCTAAGGATTCGTTATATAAAAAAACTTTAGGGTGGTTGAACTTGAACCCGTATGGTGGATCAACCCATGGTAGATTCCTAATAAAAGGATTCTACTGATTAAAAATTGAATTAAAATTTGACCCGTATGGTGGGTCATACCATTTGACCCGTATGGTGGGTCGTACCATGGTAGATTCCTAATAAAAGGATTCTACTGATTAAATTTTGATTGAGATTTGACCCGTATGGTAGGTCACCCCATGGAGATACCTGTAAGAAGGACTTGATGCCTGTAGAAAGGACTTGGTGTCTGTAAAAAGGACTTGTGCCTGTAAGAAGGACTTGATTTGCCTGTAAGAAGGACTTGATTTGCCTGTAAGAATGACTTACTTTGCCTGTAAGAAGGACTTTGTGCTTGTAAGAAGGACTTGCGTTGCCTGTAAGAAGGACTTTGTTTGCCTGTAAGAAGGACTTTGTTTGCCTGTAAGAAGGACTTTATGCCTGTAAGAAAGACTTGATTTGCCTGTAAGAAGGACTTTATGCCTGTAAGAAGGACTTGATTTGCCTGTAAGAAGGACTTTGTGCCTGTAAGAAGGACTTGATTTGCCTATAAGAAGGACTTGGTTTGCCTGTAAGAAGGACTTTGTGTGCCTGTAAGAAGGACTTGATTTGCCTGTAAGAAGGACTTTGTGCCTGTAAGAAGGACTTGGTTTGCCTGTAAGAAGGACTTAGTTTGCCAGTAAGAAGGACTTTATGCCTGTAAGAAGGACTTAGTTTGCCTGTAAGAAGGACTTTATGCCTGTAAGAAGGACTTGGTTTGCCTGTAAGAAGGACTTGGTTTGCCTGTAAGAAGGGCTTGGTGTACCTCAAAGGGTGCCATTCTGAAATCTGGGGAGACCAGGAATCCTACGGAAGCTCAAACCCAAATTATATTCTCCTGTCGCTTTAGGAATAAACCAAAGAGGCAGAGATCAAAAGGTCTCGAACATTTCTGTCCTTAAGACAAATCATGCTTTATTGAAGAAAGTGGATACCTATATATACCGCAATGGATTCGAGTACCCCAACAACCGTCAGAATTCATTCTCTTGAAAGGTTCAGGTTGAAGATATACTTACCTGAGAATTTGGAAGAAATGCTTGGTGGCTTCTCGACAACCAGGCTTGTTCATTCAACAATCGCCGAATGAATTTCAAGACTTTGGAAGGTAACTCAAACACCGGGAATGTGTTGCCTGTCAGGCAATGTCAGAGCTAACATGTGCAAGCATTTTCATCAATGCGCTCATTGGTTCATACAAAATTGTTTAGCTAAGTTGGTAATGATTAGAAGTAGTCTGTGTGATAACTCATGATGCAATCAATCAAAATGTGGATCATGCAAAACATATTCTGTCAAGTTTGCATTACCAATTCTATTTAAGGAGGTTCTCATAATATGAACGCCTCGAATGTAATCTGAATGGGGGACTTTAGTCCGAAGGGGCTTTCTCTCACTCTGGGGAAATGTTGTTTATCCGTAAATTAAAATGTTAGACTTATGTGGAAATAGTTTGCCTTTCCTCATCCTGTCATGCCCCATTCTGCACATTTGATGTCTCCTGTGCAGTTTATGCTCTAAGTTGCAGTTGGTAAATTAAACACGCGGAATGGTCATGCATAATTCATGAACTGTGTAAACACAATGCAGATGTGACAATTTTTAGCATCATGTGTGTTTATATAATGTGCAAATATGGGCGGATTTGAATTGCCCCTGGTATGTGGGTGGATTGAACAAATTGGGAAGCCCACTCCTTATGTCGAGGAGCGGTTTGTCTCAAGTTTTGCCCCTACATGATGAGGCATATGGGTGAGGGAGCATTTTGGTTTGTTTAGTGACAGCGACCGCCATGGTTTAGCAGTTAAATGCCCCCCATTTTTCACCAGAATAGATCTTGTCAAATGATCATCATTTTCTTTTGGATTTGTCTCCTCCAACATGTTACATGTTAGTATAAATATTTCCTGTAACAAGAAAAGGAGACATGTCAACCGGTATTAAAAGAGATAAATTGGAAACGATATTGATTTACCCTTCATCTTGAATGCCTTGGACAAGTCTTTTACCAATTTTGCTGGGTTGAGTTTTCTTCGACTTTTGTTGGATGCTTCACCATTAAGCCGAGAATGTGGCAAAATATTGACTTCGGTATTACTCGTCGAGTATTCCTGCATTCGGTCCATTGGACCATAGGTATCCATGGGGTTTTCTTTTCAAAGGTTAATCCTTGGGGATAACGCGGCCCTGTTGTATCACCTTGGGCCTTGTTACGATATTTCTCGAGGTAATTTGCAATCCCTGTTAAGAATGGAATAAAAAAATTCAGGACTCGAGATGATTATGTGCAAATTAAAACGATACAGAATTACCCATGTCTGAGATTGTTTGGATCTTTCGCTTGTATTTTTCTTTAACCGAAGTTGTCCATCCCGTGGTAATGTCCATGAGTTGATTTGCCCCCAATTTAGCCCGACCAGGAAATTTGGTTTTTGGATACAACTGTATTCTCGAGTCGCTTTTGCAAATTCCTGAAAATAGAAGGGATCAAATTTAAAACCGGAGCAATTTAAGGGTAAATTGGAACGATACGGATTTACCCTTCAAATTTACGCAGATTTCGTCTCGATATTAATTTTTTCGAGTTTGGTGCGGTTAACGGCTCCGAGCATTTAATAGGGGGGAAAGGGAAATGATTACTTCTAGCTTGTGCATTAATTTTGGACATCGACAAAAGGCGAGAACGTGCGATGAAACTAAGGAGACGTATTCGTCTAGGTTTAATCTTCTTCATGATGCTCTCGCGGGTTGCGGTAGATGATGATATCAAGAACATTAGAGAGGCATTCAGTGTGGCTTTCCACCAGCCGCCTAGAGACCCGCGTTCAATCATGTAAATTAATAAAGCTACCACCACTTAATTAGTGTGCCAATAAATTCGGCCATTTGTTGCGTGCCCCACTTCAACCGTGTTTTGTTTCTTTCGGTGCCCACTTGCTCTTGTCGGGCGCCTGTAGCATTGGGAGAAATACTTGTGGGTCACATTCATTAATAGAACCTCGGTCCTCTAAAACCCTCCTCGTGTTTCGGATCCGAGGAAATTTTAAGACCGGTCTCTGGTTGATTTAATCAGGTTAAGGTACTTATTTCATGGTTTCTGATTATATAATCCATATTGTCTTTCAAAAGACGCGGGATCCTCTGTAATACATTAAATATGCCCCCGTGTTTAATCAGTATAAGTCCACCGTCATATCACAATACACTGCCCATACAAGTTTACGGATTGACACAACTCTATCTCTCAAAGATGGACAGTGTTCGTTTGCCCCCCTGAATTTACGGTTGAAGCCTTGATGTTTTTCGTCTTTTGGTATTTCTGAAGATGATTCTTGATATATTATTGAACTTAATTTTTACACCCGTCTGGGGTATCTAGGATCTCCCTGCAAAAGAAAGGGATATAATTAGTATGCGACACAAGGAATGTCGGTCCATGACTCCTATATTAGTCCAATTTTATTTTTTCTATTTTATAGAGAAATCAGAAAAAAAAAATTCTTTAGGAAGAAATGGGTTAATTTCTGATACAGAATTTTTTTTGCATATTTATTACTCTTTTTTTTATTATTTTTTTAAAGGAATGTGACAAAATCTCTTGATGTTTACTAAAATCTTTGAAGGAATTTCCTTTTTATCAAAATAAATTTTCAGAGGTAAATTTATCAGGAAAATTTTATTTTTATTGAAGCAGGAAAGACATAAGAGAAATCCTTTATTGGTTAACAAAATTCCCCCGAGACATTAGTCTAATTTTATTTAGAGAAAATTTTCTTAGAAAAACATGAGCGAATTTCTTGAGAAGAATTTTCTTGCAAGTTTTTATAATTTGAAAAATGTGATAAAATCACTTGATGTCTACTAGAATTTTTTTTGAAGGAATTTTTCTTTTTATTGAAATAAATTTTTGGAGGAAAATTTTTTCAGGAAAATTTCATTTTTATTGAAGCAATAAAAACATGACAAAAATCCCTTATTGGTTAATAAAATTCCCATGAAGGGATTTTTTCACATCATTTTTTCAAATTTTTTTTTTAAAGAAATGAGGGACAAATTTAATTTTTATTTTCTTTTAAAAGAATGGTCGTAATATCAAACTCAAAAACTGACTAACACCTAGCATGGACCGACCGAAAATAAATACAAGATAAAATTAGAGAATTTACTTTTACCTTGGAGAAATGCAAATCACATAGTCATGCGCATGACTCAAGTGAGGAGTGGACTCTAGAAAATAAAAGAAGGAGAGACAAGGTATGGACCTAAAAAGGCCCCCACTATCTGAATTGACAAACTTACCCTCCGCGCAATCAAATCACAATGGGAAGAATTGTCAATTCAAATAATGAGCGGGATAAAATATGGTCAACCCGAGCGCAATCGACGCAAGAGCTTTGCATATTCGATCCCTATCTATGGTTTTCTAGGAAGAATTTCGCGACTTGGGTTTGGACGCTTGTGTGTGCAGGTGTCGTGATCCTCAGAGTATGCAAGACATGCACAACAATTGATATCAAAACAGCGCTTCTAAAAATGTGCGAAATTAAACAAATAAACCCAACACTAGCCTGCAAAACAAAGGGGTTAGCCAAACACTCCGCCCCTTATAACTCCCATCCTGCAAAAACATATAACACCTATAGAATGAGTCCCAAACAAGATCGCCAGAAGCGAGATATCCATGAAATTTTCATTGGCCTAAGTCCACTAAGACTTTTAAAATTTCGAAAAAATTCAAGTATTCCAATTGTTATCTTTTTTCGAAAATTTAAAAATCCCGTCCCCAGTGGAGTCGCCAGTCTGTCGCGACCCTCTGAAAAAAATTTTAAATTTTAAAAGGGTTAACGGATTATTAGGTTAATTAGATTTGACTAACCTAACGCGGACCCTCCCAAGCCCTACCGAATCGCAACTTTGGTTTTTGTTTAAATGATTTTGAAATTTGGAGTCGCCACTAATCGTTCTTGGTAGGTCGATTAGAAACCTAAATAAATTAGCGGGAGAACTAATTTATTCCTGCGAACCAGAGATTATGAGCTCGGAGACTTGGTTACACTAGTTAATTAAAACTAATGCCCTTTCGGTACCTTAATTTCATGGATATCCTAATTCGGCAACTCAGGCTTGGTATATACCTAAGGCTTTAATAGGGTATTCTCTTTTGTGTTTTCACTTTTTAAATAGGATGCATGGATGGTATATATTTTTATTTGTTATATTTTTTTAAGTGTTAAAGATTCCCTGAAGCCGTAAGAGGGAGTGTGTTAACAACTTCTGTGCAGTATTACGACCTACTCATCTTTTGGGTTTGATGATTCAAAAATTAAATTATAGGAAGTACATGACAGTGAATAAACACCTCCAATGGGAGGCCTAGCATTGGCTTGGCTCTTCCCTTTGGGATTTAAGGTATAGGTATTTAAGTTGCAAGTATTTAAACTACTGTAAGTAAAAAACCTCCAATGGGAGGCTAAGCATTGGCTTGGCTCTTCCCTTTGGGATTTAAGGTACAGGTATTTAAGTTGCAGGTATTTAACTACTGTAAGTAAAAACCTCCAATGGGAGGCTAAGCATTGGCTTGGCTCTTCCCTTTGGGATTTAAGGTACAGGTATTTAAGTTGCAGGTATTTAACTACTGTAAGTAAAAACCTCCAATGGGAGGCTAAGCATTGGCTTGGCTCTTCCCTTTGGGATTTAAGGTATAGGTATTTAAGTTGCAGATATTTAACTACTGTAAGTAAAAACCTCCAATGGGAGGCTAAGCATTGGCTTGGCTCTTCCCTTTGGGATTTAAGGTACAGGTATTTAAGTTGCAGGTATTTCACTACTGTAAGTAAAAACCTCCAATGGGAGGCTAAGCATTGGCTTGGCTCTTCCCTTTGGGATTTATGATGTAGGTATTTAAGTTGCGGATGGACTTTGTCCTCTCCATTCTGGGGTATGAATTCTTTAAAATAAAATACAACGAATTGATTCAACAATTTGAAATTTGTACGCGCTTGAGGACTCCTCCAAGCCGATTTTGTGCTTCCATAGGGTTGACCACTGATATAGAGTTGCGGCTTCCTGACATAAAATAAAGTGAAGTGTCAGTATACAAAATATGTGCTAATCTGCACCTAAAACCAGAAGAGTGGAAAGAGTACTTATCTCCCATTTTTTTGGGAGGGATTTCTATAATTGATTTTCGCTCTCTATGTTCCCAATATAGAGAGTTTCTTTTGAATTAAGAGGGACTTTTAGTCACAGATCAGTTGAGAAATCGGTGGACAGCTTAGGAGCTTGTCTGGGCCGATTTTTGCATCTCTACGAGATTTTTGCTGTTGACGTAGAGATATCCTTCTCCTGACATAAAATATGGGGAAAAAAAGAGATGGAGAAAGTGTATACAATTTGTGCTAATTTGCGAGTAAAATCATAAATAAATGAATAAATAAAAACACTTAGCTCGAATTTGCTTGCTCGTTGACGAGGATGAACTCTTGATTTATATTGATCGATGAAGGAATTTGTGATGATAACCCCTAGCTTTAAACTCCCATCATCTTCAAAATTCTCTCTCTTTTGGTATTTTCTTTTTCTCGAATTTTTCTTCAATCTCCCAAAACTCTCTCAAACATCCAAAATTTCCTCTCCAAAAAATTCTCCCAAACACTTCAAATTTTCTCTCCCAAAAATTCCTTTCTCAAGCTCACTTCTTTCTCCTTTTATAACCTACTCATCTATCTCCCATTCTAATTTTTCCACTAACTCTATCTCCCATTCTAATTTCTCCACTAACTCTTCTTCATTTTCATCTTCCATTCTCCATCTCTATCTCACATTCTAATCTCTCCACTAACTCTTCTTCATGTTCATCTTCCCTTATCCATATTTATCTCCCATTCTAATTTCTCCACTAACTCTTCTTAATCTCCATCTTCCCTTCTCTATTCTTATCTTCCATTCTAATTTCTCTACTAACTCTTCTTCATCTCCATCTTCCCTTCTCTATTCTTATCTTATTTTCTCCATCCATTCTTCTCCAACTTCTCTTCTTCATCTCCTCTTCTTCATCTTCCCTTCTCTATTCTAATTTATCCACTAACTTTTCTTTTTATTATTTGTAAAATAATCCTTCAAGAGTTATGTATTTGCACTTTAGTCCTTGAATTTTAAGTATTTACAATTCAGTCCCTGAAAAAATATATTTCTTTAAGTCCAAATCTCCTCACAATTTTTGACACACCAAAATTTACCACATGTCAAATTTAAGCTCATGTCTTGTCGCTGAAAATAATGCATAATTTAATTAAAGCCCTTTTGCAAAATTAAGTCATTCTGGATATAATTGGGTCAAGATGAAAATTTAAAATATTAGAAGACAATGTCACAACTCATAAAAAGTGAAAGTTAAAAATAAGTTGACTCAAATTAAATTTTTTTAGGCCTGATTCGAGATTATACTCGTGAAGGAACACGTGACTCGAATTGGATTTTTCTGAATTTGCGATGGCCAATATGAAAATAGATTTAAAATAAAAATATTAACTATCTTTGTGTATTTTTTTGGCCTCAAATGTTATTTTTTCAAAATTTTCAAATATTTTTGTATTTTTTTAAAAAAATTAAAATATATATAATATGAAAAATTATTTTTTGGTCAAAATTCGTTCCCTAGGCTTGGCTAAGGTTCCCAAAGTTGATTTTTCAATTTTATGAATTTTTATGGATTTTCTATTAATTTTTGAAAATAAATAAATAAAAAATACGTAAAAATACTGAAAATATGAAAAATCGTTTTTTGGTCAAAATTGGTTCCCTAGGCTTGGCTAAGGTCCCCAAAGTTGATTTTTCAATTTTATGAATTTTTATGGATTTTTTATCACTTTAGCAATAGAAAAAATGATTAAAGATCAGGTGTCAACATTACCACGTACATAAACAGATACGGTTTTGTGTCATTTGACATGAATTTTTTTTTTAACTAAGGTAATAAGACGCATGACAGCCGTGTGTTTCAAACAATCGTCGTCTTCTTTATGTTGATTATCACAAGCATCTGGTCGACCTCTCTCTCCTAGAGTGGGCATTAAATTCTAAAAGACAGCTCTCAATGATTCTAAAAGCTTGGGAAGTTAAATAAAGAATCCATAAAGATTTAAACTCCTGATCTTCAACTCTGTTAGGATTTGAGTTTTTTATGGGATAATGACCATCTACTTTCAAACTTATCAGCTTGGCCAAAAATCTATCTATGGCATTTTTTATTAATATCTAAAGCCCACATGGCTCATCGAAATCCAGTCAGCAATTTTAAAAAAAAAGATAAAAGTTCCCAAAATTATTTAAAATAAAAAAATTAATTAGATTTAAAATAAAAATAAATAAACATAAGCTAAAATTAAGCTAGAAATTTATTTAAAAAAAAAAAAAGAGGCGGATTGCACAAGCGGCAAGAGTGGGTGATGGCTGACTATAGGTGAGGGCCGGCCATCCCCCAACCTTGCTGCCTATGCAAACCCCCCCCCCCCCTTTTTCTTAAATTTTTATAGCTTGTTTTTAATTTTCGCATTCATGTGGAAATCCACACGAACTAAATTTTCTTTAAAAAATTCACATTAGATAAAAAATTTAATTATAAATGGCACGTAATAGTTTGGTCGGAATTTCTTCGATTTGACTCTTAAGTGATTGGTTTTCTTCGGTTTTGATACCTAAGTGATGGTTTGGAAACTTTTGCCACTAAAATGAGGGCTATACATAATTTTTGGCACTTCATGTGTACTTCTCCCCATTAGATGAAGATATTATTTAATATTTAAACATTCTAAGAGTGGGGGTAGTCTATCATGTTTATTTCTCATTTGATTTGCGCTTGTTTAATGCTTCTACCTATGCTTAACGCAAATTTTGCCTAAATATGATACTTATGTGTAGAAAATCTGCAAAACTTGTGGAATGACATGATTGGGTAGATTCCAAGGTGAGTATCAGAACTTGAAGAGTTGATTTCAAGTTCCCAAATTTCAAATACGATAGGTTCCGAGGTTTCGGCAGATACCACCATGCACCCTCCACATTATGCAAGGTTTGATAATTAAAATACATGCATATTAAATTATTTATTGTTTTATCTTTCCTTTGTGAAATTTCATATTCAACTGTGCAGATGCCCTATTTGATCAACACTCTCAAAAGTCAAAACCCATTGGAAAAAATCTCCAACACCATTTCGCATTCCCTTTCTATCTGAAGGGCTTGACTATGTCTAAGATGATGCCTTTTGGTTCATGCTTTCGGTAACTTTCATGTAAAAACTTATAGCTTTGAACGAGGTGTGGAAACTCATTTACTGTTTTATTATTTTATTTTCGATATTATTATCATTTTAATATTACATTACTGCAAGGTCGGTTGGGTTTTAAAAGCATTTTACTCCATCTAATTCATTATTCCTTCCCGTTAATTTCCAAATTCACATAATGTCGCATAAATTGATCTCCGCTGCTATGATGCTTTAACATGGATGACAATTAACAAGTATGGCGTATTTTGCTCGACCCTCGCCGAAGATTGTCTTGTAAGAAGTTCAAATAACAATTTCAATTTGATTTACAGTGGTCTCAATCCTATGAAGTTTCGTGGCCCCACAAAAAGGAAAAAAAAACTCATTACATGGAGTACCAAGAAGGATATTATCTTCTCCATATTGTATCCTTTTAACATGCAAGACATATTTTGGATTTTTTTTTTCAGTGTGTTTGGATTGTCTGGTAATTAGATTTTATTCTTTTCCTTGATTTCTTGGGGGAGAAAATAGCTAGGAACTAAATATCTTTAAGGACAACTGCAAGATCACATCTCCGTTCACCATCCCGCCCACTTGGACCGGCCACCCTAGGCAAAACCAGGAAGTATTACTCCATCTACGTCTTTGCTAACGACGACCATTGCTCTCATGCTCAAAAAGTCGCTGTTGTAACATTAATGCGGAAATTTGACGACATCTTCCAATTTCAGTCAATGTAGAGAAATAAATGAAGAACGATAAAGGATACTAGAAATTTACATGGTTCGGTCCCAAGTGTCGGTACCTACTCCATGGGTAGTGCCAATAGCAAATCATTCACTCATAATTGGAGAATTAGAATTACAATTATTCATACACTCGAGTATTTCCCATTCCTAGATTAAGCCTAAACTCACGCTACTTGCAAAAAAAAAAAAACAACTCAAATTGAATGCAAAATTCACAGCACAAATCCTCCATGTGTCTAGAACTTCCTTATAGACGGTCCAAAGAAACGCTACACTCTGTGCGGCTCAATTAGGTATGTGGTCGAATTAAGAGAGCCTCTTGTGCAGAAAAAATCTTGGGCACATAGATTGACCAATTACTAAAGATCTCCTACCTTATGCGGCTTGAACGAAAGTGTCCACTTTTCATACATAGACTCAAGCTTGAGATATAATTTAAGAGTAGCGGTCATCATCAATGAAACTTCCGATGGCGCAACCTCCTATCCAGCCAGGGCCCACCACTGTCGGCCCCAACCAGCGGCGCCAGCACATCTCCACCCCCAACCCCAATTAGCAAGGCTTCATCTCAAGGTGCCATACTACTAGTCCTGTTCATGCCCATCGCCATAAGCTTATCATGTCAGTTCATTAAAACATGAGGATCATTATTTTCATAAGATATAGATGGCTTCCTCTGACAATTTCGGCATGATTAACACAAAGAAAATTGTTCAACTTGTAGGCTCCGTTTGTTTCACGGAAAATGGCCTCCTTGGGGAAAACATTTTCTAGGAAGTCATTTTCCAAGAAAATAACTATATTTTCCGGTGTTTGGTTAATACTTAAGAATGAACTGGAAAACAATTTCCGTCGTTTGGTAAGGAATTGATTTTCCAGCGGCGGGCGACCGGCGGCGGCGGCGGCCGGCGGAAAATGATTTCCTCTTTTCAAAAGAGGAAATCATTTTCTATACTTTTTCAAAAGAATTTTTCCATAGGAGGAAAATGTTTTCCGGGTTAGCCTATTTTCCGCCCCCCAAACGCTGGAAAATGGGGAAAACATTTTTCAGGAAGTCATTTTCCTTGAAACAAACACAGCCGTAATCTCTCACGAAATTCCAAAATCCGGCTCTATTTGCAGTTCCTATAGATTGACAGATTTCGAAGCAATAGGCGACAAAAACTCACCTACTGAAAAGTTAGGAACAAAGCATCACTAGAAAAAAAAAATCCTCATTGGCATGGCAAAAAAAATCCTAGAATTGGAATGACCAACAGGCTAAGTGGTGTAAATCTTGTGAGGATTAAAATCAAACGAATAAATAGTTCAACGAGGAATTTAAAATGGCGATGATTCTGTGAACTCACCCTTGCAGACTAGCAACATATCGAACTCATGCCCCATATGAAATACTGGCTTGAAAGAACCCGACGAACTCTGCGGTTGAAGGACGCCATGATCCAGCACAATGAATGATCTCTCTCCTTTTCCTGTATGTTTTTGCACTTTGCCTCTAGAACCATCCTTAATAATCCACAGGTCAATAATTGAATTACCTTGACCGGTCATATGAGAACAGACAAAAGAGAGAATTGCAGTTCAAATATCGTAGAACAATTAAAAAAAAAAAACAATTCAAGCAATCAGGAAAAGCAAGCAAATTTACGTCATTCCTGGGCGTAGGATTCCAATTATCCACCTTAAGAAGGTGAGATGACTATGGTCGATGGGATTTCTTAGAGAGCTACCTGTTCTTTCACCGTATCAACATTGTATATAAACCAGCATGCTAGGAATCCAACAGAAGACAGGAGTTTGTCTCGCCGTGTAGAGAAAGAACACATTATAAATGACCAGCAAGCAAGCACAACAACCTTCAAATACAGAACTTGCATAAAAATTATAATCTCAATATTTTGGTTCTCCATATAATGTCGAGGATGAAGAATCACAGTCCATGACCCATGACAAATTATTTTTTAAAAAGTCTCACGCTTACGACAATCTATTCCTCCGACAAAGGCTGTCAGTTACTTTCCTACCATGATCAATAGAGTTTTCATTTCAATTGAGAAACATGAATCACTCGGTAACGTGCAAAGAAGAATCACTCATAGATGATTCATTAGGATTGCCGGCTCCATTCCTGCCATTATCAAGACTAAGATTTTGCCTACGTAGTGGTTGACATTCAATTGTATCAGGGTTTTCGAGCACGATAGGTCCGATAATCTCCTAGGGAAGTGTAAGCACAGATGTCCAATATCACCCATGATTCCGGCCCTTTAAGGCCACCAATTTCAACTCGACTCTTGCAGATGGTAGCATGAAATTCCCTCAATCTCTTTAAACTAGACATGTCTAGTAATCTTTCAATATATGTGCAACCAGAGATATCCAACCTTTCCAGTAAATCTAACCCGTCAAGACTTTAAGGTGGTTGCATTTTCCTAGACATATTAAGCTGTTTTGGCGTTTAGTATTAATGATGTGACGTTGTAATGTTTTCTTTATTTAATTCTCATTCTTGGCATTTTTAAGATCCGATTCATATATAAAGGAATGTAGTCATGAGTTGTAAATCAAAGCCGAAGCACAAAACCACATCTCTCAAAGCATTCTCAATAAGAACCTTTCCCTCCAATTTCTACCCTGCTCTTTTTCCCAGTTTCCAAAGTATTAAATTATTCTTTTTGTTCCAACAAAGTAATACTCACCGGCATTTAGAGGATGGAGAAGCGGCAGTGCAGTTGTCCTTTTGTCACCCTTTGACACATTCGCAATGTCTTGTGACCCCTCAGTTGAAGTTGAACAGTGCGAAAATGGTGGAAGATCATCAGCACTAAAGAAATAGAAACTTGATATTGAGTTTGTTGGCCACCGAAGCTCGAGATTGATTGCATGTATAAGTGATAGAGAATGGTCGGAGCAAACTACTTAAAAATTATATTTAAAAAAAGTAGCAGCAAAAATAAAATTGACTTAACATATAATCGAAACACACTGTAAGACCTTTCATTATCCAAAAACAAAAGCAAAAGAAAAATCTAAAATTTTTAAAAGCAATTTCGGTAACATGTTTTTTTTTTTTTTGTGGGGGGTTGGAAGAGAGGAGGATTGATATTGCTGTCCTCCTGTTTTTGCGTGCCTTGGTGCTCTCTGACTTTTTTCTCCTTTCTTAGGGAGTTTCTGGGAATTGAGTATTCTACTTCTAATTCTCGATTGAAATCGAAACTGATGAAAACAGAGCAACTTTGATGGGATACAGATGACTTAGTAAGCACGTATTGATGTGTACTTCCTAATTGGTTCGGGCTTTCTTTCATGGTAGAACAAATTGGGGGGACTGCTTTTGCTTTTTGGTGTTTTTATCCTTGATGTTGCTTTTTCTCTCATTTTCTTCCCTCCTATGGTCTAATAGCGAAATGACAGAAAGATGATCTACTGTGCTTTGATTAACTCTGATAATCAAATGCTCAAAAGACGAGAACTCTGCGCAGGCCGAGTATCAGTGGCCTTTATTGACGTGGGAAAAGTTGATGAAGGGGAAGCGAATTAAAATCGTAAGTGTGGTTCCGGCTTTTCTTCACCGCAGCACACGTTGGGGGTTCGTATTATTTTTTGGGGGGTTGCTTTGCTTTGCTTTTCTTTGGGGGCGTACTTATCTTTGATAGCAAAACGGCAAAAGAGGTTCCTTTTGTGCTTGATTAATTATGATTAATGAACTGCTCAAACCATAATAACTTTGTGCGGGCTGAGTCACAAATTTAATACGTTATTTAGTTTGAATTCCAAATGTGGATGGCAACATGGTTTACAAGTGCAGGAACCATCAACTTTTGAATTTATAAATAACCGACAACAAATGTATGTTGAATAAAAGTAAGCTTTAATGTCTCCACCTTATTTTATCGAGAGTTAGACTAAAGAACTGCTACTACATCTATTTTTTGTTAATGGAACAAATTTTACAATTATTAAGCATAACATCGTTTTCATTCAGCAAAATCGCTACCCGTTTATATGCGGATTTGTAAAGCATAACGGAGGAAAAAGAAGTTACTTGCTTGCCGGTCCACCACCATAATTTTGTGGACTCTTCTCGTTTTGATGGTTTATCCAATAATCTACGTCGTTGAATTTCATCCTTGGTCAATCAAATTCTTTTAAAAAGCCATGTTGATGTGCAAACAACAAAAAAATCACATAATCCGCCCGTTGATAAGTTCTTGTCGTTGGCCTATATGCGTCACACCCAGGAGCATCCGTATACTTTTTATTAACAGAAAAAAGCAAGTGTCAAGTCAAGTCAAGTCAAGAAGTACCTTCCGTGTTATGGAGTTAATTCTCCTTTCTGATCACCGTCCATCGCACCGGTTCGATTTAGCGTGAAGAGTCTTGATTCGTTGGACGACAAGAGCTCAGCATCGTTCAAGCACGCCGAACAGAGTGCTGTGAATCTCTAGAGATCACAACAGTTGGTGGATTGTGTTGTTTGAGCATTCCTCAGGTAATCCATGACTCCTCGCTCTACTCCTCTCCTCTGTTTCCTGCTTCGATTGCTCCATTTCCTTCGGATGATTTCCGGATCGAGCTCTGGGAGACGCTTCTGCAATCCCCAGATCTGGGGTTCCATGCTTCTCCTCTCTGTTTCCTGCTTTCTTTTGAGGCTCTGCTCCCATCAATCTCTTTTACTGCCTTTTTTAGGTGAATTTTTAACGCGGAGCCAAGAAGATCCGATATGGCGGGCGTCTTCCTCAATTTCTTTTACTGGCTTTGTAGCATCTGCTGCAGCAGCTCACTCGAGATGGAAAGAGAAGAACCCGCTCCTTCAGTAGAAGATCCGACGAATAGGGCGTCTTCCTCTTCGGCCGCTCCCCGTGTAGGTGACAATGGAGGCGGAACCAAAAAGCCGAAAGGAAATAACTACGAAGTGTTTTTGAGCTTCAGAGGGAGAGACACTCGCGAAGGCTTCACCGATTATCTCTACACTAGCCTTGTCGATGCAGGAATTCACGTGTTCAGGGACGACAACGAGCTTCGTGTTGGTGAGGAGATTGGTCCGGAGCTTCTCCACAGTATTACGCAGTCTAAGATTTCGATCCCAATTATCTCGGAGGACTACTGTTCCAGCAAGTGGTGCCTTCGCGAACTGGCTCAGATGCTGAAGTGCAGGAAGAGTGGAGAGCAAATAGTGCTGCCCATATTTTACAAAATGGAACCCTCACAGTTGCGACATCTTACGGGGAGATTGGGAAATGCTATCAATGCACACAAAGCGAACCTGGACGAAAACGTTGTGAAGGAATGGGAAGAAGCGCTCAAAGAAGTCAGTTCCTTGAAAGGTTGGGAATCGAAGAAAATAAGTAACGGGTACATTATTCTCCACCAACACATTGTTTAATATTTCATAAAAATATCTTTTTTCAAAACAGATTTAAAATATTTGCCATCCTATACTCAAATTTTTATGTTATTTAATAGGCATGAAGGAGCACTGGTTAAGATTGTCCTCAGGAAAGTTATCAGCGAATTAAAAAGAAAATTTCAGATAACTCTTCCCAAAGAGTTGGTTGGAGTTGATGATCGTGTGGAAGAGGTTATGAACCTGATAGATGTTAAATTTACAAATACAGTGATTATCGGAATCTGTGGAATGGGCGGCATCGGTAAGACAACTCTGGCAAAGGTCCTGTACAACAATCTCTCTAGTCATTTCGAACATCGTAGCTTCCTGGCAAATATTCGAGAAACATGTGCACGCAATGGTATTGAATGCCTACAAAAGCAGCTCATTCGCGATATACTAAGAAGTTCATATGATGTGTCTAATGTTGAGGAGGGAATCGGTGTCATAAGTTCTCGATTTACAAATAAGAAAATCTTCATTGTCCTCGACGATGTGGATGATAATACTCACTTGAAAGCTTTGGCCGAAGACACTACTTGGTTTGAAGCTGGTAGTATAGTCATCATCACAACTAGAAACAAGAGTATTCTCGAGGAGGCTAGGGCAAGCCACATCTACCAACTCAAAGAGTTGCCTTTGGATCAATCATTGATTTTATTCAGTAGACATGCTTTTCGAAAGGAGTTTCCTCCGAGTGATTATGAGGTTATCTCTGGTAATGTTGTATCAACTACTGGGGGGCTTCCCTTAGCTATCGAAGTTATAGGTTCATTCTTATGTGGAAAGAGAAAAGAAGTTTGGAAAGATACATTAAAGAAATTAAACAAGGTGCCTGACAAGAAAGTGCAAGAGAAGTTGAAGATAAGCTACGATGCATTAGATTATGAGGACAAACAAATATTTTTGGATATAGCTTGTTTTCTTACTGGATCACATAAACAGAATCCGACTTACATGTGGGATGCGTGTGATTTTTTTCCCGAGAAGGGGATTCAAGTATTGAGCGATTTGTCCTTGATTAAAATTGACAAAGATGGCGATCTACTGATGCATGATCAATTGAGAGATCTTGGGAAGGAAATTGTTCGCCAAGAAAATCCGAAGGAGCTTCAAAAGCGTAGTAGATTATGGAATTATGGGGAAGCCTTAGATGTGCTTGCCAATAACAGGGTGTTGACACCGGATTTTTAATCATTTTTTCTATTGCTAAAGTAATAAAAAATCCATAAAAATTCATAAAATTGAAAAATCAACTTTGGGGACCTTAGCCAAGCCTAGGGAACCAATTTTGACCAAAAAACGATTTTTCATATTTTCAGTATTTTTACGTATTTTTTATTTATTTATTTTCGAAAATTAATAGAAAATCCATAAAAATTCATAAAATTGAAAAATCAACTTTGGGAACCTTAGCCAAGCCTAGGGAACGAATTTTGACCAAAAAATAATTTTTCATATTATATATATTTTAATTTTTTTTAAAAAAAATACAAAAATATTTGAAAATTTTGAAAAAATAACATTTGAGGCCAAAAAATACACAAAGATAGTTAATATTTTTATTTTAAATCTATTTTCATATTGGCCATCGCAAATTCAGAAAAATCCAATTCGAGTCACGTGTTCCTTCACGAGTATAATCTCGAATCGGGCCTAAAAAAATTTAATTTGAGTCAACTTATTTTTAACTTTCACTTTTTATGAGTTGTGACATTGTCTTCTAATATTTTAAATTTTCATCTTGGCCCAATTATACCCAGAATGACTTAATTTTGCAAAAGGGCTTTAATTAAATTATGCATTATTTTCAGCGACAAGAAATGAGCTTAAAGTTGACATGTGGTAAATTTTGGTGTGTCAAAAATTGTGAGGAGATTTGGACTTAAAGAAATATATTTTTTTCGGGGACTGAATTGTAAATACTTAAAATTCAAGGACTAGAGTGCAAATACCTAACTCTTGAAGGATTATTTTACAAATAATAAAAAGAAGAGTTAGTGGATAAATTAGAATAGAGAAGGGAAGATAAAGAAGAGGAGATGAAGAAGAGAAGTTGGAGAAGAATGGATGGAGAAAATAAGATAAGAATAGAGAAGGGAAGATGGAGATGAAGAAGAGTTAGTAGAGAAATTAGAATGGAAGATAAGAATAGAGAAGGGAAGATGGAGATTAAGAAGAGTTAGTGGAGAAATTAGAATGGGAGATAAATATGGAGAAGGGAAGATGAAGATGAAGAAGAGTTAGTGGAGAGATTAGAATGTGAGATAGAGATGGAGAATGGAAGATGAAAATGAAGAAGAGTTAGTGGAGAAATTAGAATGGGAGATAGAGTTAGTGGAAAAATTAGAATGGGAGATAGATGAGGAGGTTATAAAAGGAGGAAGAAGTGAGCTTGAGAAGGGATTCTTGAGAGAGAAAATTTGAAGTGTTTGGGAGAATTTTTTAGAGAGAAAATTTTGGATGTTTGAGAGAGTTTTGGGAGATTGAAGAAAATTTTGAGAGAAAGAAAATACCAAAAGAGAGAGAATTTTGAAGATGATGGGGAGTTTAAAGTTAGGGGTTATCATCACAAATTCCTTCATCGATCAATATAAATCAAGAGTTCATCCTCGTCAACGAGCAAACAAATTCAAGCTAAGTGTTTTTATTTATTCATTTATTTATGGTTTTACTCGCAAATTAGCACAAATTGTATACACTTTCTCCATCTCCTTTTTCTTCCATATTTTATGTCAGGAGAAGGATATCTCTACGTCAACAGCAAAAATCTCGTCGAGATACAAAAATCGGCCCAGACAAGCTCCTAAACTGTCCACCGATTTCTCAACTGATCTGTGACTAAAAGTCCCTCTTAATTCAAAAGAAACTCTCTATATTGGAAACATAGAGAGCGAAAATCAATTATAGAAATCCCTCCCAAAAAAATGGGAGATAAGTACTCTTTCTACTCTTCTGGTTTTAGATGCAGATTAGCACATATTTTGTATACTAACACTTCACTCTATTTTATGTCAGGAAGCCGCAGCTCTATATCAATGGTCAATCCTATGGAAGCACAAAATTGACTTGGAGGAGTCCTCAAGCGCGCACAAATTTCAAATTGTTGAATCAATTCGTTGTATTTCATTTTAAAAAATTCATACCCCAAAATGGAGAGGACAAAGTCCATCCGCAATTTAAATACCTGCACCATAAATCCCAAAGGGAAGAGCCAAGCCAATGCTTAGCCTCCCATTGGAGGTTTTTACTTATAGTAGTTAAATACCTGCAACTTAAATACCTGCACCTTAAATCCCAAAGGGAAGAGCCAAGCCAATGCTTAGCCTCCCATTGGAGGTTTTTACTTACAGTAGTTAAATACCTGCACCTTAAATCCCAAAGGGAAGAGCCAAGCCAATGCTTAGCCTCCCATTGGAGGTTTTTACTTACAGTAGTTAAATACCTGCAACTTAAATACATGTACCTTAAATCCCAAAGGGAAGAGCCAAGCCAATGCTTAGCCTCCCATTGGAGGTTTTTACTTACAGTAGTTAAATATCTGCAACTTAAATACATGTACCTTAAATCCCAAAGGGAAGAGCCAAGCCAATGCTTAGCCTCCCATTGGAGGTTTTTACTTACAGTAGTTTAAATACTTGCAACTTAAATACCTGTACCTTAAATCCCAAAGGGAAGAGCCAAGCCAATGCTAGGCCTCCCATTGGAGGTGTTTATTCACTGTCATGTACTTCCTATAATTTAATTTTTGAATCATCAGACCCAAAAGATGAGTAGGTCGTAATACTGCACAGAATTCGTTAACACACTCCCTCTTTCGGCTTCAGGGAATCTTTAACACTTAAAAAAATATAACAAATAAAAATATATACCATCCATGCATCCTATTTAAAAAGTGAAAACACAAAAGAGAATACCCTACTAGAGCTTTAGGAATAAACCAAGCCTGAGTTGTCGGATTAGGATATCCATGAAATTAAGGTACCGAAAGGGCATTAGTTTTAATTAACTAGTGTAACCAAGTCCCCGAGCTCATAATCTCTGGTTCGCAGGAATAAATTAGTTCTCCCGCTAATTTATTTAGGTTTCTAATCGACCTACCAAGAACGATTAGTGGCGACTCCAAATTTCAAAATCATTTAAACAAAAACCAAAGTTGCGATTCGGTAGGGCTTGGGAGGGTCCGCATTAGGTTAGTCAAATCTAATTAACCTAATAATCCGTTAACTCCTTTTAAAATTTTAAATTTTTTTTTAGAGGGTCGCGACACAGGGTAAGAGATTTTTTCTACTTGTCTTGGTTAACGAATGAAAGTCCATCTTTTCTTTCTTGCTCGATGTAAAAAATGTTGTCATTCTTAAGTCCCCAAAACCTGCGGCTTCTACCAGGAAAAGAGCTCTTTCGATTAATCGCCATTCTTGTGAAATTCATGGATATAATTGAGGAGCAATTTCTTGGTTTATTTTGTTTTTTTTTTATAGTGTATATATGTCTTTACCTCGCATATCTGATTAATGCACGTGTTTGATGTGTGGATTCTTCTTTTGATTTTGTGCTAGGTTATTTCCTTTTTTCTTTTACGGAGTATTGACTTCTTATGAGTTGTTTGCTGTGATAAATGAGATCTTCATTTATTTCTAACGATTAACCATCTTGGTTTGTGTATTTTCCAAGCTGTTTTAATTACAGATTTAGTCCCTCAAGTATCACTGATTCTGAGATTTAGTTCCATGTCTATTTTTTTTTTACTCAATGTAATCCTTTATATTTTAAACAATCGACTTCATTATTATCAACCAGTATCTAATACCGTCAATTTGCTGGTGTGGCTTCCATATTTATGTTTGATATGCACAACTGTGTAAGATAAACCTCTAGACATTTATTATTTTCATTCTATAGACATTTCATTATAGTTGATAACTTTTTTCTATGCATTTGCTAATGCCTAAATTTGTTTGTGATGATCGATAATTTTTATATTAATTCCTTCTTACATTTATTTGCTATCATGTTGTTACAATTATTTTTAAATTGTTCAACTCTTAATGAGCATATTATTTAGCAAATATTTAGTTAGTATTTATATCATCATTTGTTAAATATGGTCTATCATGTTACATAATCGTTTTTGGATATTCTATATGTTAAATATTGACAACCACGTGATAATAGATATTTCTACATCGATCAACTCTTGATGATATTTGACAAAAAAAAAACTCTTGATGATCGCTTTATTTGGCACATATTTAGTACATTTACATAATTTATTTGTGAAATATGATTTTTAATTTAACATAATTTTTTTTAATGTCATTTGCTTGTGAAATATATGGAGTCATGTAATAGAACCCTCTAATCATATATTCTTTTATCTTCTACGATGGACACTTTTGTTATATTCTTCTATTTGCTAAAGCATGTTAAATAATTTTTTGGTGGTGCGTTATTTTCACAATGGGGTTCCATACACCTTTTCAATCATAATAATCACCAACAATTTTTCTGTGATGATAAATATCTTTTTCATCGATCTTTTAGTATTATTTAGGTTGTCAAAGATTAGTCCAATAAAAAATCGATATTTTGATATTATTATTTGACCAATATGAAGTTTGTGTTATTTATTTGTCAAATATTGCCCTAATAAATTATAGCTCCATGAACTGTTTCAATTGCTATAAGATACGTATGTAACTAAAACTTAATATATATGTAGAACTAAACGACATATTTTATGTGGTATGATCTATTTATCATTCAAAACTAACAGTCCACAATACTTCCAAGTTGCAGGGCACGAGAAAGGTTGAGGCCCTTTGCCTTGGCTACAGTAGGGGAAGAAGCTACACATCTGAACAATTTAAAGAGCTGGCGAACTTGAGGTTCTTTCAAATGGATGGTGCTAATTTTATTGGAGATTTTCAGAACTTGTTTTCTGAATTAAGATGGCTCCAATGGCAGTATTGTCCCCTAGATTTCGCGGCGGCCAACTTTCATCCGAAGAAATTAGTTGTGCTCGATCTATCGAATAGTGACATTTCAGAGTATTGGGGAGGATGGGGTCCGCTGAAGGTAAGATATAGAGAAGACATATTTTGTGAATATTACATATTGTTGATGGTCCAATTGCACCAAATTCTGCTTCTTTATTTTGGAACGGTTTAATATCCTTCCTCAAATTAAAGATTTTCCTTTAAAAATAAGATAAATTTTATAGGTATCTAAATACATTGGAAGCTTATGCCCTTTAAAATCTTAACGAGTCATGCTTAACATTAGGCATAATAGAAAAAACTTTCTTATCTATTCTAATTGCTATCAATTAAAATTATAAAGACAATATTAGTGCCTATTTTGAATTTTCTTAATCTAAATGATTTTTGGTCCTTGTTTTTTTCAATTTCTCCCGAAGCAAAAGTACGTCTTTATTTAGCGATTCTTGTTGTATGTCTATGTCCATCTTCTTTCATAGTTTCATGGAGAAATAGAAACTCCGTTGCAATGACTTGTGTTATACATACATACTGAGATTCTAAATTCAATTTTGTCTTGGAGAAATAGAAATCATTTATGAATTCTCTGACTTGTTGCACGTATTATTTGTTCATTATAAATGTTGATTATTGAAATCATCATATAACAGAGTTGTAAGCTATTAATCTAACAAAAGTAATGCAATATCCTTCCAATGACATTTAATTATTTTTGGACCTAACATTTTTTTATATCTTGCACTTATTAAAATTAAAAATTGCTTTTCGTAATTAAGCCAGACGTTTATGTTGAAAGAAACAGCGGTGTCCAGTGAATGATATGTTCTTTGATTTGAATTTCTCATCTGCTTTTTATGATAAAATTTGCTTATGTCTAATCAACAAAAAAGGGCATCGGCATAACTTTTAAAAACTAATCATATGTTTCCTTTGAAAATGTTATCCGTAACTAAATGTGTCCATAACATTCTTTTCGCAATGGATATGATTAAAAACAACATTTATATGCTGGCATAGCCAAATTCTACTAAAAGAAATATTTAAAAGTAAATAAAAAATGTAAGAGTAAAGGGAGGAAGAATTTGTATTTGAGGAACTTTTAAAAGTCTAAAGATAAAATTACGAGTAGTGGAAAATCATAAGTTATAGTGGTCCAATCATATTGAGGTATCCTTTCTTTCTTTCAGATGGCAACTGAGCTCAAAGTTCTCAATCTCACGAGCTGTCAATCTTTGAAAATAACTCCTGACTTGTCCGCTTTCAAAAGCTTGGAGATTTTGATTCTTGATCATTGTGAATATCTGAAAGAGATTCATCCTTCTATCGAGGACATTAAGACCCTTATCTCCTTGAATGCCGAGGCTTGTTATCGATTGGAGAAGCTACCGGCTGGAGTAGGTAAAATGAAAAATTTGAGGGAGCTTATCTTAAACGATACTGCTATAAAAGAGATTGATATTTCAAGAGGTTGTTTGACGAAGCTGGAGACGCTAAGTGCCTGGGGTTGTAAAAAACTTGCCCAACTTCCAGAATCCATGGGCTCTCTTGTGTCGTTAACTCAGCTGGACCTATCTCATTCGGCAATCGAAGAGTTACCGGAATCAATTGGTTCTTTAAAGGAGCTTGAGACTCTTAATGCCACTTATTGTGGATCGTTAACCCGCATACCCAGCTCCATATGCCATCTAGCATCTCTATCTCTCCTTGACTTATTTGGATGTGGTAAACTTACTCAACTTCCGGCCTCCATATGCTCCCTCACGTCTGTGACAGAATTGAATTTATCACGGACAGCAATTGCGGAGTTACCAGAAAGCATTGTGAATCTGCAGAATTTGAGGATTCTGGACATTACTTGCACTAACATAACAGAATTGCCTCGTGGCATTGGAATGTTGGCCAAACTCCAAGAGTTGAGAGTTTCGGCATGCAAAAATCTGGAAGGACTACCTAGTACTATAGCCCAACTGACTTCCCTAAACAAGCTTGGATTAGAGTGGTCGGGCATCTCGGGCTTGCCAGAAAGCATTTCTGAGCTCTCTTCTCTCCAACTCCTCGACTTCAAATACTGCGAGAAGCTTCAAGAAGTACCAGAACTGCCCTCTGGCTTGAGAGATCTACATATAACCTGTCGGAGTCCGTCATTGCCACATCTTTCCCAGCTGGGCCTCCTCAACATACTTACTCTTTCTGATTGCAGTCGGCTTGAATGTCTCCCAGAGCTTCCGGTTGGACTATCAAAGCTTTGGATTACAGGTTGTGAAAAATTGAAGGCATTGACGAATTTTTCAAGCTTGAATCGCTTGTCTGAATTGATTATCGAGGACTGCTTTGAGCTAACAGAAGTCACTGGCTTGGAAGGTTTACAGTCCCTATCCACCTTAAAGGTACGGGATTGCCCTAAGACATGTAGGATTGGGGCGGTCGAATCCTTGGAGTCATCGAGAGGCTTACACATTGATGTGGCATTCCCAGATTCTTCCAAGTTAACAAGCGCGAAGGTATCTCAGCATGAAGGATCGTTAGATCTTTCAAATTCAAAGATTCTATGGGAAACAATTGCTGGAAGTTGCGAAAATTTAGCTGAAATTGAAGGCCTTGGTGGATCAAAATCCTCACTGACGTTGGATATCTCTGAGTGCCCTTCCGCTGGACAATCTCAAAACCTTTCAGGGTTGGAACGTGTGAGGGAATCACATTTCAAAAATTGCCCGAATATAACTGAAATTCATCGCCTGGATGGATTAATATTCTTGACAACTTTGGATATCTCTGGTTGCACATCCCTTAGACAATCATTGGACCTGTCAAATTTAAAGAGTTTGAAGAAATTTTATGCTGCAAATTGCAAGAACCTAGTTGAAATTCGAGGCCTTGATGGATTGGAATCGTTGAACTGTTTGGATATCTCCGGGTGCACGTCTCTTGGACAGTTACTGGACTTGTCAAATTTAAAGAATCTGCAGACACTCGAAGCTACAAACTGTGCGAACGTAGTTCAAATTCGAGGCATTGATGTATTGGAATCGTTGAAAGAATTGAGAATTTCTGGGTGCACGGGTCTTGGACAATCACTGGACTTGTCAAATTCAAAGAATCTTCGTACACTCAAAGCTGCAAACTGCAAGAACCTAGTTGAAATTCAAGGCCTTGATGGATCAGAATCCTTGAAGAATTTGGATATCTCCGGGTGCACATCCCTTAAACAATCACTAAACCTTTCAAATTTAAAGCATCTTTCGACTATCTGTGCTGCAAATTGCATGAACCTAGTTGAAATTGAAGGCCTTGATGGGTTAGAATCTTTACGGATTTTGGATATTTCTGGGTGCACATCCCTTAGACAATCACTAAACCTTTCAAATTTAAAGCATCTTTCAACTATTCGTGCTGCAAATTGCACAAACCTTGTTGAAATTCAAGGCCTTGATGGGTTAGAATGTTTACGGAATTTGGATATTTATGGGTGCACAGCCCTTAGACAATCAACTGTTAGTCAACTTTAAGATATTTTTGGAAATTCTGTGCTGCAAACTACAAGTACCTAGTCAAAATTCGAGGCCCTGATAGATCAAAATACTTGAGAGATTGGGATATTTCTGGGCACAAGATCCAGCAAATAAACCCTTAATCTATGAAGTTTAAAGAAGCTGAGAATATTCTGAGCTGCAAACAGTGAGAATCTTGCTGAAACTCAAGGCCTTGATATTTTAGAATCCTTGGAAGGGTTGGAATATCAGGGTGCACGTCCTTTGCACTGAAACAAGTTTTGTGGCTGCAAATTGCAGTAACTGAATTTTATGGCCTTGATGGGTTGGAGTCGGTGGTGTTAGTCTATGGGTGCATGTCCATTCAATAATCACTTGACCTTTCAAGGTTAAAGAGTCTGAGGGAATTCTATGCTGCAAACTGTGATAATCTAGTTGAAATTCGAGCTCTTGACAGGTTAAAATCCTTGGAAAAGTTGAACATCTCCAGATGCATGTCCATTGCACAATGGCCTTTCAAGTTCAAAATATCTAAGGCCAGTATGTGTTGCAAAATGCAAGCCGGTAAGTTTGAATGTCTCTGGTTGCATGTCCATTCAATACTTGACCTTTCACGTTTAAAGAGTTCAAAAGAGAATCTATTTGAAGTTTGAGGCCTTTTAGACTCTCTGGAAAGGTTCCATGCTGCAAATTGCCGGAATCTTGTTGAAATTGATGGCCTTTACAGGTTGGATTTACTGGCAAGATTGAATATCTCAGGGTGCATATCTATTGGAAGATAACCAGACCTTTCCAGTAAAAAAAATTCGAGGGAATTTCACGCTGCAAACTGCAAGAATCTAGTTGAAGTCAGAGGCCATGATCGATCGGATAGAATCTTAGGAATGGTTTATGTGGATGCATGTCCATTGAAAGATTAGCAGACCTTTCAAGTTCAAACATCGAAGGGAATTCTTTGCTGGAAATTGCTGGAGTCTAGTTTTACTTCACAGCCTTGACAGGTTGGATTTACTAGAAAGATTGGATACCTCTGGTTGCACATCTGTTGAAAGAGTACCAGACCTTTCTAGTTTAAAGAATTGAGGGAATTTCATGCTGCCAGCTGCAAGAGTCGAGTAGAAATTGGTGGCCTTAACGGGCTGGAATTACTGGTAATATTGGACATCTGTGGTTTCACTTCCCTAGGAATATTACCGGGACCTATCGTGCGTGAAAGTCCTGATACAGTTGAACATCAACCACTATGAAGGGAAAATCTTAGTCTTGATAATGGCAGGAATGAAGCTGGCGGTCCTGGCGAAACATCTGTGAGTGATTCTTCTCTGTACATTACAAAGTGATTCATGTTTCTTAGTTGGAATGATATCTCTCTAGATCATGGTAGGAATGTAACTGGCAGCCCTTGTTGGAGGACTAGATTGTCAAGAGAGCGACTTTGTAGAAAATACTTTTTCATGTGTCATCCACTATGATTCTTCATCCTCAACATGATATGGAAAACCAGACTTTTGTACTAACAATCTTTTTGCAAGTTCTGTATTTAAAGGTAGTTGTGCTTGCCCATACGTCATTTATAACGTGTTGTTTTTTCGTTGACACAGTGAGTTGAGTTAGGCTTTTCTATCTTCTATTTGATCCTTGTAATGGCAGGCACACCGGTTTATATGCGACATTGATACGGTGGACAATTGAAATCCTCCACTGAGGAATGACGTGAATTTGCTTCCTTTTCCTGATTGCTTGAATTGGTCTTTTATTGTTCTGCTGATATTTGAACTGTAATTCTCCATTTTGCCTGTTCCCATATGACTGCTCTAAGCTAATTTAATCATTAACATGTGGATTATTAAGGACGGTTCTGGAGGCAAAGCACAAAAACACATGGACAAAGGAGAGAGATCATACTGCTGGATTATGTCACTCTTGAACCACGGAATTCGTGGGGTTCTTTCTAGCTAATTTCGTGGGTTGTGAATTTGATATGCTGCAAGTCTGCAAGAGTGAGTTTGCAGTTTCATTGTCATTTTAAATTCCCGCCGAGCTGTTTATGTGTTGAGTTTTAATCTAACAAGAGTTACACCGTTTAACCTATTGATCATTCCATTACCGGGATTTTTTCGCCATGCCAGTGAGGATTTTGTTCTATTGATGCTCTGTTTCTGACTTTACAGTATGCGAGTATTTTTCTCCTGCTACTTTGAAATCTGTCAATAGTCTTGGTCTTCATGTTCTAGGAACTGCAAATAGAGCTGAATTTTGAAATTTCGGGGGAGAATATATCTCGTGGAAATAATGAACTATTACAAGTTCGAGCAATGTTATCTGTGTGAATCATGCTGGAATTGTGAGAGGAAGCCACCTACAATGATCGTCATGTTTTATGAACTGACACGATAGGCTTATGGCAATGGACATGAACAGGACTAGCAGTGTAGCACCCAGAGATGAAGTATCACTTTTGGGTAGGGGCGGAGATGTGCTGGTGCCGGTAGCTGGGGATGATAGTGGCCGGATCTAGCTGGACAGGAAGTCAGGCCATCAGAAGTTTCACTAATGATGACCGCTATTGTCAAATTATGTCTCGAGTTTGAACCGTGTACTAAAAGAGGACATCTTTGTTCAAGCTGCACAAGGGAGGAGATCTTCAGCAATTGGTCAATATATAACTCGATTTTTCCCGCACAGGAGACTCTTAATTGGGCCACATATTGAAGTCCTTTCTTGAGTCGGACACACGTATAAATGCAATGAGTTTTGCATCCAGTTGAGTTGTTTCAAAAATTTTTTTTTTTTTCTGTAAGCAGCGTGGATTTGAGCTTAATTTAAGTGTGGGAATTAGTCAAGCGTATAAGGGATTGTCTTCTCCGATTATAAGTGGGTTATTTACTGCCGGCTCTTCTCTGTGGAGTAGTTATCGACACTAGGATCGAATAACGTAAATCTATGGCATCCTTTGTCGGTCATCGTTTATTTCTATGATGATTTCGCATTAACTTAAGTCTCAAGATCTTGTCAATTTCCGCATTAATGTCACAACAGCTGCTTTTCGGCCCTAAGAGCAATTGTTGCCGTTAGCAAAGGTGTAGATGGAGTAATACTCACTGGCGTCGTTGAGGGTGGCTGGTCCAAGAGGTCGGGATGGTGAACGGAAAGGAGGCGTTGCAGTTTTCATTAAAGATATTTAGTTCCTAGCTATTTTCTACCCCCCTGATTTGATCCAAACCATACTGTAAAGGGGCAAAAAAAAAATATATATATAAATTCTGTCTTTCATGTTAGAGGATACAATATGTAGAACGTAGTATCTTTCCTGGTACTTCACGTGATGTTTTTTTAATTTTTTGGGGGGCCATGGTAGTTTATATGATTGGGACCACTGTAAATCAGGCTGTACTCGTTATTTGAACTTCTCACAAGACAACCCCCAATAATGGGCTGAGAAAAACACGCTTCACTTGTTAATTTTCATCAATGTTGAAGCATGAGATCATTGAACGTGACATTATGTGAATTTGAAAATTAGCGGCAAGGGATAATGAATTTGATGGAGTAAAATGCTCACCAAAACACGACTGACCGCGAAGGTAACCTAAATATTAAAAGAATAAAAATAGTAAATCAGTTTCCACACATCATTTAAAGCCGTAAGTTTTACATGAAAGCCTATCTCACTGTACCGACAGCATGAACCAAAATGTCGAGCTCTTCACGTACAAGGGAGCGCGAAATGGAGCTGGAGATGTGTTTTAATGGGTTTCGAGAGTGCCGATCAACCAGGGCATTCCCACGTTTGATGGTAAAATCTCATAAAGGAAAAGAGAAAGCAATAAATAATTTAGCGTACATATGTTTTAATTGACAGATATTATATATGGCACGTTACACCTTTCTATAAGGTACCTTGCACAAGTTAAAGGGTGCACAGTTGTATAAGCCAAAACCGTGAAACCTAATGTATTGCTACCATTTCCGAAATTTAGGAACTTGAACTCTACTCTATAAGATCTAATAGTCACCCTGGAATCTACCCAGTCACATCAGTTCAGCAGGTTATGCAGATTTTCCTACATGTCCATAGTGGGAATGACATATTTAGGCACAGTTTGTTTTATGCACAAGTCAAAAGCATTAAACAAGCGCAAATAATGAAATGACAAATAGATGCAGAAATAAAATGACAACTGCCCCCGCTTTTAGAATATTTAAATATCGAATGACATCTAGCTTCGACTTTTGGAATAGTTTGTAGTTATCTCCATAAAAGTTCAAATCCTAGCAGAGTTGAAGATCACGAATTTAAATTTTTATGGATTCGTTATTTGCTTCCCAAGCTTTTAAAACTATTGGGAGCCAAACGGAGCCGACCGGAATTGGACCGGGAATTGGAAGAGAATTTAAAGCAGGGACAAGACTATGCTCTTCCTGGTGTAGGTTTTAACAAAACCGAAATCCAATCGGAGTCCTTCGTCAACCTCTCGGAAGCGTTTTTTACAGAGAACGCGAAGAAAATGTCAAGTGTCCTTTTTAGCTAGTGTGGCCACTGTCGTTGGTAGCCTATGAGACTCCCAATCTGCGCATGAACTGGTAAGCCTCGCCCTTCAATCTCTCTCTCCTTCTCGTAGCTTTATCTTTTCGATTTTTGCTTGCATTTGGGATGGGAGATGGTGCTTGTTCGAACGACCGATTGCTGTTCCTCCCGAAAGCTTCGTGTCGTTCGAGGAATGGCTTGTCTCTGCTGGAGAGGCCTGGCTTTGCTGTAATTGCTTAGGACATTGGAGCTTTTGGGGGAGAGTGGTTGGTGTCTCTCTAGTCTGGCGAACGCATGCGCGCGAGAAAGTCGATAGCGGGTTAGTCGCAAATGTGGGTTCTCTGGTGTTGTTCGGCGGTGAAAGCTCTGTGCCTTGAGAAAGCTTAACGAGCTGCGTGTAGCTGTTTCTGACTCTACGCTCGGTCTCGAGTGTGGTCATTTGGAGGGTTTCCGATTGTGTTGAGATGATCTTTTGGGTGGAAAGTACTTTTGCTGACCCTTTTGGCCTTGCTTTACTGTAGAAATTTGGTGCCTGTGTTATATGTGTTGGTAACTTGGTAAGGGTGGAAATTGTCCAGCTTTAATGTGTTGCAAAATATTGACCAAAAAAAAATGTGTTGCAAAAAGATCGAAAGCAATTTTGGGAATCTACGTTAACATGCAGGAATCTCCCCCAACCATCTCATGGCAATAAGCCAGGAATATACAGAAATGGCCAACATTGTTGCAATTGTCATGGGAACTCATTCAATTTTTTCAAAACGTGCATCACTTTGTTGTCTTGTAATGCCTATCTTCTGGCACCTCTTTTTGTTAATTTTTCATTGTGTAAATGAGATTTGCTTATTTAAACTAGTTGAGCTTTTTCGCTTGTGCCTGGTGGTGCATTTGGAAAGAATGAGAACTCTATGGAAGATAGTTTGAGCGATCAGAGTCCTCACATTCTTCAGCTTTTGCTTTTATGGAAAGCATTTATGGAATGCATGCTCTGGTCTCACTTAGCATTGGTGTTGTCAGGTTATTTAATTTTTCTTTTGAAGGTTCTTCTTGCTAATGCATCTTATGATGCATTTAAAAGGTCTCTGCAGGCTGGCATTTTTTATTTTTCCTTGGTATGACCTTTTTGACTCGAAGTTGTGTTTGGTGAAATTATATATGGAGCTTTCTGGAGCTTGTATATCACAATTCAGAAAATCTAGGCTCTTCCAACAATTGTAAAGCCCTCTTTACTTTCAAGGCGCGAAGAGTAAAGGCAGCCTTTATGGCAATGAGGTATATTAGAATCACCGAAGACAAGGTGAAGCCAGTGCTGAAGAAACTCCTGAAAGTATATGACAAAAATGGGAGCTGATTGAAGAAGAAAACTATAGAGTTCTTGTGGATGCTATATTCGATGAGGAGGATGATAAGGTGCAGTATCCGTAGAACTTGCCTATATTTACTTTATCAATGTTTCCTTCTCTTTTGCACCTCTTCTTTCCTGCTTGTTTTTCTCATCTTTGTTTATGATCTGCTGTACAGCCAAAGATCTGGCTAGCCCATGCTTCACATGCCTCCTCACTCTCTAACTCTTGCTACAGTTTTTTTTCCGTGATCTTTTAATAGTTAAACATCAGAGAGTGAGACAGGAAAAATACTGCAAGGAGTCAACTCAGGGCACATATTCAATGGTTATGATAGTGTCAGTCTGCATAGGTTGAACGTGTGTAGCAACTTCTCGGCGAGACAGATGCAATGGACGGAGGCGATTCGGCATTCGTGTGGGTACAGACTCGCCGCGCGGGGTCGAATATGATCGTGTTCTTACTCTATGATCTTCTTATAACTACGGCATCTTAACTTATTTCTCCCGGTCTTGTTTACGAAACAGAAAACCGACAGGTCGGGTCAAAGATTCGGGTATCTACTTGAACAGATATTGAACATAAGTAGTTACTAATGTTTCCATTTTGAGTTAAGTATGCCCTTTAATGGTCGCACCAAACATGGTTCATTATGTGCGAACATTCGGATTAATAATCTTTTCAGTGTATGCACTCACCCTGCTAGTTATACGTATCTTTCCACAATTCAACTGGTTTGTGCATGCTCTGCTTGAGTTGCATCGAGCCGAGAGTGATGGACTACCTAGTTTCAGAAGGCTAAAGCTGGAGTTGACGTTGGAGTTGTTATTTTAATTAATTTTCAGTAGATCAATTGGTTTTCTGCCGCCGCCCAAATACCGGAAAGATGGAAAATAACTTTCCAGAAATAGCTTTCCTCCAAACAAACAGATCCTTAGTGTAATATTTAATTTCTCTTATGTTGGAGAAGGGAGTTGTTTTTTTTTATGGGATATGTTCACCACGAGTCCTAAAACTTGTCACCAAAATGCAATTAAGTCCTAAAATTTACAAGAAGTGCAATTAAGTCCTAAAACTTGTCAAGTTTGGTCAATTGAGTCCTTCCGTTAAGTGCATCAAACATGGCTAACGGAAAAAGCTGACCTAGCATATTTTAATAATTTCTCTCTCCTGCGTGGCAAATTAACTTGCCCAACTTATCCACGTCAGCAAAACTACGTCGTATTGGTTACGTTTCTTTTCCTCCTTCAACCCAAAACGACATCTTCTTCAACAACGTCTCCTTCAAGAGGGAACCCTAAAGCTGAAGACGATGCCTAAAGCACTTCCACGCCTTGGACGATTGGCATCTCACAGAAGCATCTCGGTGGTAGATCTAGTGTAGACGACGACGATAACCGTTTCCAATCACATGTCCTCCTCGCCTTCTCCATTCATGTGAACCCTAAAGCCCCAAATCAAGCCGACGATGTAACGTCCCGCAGGAATCTCGGCGGCGATCTGTCCGTGTGAATCTTAAAACGTTCCTCCTCCTCGCACAGGTATCGCTTGTTTCCTTCATCTTCGTATCGCTTTAAGTTTGATGGTCCAGGTTTCTGTAAATTTTTAATGTAGTTTAAGTTTGATGGTTTTCCTCCATTCTCGTGTGTTTGTATATCACTCTTTCTGCAAAGCAAGAGCTCTCAAAAATTTCTCTTTTCAAAAGATGAAGTGGGGCTCGAGCTCTCAAGAATTTCTCTTTTCAAAAGATGAAGTGGGGCTCGCTAAACTTAGAAAGACTTCACATGTTGTGATATTATTGCATACTTTTAAAAGATGTTTTGTGGTAACGTAAATGGGTTGTAGATTTTGCTTTAAAAAAAATTTCAATGAACTAACCTGCCTTTATTCTTCCGCATTGTAGATTTTGTTGGTTTGCAGCCCATATATGCTTTCTTAATATGGCGACAAGAAGAATGAGGACACTAACTTCCAAATCAAGTGGTGTAACTCCTAATGAGGTCGAGTCAGCACTAACCTGCTATTGTGGTCTTCGATCACCAATTCTTACTGCAAAAACAAGGAAAAATGCTGGAAGAAGGTTTTATGGATGTGCTAAGTTTGATGGTCCAGGTTGCTGTAATTTTTTCATGTGGTTTGACCCGAAGATACCGGATGGAGCGAGGGACTTGATAGTCGACCTACTTGAAAGAAATCAAGCACTAAGCGAATCAAGCCAATCGAGGTGCGACGAGGTTGATGTGAGCTCATTGATCGCTGAAATGAAGAAAGAAAGGGCGGAAAATAGACGTTTAAAGGAGGAGCTCGCACGAGCAAAGCAACAAAATATGCTATATCCACTGGCATTATTTCTATGCATATGTTGTATCATTATGTTAGTGGTATGTAATGTGAAAGTTAGTGGGAAGTTTCTAAGTCTTCCATAGTATCCCGTTTCTAAGTCTGTAAGATTGGTTGTAGTTAACTAAAATGAATGTGTACTATTGTGAATGTTGTCAAGTTGTATAACTTATAGTCAAAGACTAACTTATTTCAATATAATTTGAATGCTTTTGCTTCTTCTTCTTTTTCTATTCAATCACTAGACCATTGCAAATAACTAAAACTCCAGACTTGCTTTTTTGGACTGTTATAGGAAAAAATTGGTAACCATTGAATAATATAAACAGCCACTTGATACTCAAAGAAATGGATTACCACTTTTCAGATTCCGTAACTAATAGAAATTCCGATGATTTTTTCATTTTCTTTACAACAACCTGTGCTGGATGCTAAATTGCGTCTTTAACATACCCAAGCAATGAGTATTTTGCACTGAAAAATATAGATATCAACCCTAAGCAAAGAGCAAAAATGGGCGCTGAAGAATTAGCAAAAATACCCAAAAACAACACTATTTTTGGGCCAAACAGCAGTGAAAGTTCCCAGGACAGCAACAAAACATCTTTTAAAAGTATGCAATAATATCACAACATGTGAAGTCTTTCTAAGTTTAGCGAGCCCCACTTCATCTTTTGAAAAGAGAAATTCTTGAGAGCTCGAGCCCCACTTCATCTTTTGAAAAGAGAAATTTTTGAGAGCTCTTGCTTTGCAGAAAGAGTGATATACAAACACACGAGAATGAAGGAAACCATCAAACTTAAACTACATTAAAAAATTACAGAAACTTGGACCATCAAACTTAAAGCGATACGAAGATGAAGGAAACAAGCGATACCTGTGCGAGGAGGAGGAACGTTTTAAGGTTCACACGGACAGATCGCCGCCGAGACTCCTGCGGGACGCTACATCGTCGGCTTGATTTGGGGCTTTAGGGTTCACATGAATGGAGAAGGCGAGGAGGACATGTGATTGGAAACGGTTACCGTCGTCGTCGAGATGCTTCTGTGAGATGCCAATTGTCCAAGGCGTGGAAGTGCTTTAGGCATCATCTTCAGCTTTAGGGTTCCCTCTTGAAGGAGACGTTGTTGAAGAAGATGTCGTTTTGGGTTGGAGGAGGAAAAGAAACGTAACCAATACGACGTAGTTTTGCTGACGTGGATAAGTTGGGCAAGTTAATTTGCCACGCAGGAGAGAGAAATTATTAAAATATGCTAGGTCAGCTTTTTCCGTTAACCATGTTTGATGCACTTAACGGAAGGACTCAATTGACCAAACTTGACAAGTTTTAGGACTTAATTGCACTTCTTGTAAGTTTTAGGACTTAATTGCATTTTGGTGACAAGTTTTAGGACTCGTGATGAAGATATCCCTTTTTTTATTTTGGTCGAAGGAGAAGGGAGTTTGATGAGTCATTAGTTTATATTCTCTTCTCCAGCCTGTGGTTGAGCAGCAAGATTACTTGGGCTTGTAGGTGACTGAGAATGCAAAATTGCGACACACGAGGAGGAAGGAAAAAGAAGTTACTTGTTTACTGGTCCTTCATGACGCTTTAGCCGACATCTCCACTGGCGACTCTTCTTGTTTAGACGGTTCATTAAGCAACTTGCGCCATTAAATCTGTACGTCCTCGGTCGATCTTCATCCTGATCATAAGCTCCAATTGCTTTAGTGGGTCGTGGCGCACATTGATCGAGTCTGCTCAACAAAAATCGCTCGACGAATTAGTTAGCTTGAAAAGGAAAGTGTCTGAAAATAAGAGGGAGATGAGAGAAGAGGGGAGAGAGACCAGGGCCGGGAGAGATGCGTTTTGGAATTAGATTTCTATCTTGCATGATAACGTCACCATATTTCCTCTCGATTCTCGCATGTCGTCTAACTAGTATTTAAAAAATGGAATGACTCTCTTATTCAGCGTGATTAACTAGTGCTAGTTAAGTACTGGTTTAAAACATCTAATCACGTGAATTTCATGTGGACCGCACATTTTCAATGGTTGAGATTAAGAATACTCTCTCTCTCTCTCTCTATTTAGCATGACTAATGTGCACCAAACTTCATGCATTTGATTACCGTTCTATTCATCTCATGAGAATCGTGATGTACACGAATAGAAACCCTAGAAGAAAGAACAAAACAATTGAGATGGCACCGTTAATCTTGTGCTTTTTCTCTTGTTAGCCATTAGACGCAAGCTTTTCAATGTCAATAATTAGCACTGTCAATTGTTTAGGGGCTGGAGGACGAAATCCGATCGTAGACGGAGAGGCTAAGCTGGGGAGAGGGAGTACTGCCCGCGGCGAGGGTGGGTCCTGCGGCGGAGAGGATGATCTTGAGCTTGTCGATGGTAGATTTGCAAGCGGGGACGACGTGTGAATGCACTGAGAGTGAGAGTGTCAAAGAGAGCCCTAACAAAAAAAGATGGAAAATGATTTCCTTTTTTAAGAAATGGAAGTCATTTTCTCTGGGCTTAGAAGGAATTTTTCATTGACCGTAAAATATATCGTAAAAAAAAAAATTTTCCTCCCCAATCAGCAGAAGTTGTGGAAAATGTTTTTTTAGGAATCTTTTTTCGTGAAACAAATGAAGTCTGGCTCCATTTGTTTCACGAAAAATTAGTCTTTCTTGAAAAATAAGTCAATTGTCAGGAAAATGATTATATTTTCCGGTATTTGGCTAAAATATGAAAGAGACTTGAAAAATACTTTTCGTTGTTTGATATGGAAAATTGGATTTGATTTTCCTCCGTATACTCCTTTCAATAATTTTTTTTTGTTTTTTCTATTCATTTTTTAATTATTTTTAAAAATAAATTTTTAAATGTTTTAATTATTTATCTTTATCTTTATCTTTTTTTATTTTATTTTTTTTTAGTTTTCTATTCCCATAATTCCGCCCAATCCACCTCACCCTCTACACTCCGACTCTAACCTCGCGAAATCCCCCACTAGAATAAAGCAGCTCGCTCAACCACCGACCAACGGCAGGCGAGGCCTGACCTCACTCGAGGCCGGTAACGACTAGCCTCAATTGAGGCTGGCAAAGGCCGCCTCACCAAATCTGGAGAGCTCAACCTTTCCCGAGACCTCGCTTCGCCAAAGTCGCCTCACTCAATCATGCCAAATTCGCCTCACTCAACCTGACCTTGCCGAACTATCGACGGGCTCTTCCTTATGCGGTGGTTGGACGAATTTGGTGGTGACCATGGTGGATTTTCAAAGACAAAACGGGGGAGGGAGTGTGATTGTTTTGCGGTTGGAGAGAGAGGGATTGAAGGGCTTTAAGAGAGAGAAAGTGGAAAGAGCGAAGAATTGGGGGTGGGATTTTGGTATTGGGGAAGACGTTGGAGGACGAGGTAGACTGAAACGGAAATCATTTTCCTCAATCTTAATAGCATATTTTCTGTTCAACAAAAAAAAAAGATATTTCCCATTTATCGAAAAAATATTCTTCTTAGGCCGTTCATTTTCCACACTCCAAACACAGCAAAATATGAAAAATATTTTTTATTGATTGGAGCTACATGTATTAACCAAACAACATCAACAAACACCACTAGACCCCAGGGTTACAATCAGATATTTAATAAGACAGCCCTAATAACGATAAAATACACAGTATCCGTCAATTCAAGAGTTTGCCCTTTCAAAATACCCAACTGAGCAGACAAGGATTAGTTTACTCAATCATCTTCTTTATTTTCTTGGCATTTATGGGGAATATAGAGCAACAGTAAATGGAGTCAGATACTTCTCTATTAAAGGCTAGTAAGTTTGAAAGTTTATGTTTTTTGCTTTCAGAACGAAATATTCTAAATGCTTTTGTCATATAGATCCATACTTTACCCTGCAGACAGTTTAAGTATGTATGAGGGGAACCCCCTTGCCTCCTTGCTCAAATAACTTCCTAGTTGACGTGAGAATTAGTTGCGAGCTCAGAGAGGCCCAATAAGCAAGTGCTTACTTCCATCAAGAAGTGCTTACTTATTCCCCTGTTTTCCAACCGAAGTTGCTCTGTTTCCGTCAGTTTCAATTTCAACCAAGAATTACAAGCAAAATACCCAATTTCCAGAAACTCCCTAAAGAAAGGAGAGAAAAGCCAGAGAGCTCCAAGATGCGCAAAAACAGGAGCACGTATGAATGGGCTTACACAAATTCTGATCAATATCATCCCCCCCACAAAACATGTTACCGACATTGCTTGTACAAATTCTAGATTTTTGTTTTGCTTTTTTTTTTTTTTTTGGGACAGAGCAGCCTAAGATATGGAATTGAAAGGTTTACAGTGTGTTTCACTTTTATAGTAATTGGATTTTATTTTTTCTTCTAATTTTATTATAGATTTTAAGCTGTTTGCTCTGACCATTCCATGCTCTATTACTTATACGTGCAATCAATCTCGAGCTTCAGTAGCCAAAATATCAATCTCGGGCTTTGTTTCTTCTTCTTCTTCTTCTTCTTCTTCTTCTTCTGTTTTTCCTTGCAGTTTTCTAATTCAACTCAGGGCTCACACAACGTAGCCAATATGTCAAAGGGTGACAAAAAATTTCGACAAAAAAAAGGATGACAAAATGACATCTGCACTGCTCCTTCTCCATCCCGGAGACGAGGGCGAGTACTACTCCGTCTACATCTTTGCTAATGGTGACCATTACTCTTCAAGGCCAAAAAGTAGCTTTTGTTAATATTAAAGCGGAAATCTACCGGACCTTGTTATTTAAGTCAATGAAAAATCAACAGTGAAATAATACGAGAAACGATAAAGGACACGAAAGATTTACGTAGTTCGGTCCGAGCTAACAATAAATAATTTACTTGTAATCGAAGAATCAAAGTTACAATCGCTCATACGCTCTTGCCTCCCACATTTAAAATAAGCCCAAACCCACGCTTCTGAAAAAAAAAAAAAAAAAACTTAATTGAATGCAAAATTCACGGCACAAATCCTCCATGTGCAGCTCAAGAAAGGACTTCAATATGTGGCGAATTAAGAGAGTCTCTTGTGCAGTAAAATCTTGGGTATATATTGACCAATCACCGAAGATCTCCTCCCTCACTTTTCCTACACAACTTAAGGTCGAGACATAATATAACAACATTAGTCATCATCAGTGAAACTTCTGATGGCCCGACCTCCGATCCAATCAGATCCCACCACTATCGGCCCCAATTACGAGCATCAGAACATCTTCGTCCCCATCTAGAAGAGATACTTCATCTCTTGATGCTACACTGCTAGTTCTGTTCATGTCCATAGCCTTAAGATTATCATGTCAATTCATAAAACATGAGGATCACCATTTCCACACGATGTAGGTGGACTATCAACAGATTGTTAGATGTTGCTACTCGTCATAAAGTAATGAACTCGTTAAGAGGCTTCCTCTCACAATTCCGGCATGATTAACATATAGGACATTGCTCGAACTTGTAATTGTTCGTTAGTTTTCTTGAAATACATATACGGTTCATTCTGAAATTCCAAAGTTCGGCACTATTATCAGCTTTTGAAGCGGTAGGAGACAAACTCGTATTGCTAGAACAAGATCCTTACTCGCATGGCGAAAAATTCCCAACAATGGAATGACCAATAGGTTAAACATTGTAAATGTTGTTAGGATTAAAGCTCAACACATAAACAGTTCAGTAAGAACTTAAAATGACAAGGAAATTGTGAACTCACTCTTGCAGTTCACACCCTATGAAATTTACTTGAAAGAACCTAGCAAATTCTGTGGTTGGGGAGCGACATAATCCAACAGCATGATCTCTCTCCTTTGTCTATGTGTTTTCGTTCTTTGCCTCCAAAACCATCCTTAATAATCCACATGTTAATAAGCAAATTACCTTAGAGCAGTCATGTGAGAAAAAACAAAAAGGAGAATTATAGTTCAAATATCGACAGAACAATGAAAAGCCAATTCAAGCAATCGGGAAAAGCAAGCAAATTCACGTCAGTCCTAAGTGTATGATTTCAATTGTCCACCTTAAGAAACTGAGATGACCATGGTCAAAGGAATTTCTTAAAGAGGTGCCTACTCTTTCGACTTCTTGTAATTTCCACCATATCCACATGGCATATAAATTGGCATGCCCAAAAAAAATAATGCGAGCAAGGACAACCACCTTTAAATACAGAACTTGGAGAAAGGTCATTAATCCAAAAGTCCGATTTTCCTATCATGTCAAGGATGAAGAATCTCAGTGGAATTGGCTAACACATGACAAATTATTTTTTTGAAAAGTCTCTCTTATGACGAGCTAGTCATCCAACAAGGGCTACCAATTACATTCCTACCATGATGAAGAGAAAGATCTCATTCCAACTAAGAAACATGAATCACTTCGTGATTTACAAAGAAGAATTACTCACAGATGATTCACAAGGACTGCCCGTTTCATTCCTGCCATCATCAAGACTAAGTTTTTGCCTTGCCAGCGGACATCAATCGTCTCAATATTGAACTATCACCAGAATATGATTTCATGAACACCCTGTTAACAACTAATGATAATTCTATACGAGAAAAGCTCCAGACAATTCAGGTGTTCCTTTTAGCAACTTGCATTTGGAAATGTCTAGAGCTTGTGGAAGCTCCAAGTTTCCAAGCCCTCGAGGCTTAGTTAATTTGTTGTAGTTGTGCGACCAAATATTGCAAGTTTTTACACCCCGACAAATCTAGGAAAGTCCTAATTGACCAGCATCATAAAATTTATATAATAAACCTTTGCAGGATGAGAATTCCTCTAGGCTTTGAGGCTCCGTTTGCTTCATAGAAAATAACTTTTCGAAAAATATTTTTCAGATTTTTCGGCAATTGGAGGATGGAAAATGGGCTAGTCTCGGAAAATATTTTTCTCCTATGAAAAAAAATCTCTTTCAAAAGTGTAGAAAATATTTTCCTCATTTTGAAAAGATGAAAAAATTTTCTTCATCTTTTCTTTCTTGTGTCTTTCGCACTTTTATTTTTTTATAATTATTTTTTAAAAAATTCCAAAATTTTTTATTTTTTTAATCTTTTTATTTTCTTCTTTGTTTTCTTTTTTCTTCTCTTTTTTTCTTTTCTCCTTCTCTCTCCTTCGCGCTACTCCTTCCTCCACCACTTGCTTTGCCTGCTATTGCTCCTTCCTCCACCTGCTTCCTTCGTTGATGGCGAACCTCGACGACTACAGCCGATCGATGAGGCAAGCTTGAGGCTCAATGATGAGCCTCGACATCGCTGGCCTCGAGGGAGGCCAAACTCACCAAATCTGGTTTGGCAGACCTCAACCTCGCCATAGGCTGACAAGGCGAGCCTCGGTGTCGTTGGCCTCGAGGGAGGCCTTGCCTGCCTGGATCTGGCTTAGCCTCAAGCGAGAGGGGCTTGCCGCGCCAAATTCGGAAAATTATTTTCGAATTTATTTTTAAGTATTAGCCAAACATCGAAAAATATCATTATTTTCTTGGGAAAGGAAAGTAAGATTTGTACTAATATCTGTTCCCTTTATCAACTTTTCCTACTTCAATAAAGGCCGTCGAGCTTACTAATTCCAATTAGGAAGTGCATACACATCGATACGTGCTTACTAATTCCTCCGTTTTCATCCGTTTCAATTTCAATCAAGAAAAAGAAGCAGAATACCCAATTTGTAGTAACTCCCTAAAGAAAGTAGAGAAAAATCCAGAGGGCTCCAAAAGAGGCAAAAACCGAGCACATATCAATATGCTCACCCAAATTCTGATCAAAATCATGCTCCACTAGAAATGGGCTTGCTTCTGTCTAGGATCACCCCCTTGTCTTCTCGCTCTTGCCCGCTGAGCCCTCTTCCCATTACTCCGACCTCATCTTCAAGGGCTGCACCGAACAGAAGCTTCGAGAGCAATTTCGCCCACAACCTCAAATCCCTCCTGTCCTCACTCACCTCCCAGGCCTCGCAGAATGTGATGACTCGGATTCCTCCAGCTATCTTCCATTGCATTCTTCTTCTTTCCAATGCACCACATGAGGCGCAAGGGAAAAAGGATCAACTTGTTCATATAAGTAAATTTCATTTAAGCAATCAAGACCTAACATAAAGTGGTGGCAGAAGATGGGCATTACAAGACGAGCAAGAGAAGCATGTATTGACAATATTGAACGAATTCTGATCACAGTTGCAGCAATGTTGACCATTTCTGCATATTCCTAGAAGAAAAAGGTGTCCCCAGCACGTTAGGCTTATTGCCAAGAGATATACAAAGCTGAACATGTTCCACCCGTACCATAACGCAGACTTTCCAGCCAAAAGTGTTCCATATATATTCTTAGCTTTCACGGCAGAAAATGGGACCGCAATGTAAGTTTGAAGTTTCCGCTAACACGAAGAAATACAGCCGCACGAACATGTTTCTTAAACCGATCAACCAAATGACCACACTAGAGTCCGAGCACAGGCCTCAGAAACAGCTACCCTCAGGCCGCCACTGGAAACAACACCAGAGATGCCATGTTTTCAACTCTTCATGAAAGTTCCACCGCCCGAAAATATCTCCAGCTCACACGCTATCGACTTTTCTCGTGTGCTCGTAAAACTAGAGAGAGACCAAATCATCGGCAACCACTCTCAGATCGGAGCAAACGCCACGATAATGGTTTGATTTATCTTATTGAAGCAATTGGGAACCACAATCGCACCAATAATTTAAACTTATCAAGCTAGAAATAAATTTGTCCTTCATTGATTGGGAACAATATCCACACGCTTATAGTCATCGCAAAAGCGAAGAGAATGAACACCCCACCTCCCCCCCCCCCCCCCAAAAAAAATAATAAGTGATGTTACATGTTAGATAAGGGGCCAAGATAGAAACTCTGAATGGATCTATCGAACTTATTTGTCAAATCTATCATATGGACATCCTACTGCAACATCTTAATTAAGTAGATAACGTTGAAAGGTCGTGACATTTTTAAAGACAATTAAGATTTCATCACCTCTTAATATTAAACCGAAAGCTTATATTCTCCGTGAATGTTCAGGCCATTTTTAGTAGCAAGTGGAAAGTTCAAGATCCCCTAGAATATTAGGATAATAGGATCCTTAAAAACTTTCACTTTTTTCCAAAAGTGATTTTTTAAAAAAGAAAGGAAAATGAGAATTATCCATATTTTCATGCACCGCATATTACCTATTTTCACAAATCTATATATTCACTTGCTAAATGTTAAACTGAAATTTGGTCATATTAAAAAACATATGAGTTTGAGCATACTAATAAACATTACTCGTTAATAACCTAGACTTATCTGTCAAACTTCAAATGATGGAGAGCGAGTGCTGATTGAGTAAAACCGCACACCATTTTGAACATAATTGAAAAAAAAATCCAATATTATTAGCATAAAGCCATTTCTGGAGGACCTCGATCGTCATTCACGGCGAAATTGCCCCAGAGAATCCATGGAAACATCTGGTTAAAAACAATGGGAAGGTATAAAGTAATAAAGCAAAGGAAAAGACGATGATGGGTCATGCTATTGTGGAAAAGGAATGCTTTTAGCTTGCCTTCTTGTGCTGTCCGCAAGATTTCAGTCAAAAGAACGGCTGAGAAGCGTGCGAGGGTTTAAAGTAAAAAATGAAAAATCATCATTGAGATCTTAAATTACTGTCTCTATCTTCAATTTTTTGTTCTGACTACAATCACGGGTTCAGGCCCAAGAGGGCTGGTCTGTAATGGGCTGGGCCGTCATGGCCCAATTACCAATATTAGGGCAGCGATTTGTTAATGTACATGTTAGGAAAAGTGCAATGCTTAAGTTCAATTATGTTGCAAACTTTGTTCAAAGCCAAAGAAATGTAATGCATGAGTATAATAAGTCAAATTCAGCTTTTGAGGAAAAAGGAAAATTTCAATGTGCGACTGCTGCTGTATCATACATTATGGTTTTGGTAATGAATCCAAAATATGTGATGTGACCTAATGTAAGAAAACTAACGAAGAAAAGAATAAGAAGCCCTAGAATTTGGAGTAGAAAATGATATGTTCTCTTTTTGGTGAGAGAAGAATGCTAGTTCCCCATTGTCATGACTGCAATATCTCCGAGTATCAATTTAATCATCCATTACTACGAAGTTAGACCCTTCTAGTAGGTACAAACCATTGATACTATTTTTGAATTATAATAGACGGAACTTAGATATTTATTAGTTTCACTTTTCCCGTGTGAACTTTCACATTTAAACGTGAGAAAACCCTAGTATGTCAGGAACTCTCAAATCCCATTAAAAGAAATCTCCAATTTTATTCCACCCTTCCTCTTACATTTTAGTTCATGCTATCAGGAGAATGGGTTAGACTCTCATGTAAAGTCATATAATTAAAAGACGGGTGGAAATTGATATGCAAAATTCACCAGAGAAATAAATGAGGAACTGTAAAGGACAACATAGATTTACATGGTTCAATTCGTTACCTCCCAAATAATCCATTGGTAATCAGAGAATGAGAGCTACAATTGTTTCCAACACCTAGATTAAGCCCAAACCCATGTTACTTACATATAAACAATAGATTGGATGCAAACCTCAAAGCACAAATCCTCCCTGTGTCCAGAGCTCCCCTACGTGCGACCCAAAAAAAAAGGCTCCATCAATATGTGGCCGAATTAAGAGACACTTCTATGCAGAAAAAAAGCTCGAGTATATATTGACCAATTACCAAAGATCACCTCCCATACGCAGCTTGGACGAAGAAGTCCACTTTTCGCACACGACTCAAGTTCGAGAAATAATTTAACAGAATCAACATTAGAGTCATCATCAGTGAAGTGATGCTTCACTTTTCAAACATGGCCTCCTGTCCAGCCAGATCCAGCCACCACCAGCCCCAACAGCCGGCACTAGCACATCTCCACCCCCCCGGAAATGATGCTTCATCTCTCGGTTCTACACTTTGCTAGTCCTGTCCCTGTCCATTGCCATGAGCTTATCATGTCAGGTCATAAAACATGGGGATCATTATTTCCACAATATACGGGTGGCTTACTCATATTTCCAGCATGTTTCGCACAGAGAACATTGCTCAAGCTTGTAACAACTCGTAAGTTTCTTTGAAATGCATACATGGTTCTGTTCCGAAATTCCAAAAATTAGGCTCTATTTGCAGTTCCTAAAGCATGAAGACCAAGACTATTGACAGATTTCAAAGCAGTAGGAGGCAAAACCTCGCATACTGGAAAGTTCAGAAACAGGGCACCCCTAGGACAAAATCCTCACTAGCATGGCAAAAAAATTCCAGCATTGGAATAACCAACAAGCTAAATGGTGTAGATCTTGTTGGGATTAAAACTCAACACATAAACAGTTCAGAGAGGAACTTAAAATGACAATGAAATTGTGAACTCACTCTCTTGCAGACTTGCAGCATATCAAATTCATACTCTATGGAATAGCTTGAAAGAACCGGACAAATTCTGTAGTTCAGGAGCAACATAACCCAGCAGTATGATCTCTCTCATTTGTCCATGTGTTTTTGTACTTTGCCTCTAGAACCATCCTTAATAATCCATACATGAATACTTAAATTATCTCAAGCAGTCATATGAGAATGGAAAAACAGAGAATTACAGTTCAAATATTGCAGAACAATTTAAAAAAAAACAATTCAAGCAATCAGGAAAAGCACGCAAATTTACGTCATTCCTGAGTGTAGAAGTATTTCAATTGTTCACATTATGAAACTGAGATGACTAAAGAGCTGCCTGTTCTTTCAACCTCATGTAATTTCCACTACATCAGCAATGCGTATAAACCAAATGCCTGGCATTATAAGGATCAAACAGAAGATAGAAAAGTTTAACTCGCCGTGTAAACAAAATAAAAAAACATGTTATAATAACTTGCGAGCAAGCACAACCACCTTTAAATATAGAACTTGCAAAAAGATTATTAATCCAAAAGTCTAGTTTTCCGTATCATGTCGAGGACGAAGAATCACAGAGGATGACACGTGGCAAATATTTCTAAAAAGTTGCTGTTACTACAATCTAGTCCTCCAACAAGGGCTGCTAGTTACATTCCTACCGTGATCAATAAAAGATTTCATTCCAACTAAGAAACAAGAATCACTCGGTAATGTACAAAGAAGAACCACTTACAGATTATTCACCAGGACTGCCAGCTTCAATCCTGCCATTATCAAGACTAAGATATTGCCTTGTCAGGTGTCATTGCTCATCTCACTATCAACAAAATTGCTGATAATTCTGTATGATGTGATCTCAGGAAGTCCTTTTAGCAACTTGCAGCAGCTGATAGAAGCTCCAGACAATTGCTGATAATCCTGTCTAAGGAAAGCTCTAGAGAATTCAAGTAGTCCTTTTAGCGACTTGCATCCAGAAATGTCTAGAGCTTGTAAAAGCTCCAAGTCTCCAAGCCCTCAAGGCTCAGTTAATTTCTTGCAGTGCTGCGACCAAATATTGCCAGTTCTTCAACATCAACATCAACATCACCTTTATCCCTGTTGAGTTTATTACTAGTATTAGCAAGTTGGGGCAAATATGTAATTGTGTTAGGCTTAACCCTAAGCCTATAAGTACTTCCTTTGATATCAGAAATAAAATAATTGCTCTTTTATCTCTAACATGGTATCAGAGCTAGGTTCCCTGAAACCCTAACCCTCAGTCAACCCACCGTCAGCCGCCGGCCGCGACCCGTGTGGTCGGCCAACTCGCTCGGCCACGGCCCGTGCGCCGGCCATGACCCATGCGATCGGCCACTTTTCTCGGCCACGGCCCGTGATCTCGGCCACTTATCTCGGCCAAGGCCCGTGAACTCGGCCACTTCTCTCGGCCACGGCCCGTGATCTCGGCCACTTCTCTCGGCCACCTCCCGGCGACCAGACCAGAACAGCCCCCGACGACTCCCGACGACCCCCGACCAGCCCCTGCGACCCCACTGGCCGGCGTCGCCTAGGGCCGGCGACTTACAAGCCGGCGACGCCAAATACTACCCATTGTTGAAGACTCGTCCGTGCTGCTTCCATGAACTGAGTATGCGTTTTGTGACTGCTGAATTTTAATGTGGTTTCATAGTAGTGTTGTTGCTGAGTTAATGTGGCTGAATTTGGTGTTGTTGTTGAGTTAGTACGACTGAATTTGGTGGTGTGGCTGAATTTGGAGTTCAGGAGAGATTAGTGACGTGATACTTTGACGTGAATTATTCGTGATAGTAAGTGATTTGGAGAAATGTCTACTGATTCAGCAAGCTCCCCGTCTATTGTTTCGGGATCTGTTCCCCCTAGTGCTTCTTTGAGTTCAGGATCTGTTGGACCATATCACAGTATGACTGGTTTGCATAATACTTTGATCAAATTGGATGGTACCAATTATCCTTCTTGGTCCATGGCTCTTTCAACCTTTATTTATGCTAATCGTCAATCTAGATGGCTCGAAGAAGGACCACCTGAAGATCTAGTCAGTCTAGAAGAATGGAAGTTTGTTGATGCTACTTTACGTACGTTGTTATGGGGAAGTATGGCTGAATCTGTTCGCCACCTTTTTATGGATTGTGCCACAGCTCGTCAGGTATGGACAAAGTGTAGCTTACTATATTCTGGACAAAATAACATGAGCCGAGTTTGTGATATGTGGGAGGCTTTATTTGAAGCCAAAATTGGTGATGCTGGGTTGACAGAATATTATACTCGTTTTACGCCTTTGTATCAGCGTCTCAAATCTTATTTTCCACCGGTGACCACGGTTACTCAGATGCAGCAACGAGAAACTAACATGATAACAATGCTCTTCCTCTGCGGTCTTGGTCCAGATCACAATGCTTTTCGACAGCAGATTACCTCTCAGAGCATTCTCCCATCCATTGAAGAGGTGTATTCTTGAGCTGCGCGTTACAATTTTTTTTTTGGGTAAAGGTAAGTAATATATAGACTTTCCAGGCCAAAAAACAAACAAACGCCGGAGACAAACCTCGTACCCGATGCGACACATCCAGTCCTAAAACTTCAACAATTTCAGAAAGTAGTGCTATGGTAGCTCGTGGAGGCCAAGGAACTCGTGGTCGCATTAATGGTCAAGGCCATTGGAGTACTGACAATTCCTATCGTGGTCGTGGTTGTGGTCCTCAAGGCCGGGGCGTTACTCGTGGTGGTGGTAATAATACTCTTAGGGGAGCTCGTGGCAATGGTCGAGCGAACCGTTTTTGTACTCATTACTAACTGTCTGGGCATACGGTTGATTACTGTTATGATCTCCATCCTAAGTTACGCGGTCTACATGCTTCTGTTGATACCGAGCCTTGGACTCCTCTATCTGGATCCTCTACTGGACAAGGTATGATAAACTTGACTCGTGCAGAATATGATGAGTTGGTTAAAGCACGACATAGCATGAGTGATGCTATCTCTGGTCCTACTGCTACTTTGGCACGGAACAACGATCCCACCTGTCTATTGTCTAGTTCGTCTGCTCCTCGTTCTTGGATTATTGATTCAGGTGCTACTCATCATATGACCGGTGACTCTCGTCTTCTTACATCCACTTTGTCTGTTCCTTCTACATCAGTTACCCTAGCAGATGGTTCTCAGTCCAAAGTAACTGGTACAGGTTGTGTATCATTGAGCTCTTCTGTCTCTTTACCTCTTGTTTACCATATTCCTCATTTCCCTTACAACCTTTTGTCTGTCAGTTCAATTACTCGTGATCTCGACTGTGATATCATCTTTTCTTCGTCTTCTTGTGTTCTTCAGGATCGGAAGACTGGACGCCGAATAGGTGGTGGGCGTGAGGCTGGTGGATTGTACATCCTGGATCCTGAGATTATTGCTGCTACCACAACAATCCAAAATAAATCTGTGGATGATCTTTATCGCTTACATTGTCGCCTTGGTCACCCATCAGCAGACGTACTCCGACGTTTTCCCTTTGTGTCTAGTTCAGGTCTTCAGTTCCATTGTGAAACATGTGAGTTAGGTAAACACCATCGTGTGTCTTTTCCCCTTCGTGTTTCGAGTCGTGCTTCCCAACCATTTGAGTTAGTTCACTCTGATGTTTAGGGTCCTAGTAGAGAGTCTTCCTTTGGTCTTCGTTATTTTGTCACCTTTATTGATGATTGTACTCGAACCACTTGGTTATATTTAATAAAAGATCGTACTGAAGTCTTTCATTCTTTTCAACAGTTCTATCATGAAGTTCGTACTCAGTATGGTTTTTCTATTAAGTGTTTGCGTACAGATAATGCTCGTGAATATTTTTCTTCTTCTGTCTTCATTCCATTTCTTGAATCTCATGGTATCTTACATCAAAGTTCCTGTGCTCATACTCCGCAGCAGAATGGAGTTGCTGAACGTAAGAACCGTCATTTGTTGGATGTTGCCCGTTGTCTACTTCTTCATACTCATATGCCTAAGTCCTACTGGAGCTATGCTCTTCTTACAGCATGTCATCTTATTAATCGCCTTCCATCCTCCGTGTTGAAAGGAGCTATTCCTTATACTGTTCTTCATCCTGATCGTCCTTTGTGGTCTATTCGTCCTCGTATTTTTGGATGTGTTTGTTTTGTTCATTCTTTGTCTCCTGGGTTAGACAAATTATCTCCTCGTGCTGAAAAATGTGTATTCGTGGGTTACTCTCGTACCCAAAAAGGGTATGTCTGTTATAGTCCTTCTCGTCGTCGAGAGTATATTTCTGCTGATGTGACTTTCTTTGAGCATCAAGCATTTTTTCGTGATGTTAGCCCTCAGGAATCATTCACTATGGATCTTCTACCACCCTCCGCACCTATGTTTCAGTCAGAGCCACAACCAGCTATTTCTGATGATACCTTACCGGATCCAGGATCACCAGCTCCGACTCTTCAGGTTTATACACGCGGTCCTCGACCTGTTTGGGGCCATTCTTCTCCACCAGCAAGCGCTCCACCACCACCATCTCCGGTCCAAGCTTCCGATCCTTTTCCACCATCTCCTGTTAGCTCTCCTATTGCTCATTGTACTCGGTCACGGTATCCTCTTTCTCATTTTGTTTCTTATCATAACTTAAATCCTAAGATGTCTGTCTTTGTGTTATCCCTTGCATCTGTGTCTGTGCCAAGTAGTGTGCAGGAGGCTTTGGCTCATCCAGGTTGGACTTGTGCTATGAAGGAAGAGATGACTGCATTACATCAAAATAAAACTTGGGAGCTAGTTTCGTTGCCGGTTAATAAACAATTGGTGGGTTGTCGTTGGGTCTTTACTGTTAAACACCATCCGGATGGTTCAGTTGAGCGCTTAAAAGCGCGTCTTGTGGCAAAGGGCTATACTCAAACTTATGGTATTGATTATGATGAGACTTTCTCTCCAGTGGCCAAAATTCCTTCCATTCGCATCATTATTTCCTTGGCTGCACGATCTCAGTGGACTCTTCATCAGCTTGATGTTAAGAATGCATTCCTTCATGGAGATCTTCACGAGGAAGTATATATGGAGCAACCACCTGGGTTTGTTGCTCAGGGGGAGAAGGTATGTCGATTGCGAAAAGCTCTTTATGGACTTAAACAATCTCCACGTGCTTGGTTTGGCCGCTTTAGTGATGCGATTATCACTTTTGGCATGCATCGGTGTAGTGTGGATCACTCAGTATTTAGTATGTCATCTTCTAAAGGGTGCGTTATTCTTGTTGTCTATGTTGATGATATCATTATCACGGGAAGTGATGTTGAAGGTATACAACGACTCAAGCAATTTATACAGAAAGAGTTTAACACTAAAGACTTAGGCCGTCTTCGATATTTTCTTGGTATCGAAGTTACCTATGCTAATGGTTGTATTGCTCTCTCCCAACGAAAGTATACTCTTGACATTCTTAAGGAGGTTGGCTTACATGATGCTAAGCCTGGTGAAGCACCTATGGATCCTGGAGTGAGACTTGATAATGAAAACGGAGAACTTCTACATAATCCAGAGAAGTACCGCCGATTAGTAGGCAAGTTGAATTATCTTACCATTACTCGTCCAGATATTTCATTTGCTGTTAGCGTGGTAAGTCAATTTATGAGCTCTCCTCGTACTACTCATTGGCAAGCTGCTCTACAAATTGTTCGATATTTGAAGGGAGCTCCGGGTCAAGGACTTATGTTCCATAATCAGGGTCATCTTCGTACAGCTGGTTATTCTAACCCTGAGTCATTGGAGGTGACGGGATATTCTGATGCAGATTGGGCTGGTTGTCCTATGGATCGTCGGTCTACTTCGGGATACTGTGTTTTCCTTTGCGGTAATCTTGTGTCATGGAAAAGCAAGAAACAGACTGTTATTTCTCGATCTAGTGCAGAGGCCGAGTATCGTGCTATGGCTAATGTCACAGGTGAACTTCAATGGATTCGTATGTTGTTAGCTGAAATTGGATTACCTATGACCGGATCATCTACTCTTTGTTGTGACAACCAGTCTGCTATTCATATTGCTAGCAATCCAGTATTTCATGAGCGAACGAAGCATATAGAGGTGGATTGTCATTTTGTTCAGGAAAAGGTGAACTGTAGGGACATACAGCTGGCGCACATACGTTCTGAAGAGCAACTAGCGGATATTTTCACAAAGCCTCTTCGAAGTGGACGAGTTTGATATATTTGTCATAAGTTAGGTCTGTTTGATATGTATGTTCCAACTTGAGGGGGAGTGTTGAGTTTATTACTAGTATTAGCAAGTTGGGGCAAATATGTAATTGTGTTAGGCTTAACCCTAAGCCTATAAGTACTTCCTTTGATATCAGAAATAAAATAATTGCTCTTTTATCTCTAACAATCCCAAACCAGTTGGGGTCGGCGGTCGATTAACCCAAAGCGAAAAGCATCTTTAGGGTTCATCTCATAAAGGGTAGCTCTTTTTTTACGGCCGGCTCGCTATGCCTGACGCCAACCCTCCTCCTTTACCCTGGCTTGGGACAGGCTATGTAAGCTACATAGGCGGAGTTAAATATTGCCAGTTCTTACAACATGAAAAATCTTGTAAAGTCCCAGCTGACAAGCATCATGAGATTTATAGAATTTCAAGGTATCGCAATCTTTTGAGCCCTGGGATGTCTGAAAGTTCCCACAAACTGCCATTATCAATTTCCTTAAATCTTCAAATTTCAGCACAACAGAAAATTTTGCTGAGGGCTTGCATCCCTGAATACACAAACTTTTCTAGGGAAGTGCAACTACAGATATCGAGTATTACCATTGATTCCAACCCATCGAGGCCACAAATTTCAACGAGACTCTTGCAGTTGGCAGAATGAAATGCCCTCAAATTCTTTAAACAGTGGTCTAGTAATCTTTGGACAGATGTGCAACCAGAGATATCGAATCTTACCAGTAAATCCAACTTGTCAAGGTTTGAAGTCAAACTATACACCAGCAATTCGTAGCATAAAATTCCCTCAAATGCTTTGAGCTTGAAAGGTCTGGCAGTCTTTCAATGGACATGCACCCGGACAATCCTTTCCTAAGATTCTAACCAATCTAGGCCTGAAACTTCAACTAACTCTTGCAGTTTGCAGTGTGAAATTCCCTCGAATTTTTTAGACTCGAAAGCTCTGGTTATCTTTCAATTGATAGCACTCAGAGATATTCAACCTTGCCAGTAAATCCAACCTGTAAAGACCATGAATTCAACAAGATTTCAGCAATTTGCAGCATGGGCTCTTTCCAGTGCATCCAGAGATATTGAACGTTTCCAAAGATTCTAACTGGTCAAAGCCTTGAACTTCAACTAGACATTCAGCAGTTGTTAGCATCTAATTCTTTCAGACTCTTCAAACTTTTTTTTTTTGGGACAGAAACTCTTCAAACTTGAAAGGTCACATTTTTTTATATGCAACCAGAGAATCCATACTAATCAGATTCTTGCAGCATAGAGTTCCCTCAGACTCTTCAAACTTGAAAGGTCGAGTGATTGTTGAATGGACGTCCACCTATAGACTACCACCAACACCTCCAACCCGTCAAGGCCATAAAATTCAGTTACTACAATTTGCAGCCCACAAAACTTGTTTCAAAATCAAAATGTCCAGTGATTGTGCAAAGGACGTGCACCCCAATATTCCAACCCTTCCAAGGATTCTAAAATATCAAGGCCTCGAGTTTCGTCAAGATTCTCACTGTTTGCAGCTTGGAATATTTTCAGCTTCTTTGAACTTCATAGATTCAGTGATTGTTCATTGGATCTTGCACCCAGAAATATCCCATTCTCTCGAGTATTTTGATCTATCGGGGCCTTGAATTTTGACTAGGTTCTCGTAGTTTGCAGCATAGAATTTCCGCAAAAATCTCTCAAAGTTGACTAGCAGATTGATTGTCTAAGGGACGTGCACCCAGAAATATTCAAATTCTGTGATGCTAACCTACCAAGGCCTCGAATTTCAACTAGGTTCTCACAGTTTGAAGCATTGAGTGTATGCAGATTCTTTAAATTTGACAAGTCCATGACTGTGCAAGAGATGTCCACCCAAAAATTGACAAAGTTTTCAAGGATTCCAATCCATCAAGGCCTTGAATTTCAACTAGGTTCTTGCAGTTTGCAGCTTTGAGTGTCTGCAGATTCTTTGAATTTGACAAGTCCAGTGATTGTCCAAGAGACGTGCACCCGGAGATTTCCAAACACTTCAAGGATTCCAATCCATCAAGGCCTCGAATTTCAACTAGGTTCTTGCAGTTTGTAGCATAAAATTCCTGCAAGTTCTTTAAATTTGACATATCCATTGATTGTCTAAGAGACATGCACCCAGAAATTCTCAATTCCAAGTCCAGTAATAGTCCAAGAGATGTGCACCCGGAGATATCCAAAAACTTCAAGGATTCTAATCCATCAAGGCCTCGAATTTCAACTAGGTTCTTGCAATCTACAGCATAAAATTCCCTCAAACTCTTTAAATTTGACAGGTCCAATGATTGTCCAAGGGATGTGCAACCAGAGATATCCAAAGTTTTCAAGGATATTAATCCATCCAGGCGATGAATTTCAGTTAGATTCGGGCAATTCGTAAAATGTGATTCCCTCACAGCTTCCAAACCTGAAAGGTCATGAGATTGTCCAGCGGAAGTGCACTCAGAGATATCCAACGTCATTGAGGATTTTGATCCACCAAGGCCTTCAATTTCGGCTAATTTTTCGCAACATCCAGCGATTGTTTCCTGTAGAATCTTTGAATTTGATAGATCTAGCGATCCGTCAGGCCGAGATACCTTTGCGCTCGTTAACTTGGAAGAATCTGGGGACGCCTCATCAATGTGTAAGCCTCTCGATGACTCCAAGGATTCGACCGCACCAAGCCTACATATCTTAGGGCAGTCTTGTACCTCTAATTTGGTCAGGGACTGTAAACCTTCGAAGCCGGTGACTTCTGTTAGCTCATGGCAGTTGTCGATAATCAATTCAGATAAGCACTTCGATCTTGACAAATTCGTCAACGCCTTCAATTTTCCGCAACTTTTAACATGAAGCTTTGATAGTCCAACCGGAAGCTCTGGGAGACATTCAAGCCGACGGCAATGAGAAAGAGTGAGTTCGTTGAGAAGGCTCAGTTGGGAAAGATTTGGCAATGACGGACTCTGACAAGTCATAAGTAGATCTCTCAAGCCAAAGGGCAGTTCTGGTACTTCTTGAAGCTTCTCGCACCCTAAGAAGTCGAGGAGTTGGAGAGAAGAGAGCTTAGAAATGCTTTCTGGCAAGCCCGAGATGCCTGACCCGCCTAAGCGGAGCTTGTTTAGCGAAGTCAGTTGGGCTATATTACTGGGTAGTCCTTCCAGATTTTCGCAATACCAAGCACTCAACTCTTGGAGTTTCGCCAACATTCCAATGTCACGAGGCAATTCTGTTATGTTAGCGTCACTAATGTCCAGCCGAGTCAACGACACAAGAGAGCCCATCGATTCTGGAAGTTGAGCAAGTTTGCCACAATCCAAGGCACTTAGAGTCTCTAGCTTCATCAAATAACCTCTCGAAATAGGAATATCTCGTACAGCAGTTTTATCTAAGAGAAGCTCCCTCAAATTTTCCATTTTACCTACTCCAGCCGGTAGCTCCTTCAAACGACAACAGTGCCTGACATCCAAGGAGCTGAGGGTCTTGATGTCCCCGATAGAAGGATGAATCTCTTCCAGCTTCCAACAACGTGAAAGAATCAAAATCTCCAAACTTTTGAAAGCGGACAAGTCAGGAGTTCTTTTTAGAGATTCACAGTTGCTGAGATTGAGGACTTTGAGCTCAGTTGCCACCTGAAAGAAAGAAAGGATACCTCAACATGATTGAACCACTGTAACTTATGATTTTCCTCTACTCGTATTTTTGTCTTTAGACTTTTAAAAGTTCCTCAAATACAAATTCACCATCCCATTACTCTTTCACATTTTTTTTATTTACTTTTAGATGTTTCTTTTTGTATAATTTGGCTACGCCAGCGTATAAATGTTGTTTTTAATTGTATCCATTGCAAAAAGAATGCTATGAACACGTTTAGTTACGGATAACATTTTCAAAGGAAAAATATAATCAGTTTTTAAAAGTTACGGCGATGCCCCTTTTTGTTGATTAGACATAAGCATATTTTATCATAAAAAAGCAGATGAGAAATTCAAATCGAAGAACAGATCATTCAACGGGCACCACTGTTTCTTTCAACATAAACGGCTAGTTTATTACGAAAAGCAATTTTTAAATTTAATAAGTGCAAGCTATAAAAAATGTTAGGTCCAAAAATAATTAAATGTCATTAGAAGGATAATTGTATTACTTTTGTTAGATTAATAGCTTATAACTGTGTTATACGGTGATTTCAATAATCAACATTTATAATGAACAAATAACACGTGCAACAAGTCAGAGCAATTCATAAATGATTTCTGTTTCTCTAAGACAAAATTGAATTTAGAATCTTAGTATGTATATATAACACAAGTCATTGTGACGGAGTTTCTGTTTCTCCATGAAACTATGAAAGAAGATGGACATAGACATACAACAAGAATCGCTAAAAAAAGACATACTTTTGCTTGCGGAGAAATTTAAAAAAAAAAGAGAGCAAAAACCATTTAGATTAAGAAAATTCAAAATAGGCACTAATATTGTCATTATAATTTTAATAGATGGTAATTAGTACAGATTAAAAAAAATTCTAGTATTCCTAATGTTAAGCATGACTCGTTAAGATTTTAAAGGGCATAAGCTTCAAGTATATTGAGGTGCCAATAAATCTCTTATTTCTAGAGGAAAATCTTTAATTTGAGGAAGGATATTAAACTTTTCCAAAATAAAGAAGGAGAATTTGGTGCAATTGGACAATCGATAATATGTAATATTCATAATATGTCTTCTCTATATCTTACCTTCAGTGGACCCCATCCTCCCCAGTTCTCTGAAATCTTACTATAAGATAGATTGAGCACAACTAATTTCTTCGGATGAAAGTTCACCGCCGTGAAATCTGAGGGACAATGCTGCCATTCGAGCCATCTTAATTTAGGAAACAAGCTCTGGAATTCTCCGATGAAATTCGCACGATTAGTTTGAAGGAACCTCAAGTTGGTTAGCTTTTTAAATTGTTCAGACCTACATCTTTCGTACTTGCCAAGACAAAGGGCCTCAATCTTGCTAGTGCCCTGCAACATGGAAACATTGTGGATTGTTAGCTTTGAATGATAGATAGATCATACCACATAAAATATGCCATTGAGTTGTACATATATATTAAGTTTTAGTTACGAGAAAATATTTTGGGATAAATACGACATTTTTGTTGGTCAAAAAATTAATTTGAAATAAATTTATCTTATTATATCAATTTGAAGCTTTCGTGATATTAGCTTTTTAAAAAACGCAGGGCGCGAGGAACGACGGGAGATGAATAGCCACCGGCCCAGCGGCATAAATGTAAAATGGAGGCGATGGGAGGGGGGGGGGCAAATGGGTAAAAGGACAGAAAAGGAAAGAAGGGAAAAGGGGAAAGAGCGGCAGCGTTGAGACCCGACTCTTTCTCCTCCGATGGGCTGTGGGACCCGACTGGTGTCCCCACAGCGGGTCCCACAGACACTGGGAAGTGGGTGGACTCCTACTTCCGTCTCCCTTCTCTTTTAAATGTATGATATTGCAATGGATACTCATTACGAGAAAATATTTTTTTTTTCCGTTTTTCATAAGCAAATGACATTAACCAAAAAAAATTATGTTAAGTGACAAATCATAATTAACAAATAAATTATGTAAATGTACTAAACATGTGCTAAATAAAGTGATCATCAAGAGTTTTTTTTTTGGTCAACTATCATCAAGAGTTGAACGATGTAGAAATATCTATTATCACGTGTTGGTCAATATTTAACATATAAAATAGCCAAAAATAATTATGTAACGTGATAGGCCATATTTAACAAATCATGATATAAATACTAACTAAATATTTGCTAAATAAGATGCTCATTAAGAGTTGAACAATTTAGAAATAATTGTAACAACATGATAGCCTATGTTTAACAAATAAATGTTAGAAAGGGATCAATATAAAAATTATCGATCATCACAAAAAAAAAAATTAGGTATTAGCAACTGCATAGAAAAAAGTGATCAACTATAATGAAAAGTCCATAGAATGAAAATAATAAATGTCTAGAGGTTTATCTTACACAGTTGTGCATATCAAACATAAATATGTAAGCCACACCAGCAAATTGACGGTATTAGATATTGGTCGACAATAAAGAACTCAATTGCATAAAATATAAAGGATTACGTTGAGGAACAAAAAAAATAGATACGGAACTACATTTCAGAAACAGTGGTACTTAAGGGACTAAATCTATAATTAACACAACTTGGGAAATACCCAAAACAGGATGGCTAATCATCAGAAATGAATGAAGGTCTCATTTATTGCAGCAAACAACTCATAAGAAGTCAATACTCCGTAAAAAAAAGAAAGAAAAAAAAAAGAAAAGACATAGCATGAAATCAAAAGAAGAATCCACGCATCAAACACGTGCATTAATCACATATGCGGGAAAAAGCATGGCACCGAACAATGTATAAGTGTTAGCGAAAGTGGTCTGTCAGAGAAATTTATCATCAATTATGTCGTAGAATTTGGCAAAAAGGGCAATTAATCGAAAGAATTCTTTTCCTGGTAGAAGCAGCAAGTTTTGTGGACTTAAGACTGACAATAATTTTAATACCGTGCAAGAAAGAGAATATGGATTCACGTTCGTTAACTAAGGCAAGCAGAGTAACCACATGATAGCCTATGCTTAACAAATAAATGTCACAAGGGGATTGACATAAAACTTATCCTTCGTCACAAAAAAAAGTATGTATTAGCAAATGCATAGAAAAAAATTATCAATTATAATGAACAGTTTATAGAATGAAAAGAACAAATGTCTAGATTGACAACAATCTTTTTGTCCAACAAGAAAGAGAAGATGGGCACACATTCATTAATTAAGATAAGCAAAGAAAAATCTTACCTTGCTGTTGTCAAGCACATCTTTGGCTTCCTCATAATTCCACAATCTACTGCGCTCCTGAGGCTTCTTTGGATTTTCTTGACGAACAATGTCCCTTCCAAGATCTCTTAACTGATCATGCATTACTAGTACTCCATTTTCGTCAATTTTAATTAGGGACAAATTACTCAATACTTCAATCCCCACCACCGGGAAAAAATCACAGGCTTCCCACATATAAATCGGATTTTGTTTATGCCATCCAATAAGAAAACATGCAATATCCAAAAACATCTGTTGCTCCTCATAATTTAAGGCATCATAACTTATCTTCAACTTCTCTTGCACTTTCTTGTCAGGCACCTTTTTTAATTTCTTTAACGTATCTTTCCATACTTCTTCGCTCTTTCCCCGTAAGAACGAACCAATAACTTCAAGGGCTAAGGGAAGCCCCCCAGTAGTTGCTACAACATCGCCAGAGATAATCTCATAATCGCTCAAAGGAGAATCCTTTCGAAAAGCATGTCTACTAAATAAAACTAGCGATTGATCCAAAGGCAACCCTTTGAGTTGGTGGATGCTTGGGCTACCCTCCTTAAGGATACTCTTGTTTCTAGTTGTGATGATGACTATACTACCAGCTTCAAACCAACTACTGTCTTTGGCCAAAGCATTCAAGTGATTTTCATCATCCATATCGTCAAGGACAATGAGAACTTTCTTACTTCTAAATCGAGAACTTATGACACCGATTCCCTCCTCAACATTACGCACATCATCTGAACATCTTAGTATATCGCAAATGAGCTGCTTTTGTAGGCATTCAATGCCCTTGCGTGCACATGTTTCTCGAATATTTGTCAGGAAGCTATAATGTTCGAAATGACTAGAGAGATTGTTGTATAGGACCTTTGCCAAAGTTGTCTTACCGATGCCGCCCATTCCACAGATTCCGATAATCGCTGTATTTGTAAATTTAGCATCTATCAGGTTCATAATCTCTTCCACACGATCATCAACTCCAACCAACTCTTCGGGAAGATTTGGCAGAAATTTTGTTTTTAACTCACTCTTAACTTTCCCGACAACAATCTTAACCAGTGCTCCTTCGTGCCTATCAAATAACACAAAAGTTTTGAGTAAAGGATGGCAAACATTTTAAATCCGTTTTGAAAAAAGATATTTTTATGAAATATTAAACAATGTGTTGGTGGAGAATAATGTACCCGTTACTTATTTCCTTCGATTCCCATCCTTTCAAGTTGCTGACTTCTTTGAGCGCTGCTTCCCATTCCTTCACAACGTTTTCGTCCACATTCTCTTTGTGTGCATTGATAGCATCTCCAAATCTCCCCGTGAGATATCGCAATTGCGAGGGTTCCACTTTGTAAAATATGGGCAGCACTATTTGCCCTCCGCTCTTCCTGCACTTCAGCATCTGAGCCAATTCGCGAAGGCACCACTTGCTGGAAGAGTAGTTCTCTGAGATAATCGGGATCGAAATCTTAGACTGCGTAATACTGTGGAGAAGCTCCGGACCAAACTCCTCACCGACACGGAGCTCGTTGTCGTCTCTGAACACGTGAATTCCTGCATCGACAAGGCTAGTGTAGAGATAATCGGTGAAGCTTTCGCGAGTGTCTTTCCCTCTAAAGCTCAAGAACACTTCGTAATCATATCCCTTCAGCTTTTTGGTTCCGCCTCCATAGTCACCCACACGGGGAGAGGTCGACGAGGAAGACGCCCTATACGTCGGATCTTCTTCCGAAGGAGTGGGTTCTTTCCTTTTCATCTCGAGAGAGCTGGTGGAGCAGATGCTACAAAGCCAGTAAAAGAAATTTAGGAAGACGCCCACCGCATCGGATCTTCTTGGCTCCGCGTTCAAAATTCACCAAAAAAGGCAGTAAAAGATATTGATGCAGTAAAAGATATTGATGGGAGCGGAGCAGAGCCTCAAAAGAAAGCAGGAAACAGAGAGGAGTATGGAACCCCAGATCTGGGGATTGCAGAAACGTCTGCCAGAGCTCGATCCGAAAGTCATCAGAAGAAAATGGAGCAATCGAAGCAGGAAACAGAGGAGAGGAGTAGAGCGAGGAGTCATGGATTACCTGAGGAATGCTCAAACAACACAATCCAGATCCACCCACTGCTCTGATCTCTAGAGATTCACAAGACACACTGTTCGGCGTGCTTGAACGATGCTGAGCTCTTGCCGTCCAACGATTCAAGACTCTTCATGCTAAATAGAACCGCTGCGATGGATGGTGATCGGAAAGGAGAATTCGCAGCATAACGCTGAAGGTGCTTCTTGACTTAGACTTGACTTGCTTTTTCCGCTAATAAAGAAAAAGAAAAAAAAAAGCATGCAGATGGTCCTGGGTGGAACGCACATGGGCCAACGCCAAAAACTTGTCAATGGGCAGATTGTATGATTTTTTTTGTTTATTGCACATCAACATGGCTTTTTAAATTATTTTTGTTGAGAAGACTCGGTCAACGTGCTCTCCGACCCACCAAAGCCAATTGGAGTTCATGATTAAGATTGACCGAGGATGTACTGATTCAACAGCATAGATTGCTTTGAAAAATCATCTAAATAAGAAGTGTCGACGGTGGACATGTTGGTTAAAATTCTCATGAGGGTTGGCAAGCAAGTAACTTCTTTTTCCCTCGTTGTGCATCGCAAATTTGCACGCAAATGGATTGTAATTTTGCTGAATGAAAATGATGTTATAGTTAATTTGTTTCATTAACAAGATGTAGTAGTTGTGATTCCCATGTGCTCAAGAGATATCACGGGCACAGACAGAGTATCGAATCATATTATTTTCATACACACTCTGCTCCTCTAGGGTTCGTGCAGACCACAAAGTCCTACAGTACAAATTTGTTGTCTTTTGAGCAGTTCGTTAATTAGGATTAATCAAGCATTCCTTTTCGCTACCAAACCAGAGCTGCTGTGAAGAACATGAGAGAAAAAGCGAACATCAAAGATAAGAACACGCCCAACTAGTACTGCTGTGAAGAATGCTGGAAACAATCAGGAAAGTACACATCAACACGCGCTTACTGATTCCTCTATTTCCAATCAAAGATGCTCTGTTTTCATCCCTTTCACATTTCAATCTGCATCCCCTTTATCAACTTTTCCCACACCAATAAAGGCCATCGAACAACCGCTCCAATTATTGAAAAAGAGAGACCCACACCAAACATAAGACAGCCCCCGCAGGAAGTTTGTGTCCTTTGAGCAGTTCATTAATCAGAGTTAAACAAAAGCACAGGAGATCATCCTTTGTCATTTCGCTACTAGACCAGAGGAGGGAAGAAAATGAGAGGAAAAGCAACAGCAAGTATGAAAACACCAAAAAGCAAGCAAAGGAAAAGTATTTAGTTCAATTGAAGTGGGAAAGTAAAAGGAAAATTTCTCAAAAGAAAGTTAGAATAGATGTCCGCCACCCATTGGAATTGTTTTGGAGAACAACTTATCTTTCAAATAAAGACAAGCAAGTTCAATCCGTCAAGCATTCCCATTTCCCAATTGATACGGCAACCATCATCGCATAACAACTAGAAAGCATTCCTCAATTATTTTTCTCCTCCGGCCCTATCACCCTTCTTTCCGAATCTCTATCCAAAGCCATCATGAACCTCTTCTTTTTAGTGTCAATGTGAAAAGCAACCGGTCCAAAAGAGAAAAAAAAAAAAAAAGAAGAAGAAGAAGGAAAAAGCTTAAGGCACCGACACGATGAGTACGTTCCCAGAAACGTCCGCGTGAAGTTTTGTACGAGAGGGCTTATTTCCTCTGATCAAACTTCTGTGCAGCAGGAACATCATTTGATAGAGAAATCAAGAAAGTCTAATAGTAGGGAACTATTGCGATCGTACAGTAGATGCTTTGGCAAGAAAATGAAGATGGGGAGCTATTGAAGTCAAACGCGAAAGAAAGCCGGAACCAATAGGGAAGTACGCTTACTAATTCCTCTGTTTCCAATCGAAGTTGCTCTGTTTTCGTCAATTTCAATTTCAATTTCAATCGAGAATTAGAAGCAGAATACCCAATTTTCAGAAACTCCCTAGGAAAACATTTTACTGAAATTGCTTTTACAAATTGGATAAAATTAGTCTCTAAACACCCCTTACCTTTTTCAGTTGGTTACAAAAATACTCTTTAATTGTCTTACAAATAAAGTGCTCATTGAACCTCTAAGTAATGGGTCTCCACCCCATTATTAGAAATATCATTGTTTCGTTGGAATTGCTCCGCGACAAAATATCTTTTTTATTGAAATTCCTACTTCGATTTAAAATGTGATAAAGAATCTTGTGATGATTTTAAACAGAAAAGTTCTAGATTGTTAGAAAATCAACGTGCGAAGTTTGCAAAGATTGCAATGGAATTACACAAATGTCGTCTCGACCAAAGTTTAACTCAATGGACAGACTCTATAAGTACAAATATAAAGAAATCAATACAAAAGAAATTTAAAGGAAATATACAAACCTTTTGAATTAGTCTTTGAGAGTTATTTAACTCCAAATAACATATGGTATTGCCGCCACTGTTCAAACCTTTTATTAAGGTCGGTCGTGCGCATGTTTTCTACTTCTTGGGGCTTTGAAGTTAAAAATTCCAGTAACTGTCGATAAGACATTTACTGACCTTCTTTCAATCTGCGAAGTATGTCCATATCCTCCATGTTCGGCGCACTTTTGGCCTAGTCTCGAGCTTACTCTCCTATTCTAGAGCTTACTTTGAATCTATCTGCGTCAACTATCTTCTTGCCAAAGCATTCAAGACGGCCACTTTCAAATCCTTTGGCAGTCTTTGCAAAGATGATGAATTCTTTGCAGGATGCTTTCACAGTGGTGCCCATGTTAATAGTTGTTTTGATGATCTTATCAGTCGACACTTATCAACACTCTCACGTCCTCCACATGTGCCTTTCTCGTTTTCTGTTGGAACAACTATTCCCCATGTGTTCATCACGTGCATCGATCCTTCACATGTTTTGCTCAAATGTCGATTCCTCACATGTCTGGAACATGTGCTAATTCCTCACGTGTTTTGCTCATGTATTAGTCTATCACGTGCATAGCACGTGTTTTGGCGGGCGAACTATTTTGAGTGCTGACAATCATAAATTTATTTAACTGTTCTAAAATTTAAACCGTTAATGAAGGCGTGATTTATTAATGAAATCCTTAATTAGTCTACTTCATTGAAAAAGCCTTAAGACGACTCCACTATATTTTTGGAAACTTTCCGTAAATTGACTATGACATTTCCCATTATTTTCAATCTTAGTCTCGCTCACCAAACCACTCGAAAAGCATAATATTTACGCTCTGTTTGTTCCGTGCGCTTGCAAAAACATTTTTACCGAGTGCAAAAGCAACGAATGACATGATGGGAGGGTCTGTGAACATGGAGGTAGGAGGTGGTCTTGTAAGAAGTTCAAACTCGCAAGGCGGATTTTAGATTCTTCTTTTCTTTTTTGTTATTTTGACAGAGCAACATGAGATAATGAATTGAAAGGTTTTACACTGTGTTCCGATTGTCTGGGAATTCGATTTTATTTTCAAGCAATCTTATAAAACCGCAAGGGATTTGCGTAGAAATCAAAGGTAGGATTTCAGCTTATAAGTTGAAGTACTCGAGTTCGACCCGTGACCAGTAGATATTTGAATCCGTTTGACTAGTTCCCTGCAGCTTCACATCAAGAAAGCTTTTTGCTTCTAATTTTATTATAATTTTTTAAACAGTTTTCTCCGACCATTCCATTCTCTATTACTTATACGTGCAAGCAATCTTGAGCTTTAGTGGCCACAAAATCAATCTTTGATGTTGACACCACATTCCGAATGTGTCGCTTCTCCATCCTTGAAATGCCCGCGAGTATTACTCCACCTGCATCTTTGCTAACATTAATCCGAAAATTGACATGATCTTGCAATTTAAGCCAATGCAATATCATTCGTGAAATAATACAAGAAACGATAGAGGACACTAGAGATTAACATGATTTGGTCAAATGTCGGTACCTTAACAAATAATTCATAGATAATCGAAAAATTAGAGTTACCATCTTTAATGGGTTCGAGTGTGGAACACCAAAATTAAGCCCAAAACCATGCAGCTCACGCAAAACTACTCAATTGGATGCAAAACTCATGGCACAAATTGTCCTATGTCAGGTGCTCCCTTATATAGGACCCAAGAAAAGGTCCTACTGTGCGGCTCAAGAAAGGATTTCAATATGTGGCCGAATTAAGAGTCTCCTATGTAGAAATGTCTCTTGAGTATATATTGACCAAATCACCGAAGATCTCCTCCCTTACACGGCTTGAACAAAGAGGTCCGCTTTTCACATAGAGACTCAAGCTCGAGACATAGTTTAACAATAGCGGTCATCATCAGTGAAACTTCAATGAAACTTTCGGGGAGAATTTAAAATGACAATGAAACTACGAACTCACTCTTGCAGACTTGCAGCATATCGAATTCACACCCTATGAAATTAGCTGGAAAGAACCCGACGAGTTCTGTGGTTCGAGAGCGCCATAAATCAGCAATATGATCTCTCTTCTTCGTCAATGTGTTTTTGTACTCTGCCTCCGGAAACATCCTTAATAATCCACATGTTAATAATTAAATAACCCTGAGCAGTCATATGAGAACAGAGAAAAGAGGGAACGACGGTTAAAATATCGCATAACAATGAAAAACCAATTCAAGCATTCAGGAAAATCAAGCAGATCCGTCATATAAATTGGTATTCCCAGAATTACAAGGATCAAACAGAAGATAGATAACTTTAGCTCGGTGTAAAAAATAGAAAAAAACATGTTATAATGACTTGTGAGCAGATTCTTTCAGACTCTTTAAACTTGAAAGGTCAAGTGTCAGATGAACATGCAACCAGATATATTCAAACTTATCAGGTCTTCAAATTTTTTTTTTTTGTAACCTAGGGTTTCTCTCCTCCTGTGCCACCGCCGCCGCCCCTATTGTTCCCTCCTTCCCCCCTCCTTGCTCCTTTCCCCCTCCTTCTGTTCTGGTTTGTTCTCCCCATCTAACGTCCAGCTCCTGCTCCGTTCCCCCCCTTCTGCTCTGGTCCATTCTCTTCCCTCCTCCCCTCGTCTGCCGTGCTCCCTCCCTCTCTCGAGCCCCTTGAAACTGTGAAGCCTTCTCGCTGGAGATCTAGCCACCGTATTTCCTTGTCCGAAGCCTGAAGTAGCTAGAACGCCATACGGTGAAAATCACATCCCTGGTGGTTGCTGAAATTTCGAAGAGCGGCGGGGGGCATTTTTTCCAGTGGGTGTTCGACAGCGGGGAGGGTTATTCGGCAGCCGTCCTCTTCGGCAAAAAGGATCTACTCACAAATCCTTTTTTTTTTGCCTTGTTCTTCGGCAAACTTTTGTTGTCTTTAGCGTTTTGCTTATCTGATAGTGATTTTGTCATCAACTGCTATATATTTTGTAGCTTTTCTCTCCTGATCTAGAGTTAGACCTAGATTTGGGTGCCCTTCTATTCCGATCTAGAGATAGATCTGGGATTTTTAAGACGTTTGTCTGTATTCCTTCAACCTATTGGGTTGTTATGTTCTCTACACGGTGATAGTGCTGGGGACGCCGTACTTAGGCGCGCACTGCCTTTTGGCAAAACCGTTGTTACTAAAGAGAAATTTCTCGGTGTGTGCCCATCATTGACAATGCGAGATTCGGTGATCGGCCGCCGTACGAGCTTTGGTGCTACAACAGATTTATCTTCGGAGAATGAGCTGGTCTTTGCAAGCAGTAGCAAGTTGATTCACTTTTCAGATTTGCTTTATTTGCTTTGTAGGATTTGCAGGTATCTTGAAGCTATGTACTATTTTCTTCGTATGAAATGAAGTTGCTCGTTCCGACCAAAAAAACTTATCAGGTCTTCCACTTGCATAGCCGCAGATAATTTGAACTTGAAAGGTCATTGTGCGGTGGACATGCATCTGGAGATGTTCAAGTTTTCCAAGGATTTTAACCCGTCAAGGTCTCAAAATTCAGCTAGATTACCGCAGTTCGCAGCATAGCATTCCCTCAGACTCCTTAAACTTGAAGGGTCGAGTGATTGTTGAATGGACGTGCGCCGAAAGACTGCCAAAGTAACCAACAACTCCAACCTGTCAAGGCCAGGAAATTCAATTACATTGCAATTTGCAGCCCACAAAAATGTTACAAAATTGAAATGTCCCGCGATTGTGCAAAAGATGAGCAACCTGAGATATCCAACCCTTCAAAGGATTCTTAAAAATCAAGGCCTCGAATTTCAACAAGATTCTCACAGTTTGCAGCTTGGAATATTCTCAGCTTCTATAGACTTCACTGGTTCGGTGATTGTTCAATGTGCGTGCACCCAGAAATATCCAACTTCTTCAAGTATTTTGATCTACGAGGGCCTTGCACAACTAGATTGTTGCAGCTCGCAACACTGAGTTCCTCAAGATACCTTAACTTCGATATGTCAATTGATTGTCTAAGGGATGTGCACCCACAAATATCCAATTTCTTCGAATATTCTAATCCATCAATGCCTTGAATTTCACCTAGGTTCTTGCAATTCGCAGCACAGATCACCTCTAGTTTCTTTAACTTTGAAAGGTTCAGCGATTGTTCTAGTGATGTGCACCAGGAAATATCCAATTTTCTCAAGGATTTGAAGCTATCCAGGCCTCGAATTTCCATTAGGCACTTGCAGTTTGCAGCATATAATTCCCGCGAAGTTTTTTATATTTGACAGGTCCAGTGATCGAATGGACAAGCACCAAGAAATTTTTAAAACACCCAAGGATTCTGATCCCTCAAGGTCTCGAATTTCAACTAGCTTCTTGCAGTTTGCAGCATCGAATGTCTGCAGGTTCTTTGAAATTTGACAGGTTCAGTGATGGCTAAGGGATGTGCACCCAGAAATTCCCAAATCTATAAAGGATTCCAATCCAACAAGGCTCGAATTTCAACTAACTTCTCGCACTTTGCAGCATGAAATCTCTGCAAACTCTTTAAATTTGACAGGTCCAATAGTTGTCTGAGTGATGTGCACACGGAAATATTCAAAATTCTCAAGGAATCTAATCCATCAAGAGCACAAATTTCAGTTACATTTGGGCAATCTGTAATATGTAGCTCCCTTAGACATTTTAAACTTGAAAAGTCTAGAGACTGCAGAATCTTTGAATTAGAAAGATCTAGCGATCCTTCAGGTTGAGGTACTTCTGCGCTCATTAACTTCAAAGAATCTGGGAATGCCTCGTCAATGTGTAAGCCTCTTGATGACTCCATGGATTCGACCGCACCAAGCCTACTTATCTTAGGGCAATGCCGTACCTATAAGTTGGATGGGGACTTTAAACCTTCCAAGCCGGTGACTTCTGTTCTGTTAGCTAACGACATATCTTGAGAATCAATTCAGATAAGTGCTCCAAGGATGATAAATTCACCGCTTTCAGTTTGCTACTATCTGTTATACAGAACATCAATAGTCCAACAGGAAGCTCTGGGAGACATTCAAGCCAAGGACAATCCCAACAAGGTGAGTTCATTGAGAAGGGTCAGTTGGGACGGATATGGCCGTGGCCAATTTTGGCAGGTTATACCTAGAGCTCTTAAGCCAGAGGGCAGTTCTAGTACTTCTTGAAGGTTCTTGCAGAAATGAAAGCTTAGAAATTCTTTCTGGCAAGCCTGAAATGCCTGTCCCGTCTAATACAAGCTTGTTTAGTAAAATCAGTTCGCCTATACTACTAGGCAGTCCTGCCGTTTTTGCAATCTAAAACTCTCAACTCCTGGAGTTTCCTCAACATTCCAATGTCCCGAGGCAATTCTGCCATGTTAGTTCTGTAAACGTCCAACTTTCTCAACTTGTGCAGTCTCTCGATGCTTTCCAGTAATTCCGTAATTGATGTCTCTGTTAAATACAGTTCAGTCAAAGACGCGAGGGCGTCTATGGAGGCCAGAAATTTAGCAAGTTTAACGCATCTTCTTAGATTTAGACGAGACAGAGATGCTAGATTGCCTATGGAGCTGGGCATGCCAGTTAACGACCTACAGCTAGAGGCATCAAGAGTCTCAAGCTTCTTCAAACAACCAATGGATTTGGGCAATTCTTTGTTCGCTAAATAAAGATAGGTCCGGCCGAGTTAACGACCCAAGAGAGCCCAAGGATTCCGGAAGTTGAGTAAGCTTTTCACAATGCGAAGCACTCAAAGTCTCCAGGTTTGCCAACCAGCCTTTTGAAATAGGAATCTCTCGTATAATAGTGTGATCTAAGGTAAGCTCCCTCAATTCTTCCATTCTACCTGCGCCTGCCAGTATCTCCCGCAGTTTACTACATCTCGCGACATTCAAGGAGACGAGGGTCATGATGTCCCCAGTAGAAAGATGAATCTCTTCTAGTTCACAATAACGTTCAAGATTCAAAATCTCCAAGCTTTTGAAAGTGGACAATTCGTAAGTTCTTCTCAAAGATGAACAATGTGTGAGAATGAGAACTTTGAGCCCCGTTGACATCTGAAAGAAAGAAAAAATACCTCATTGTGAACCTCATCGTGATGGACCGCCTTAACCTATAATTTTCCACTACTCATTTTTTTTAAGACTTGCTAAAGTTCCTAAAGAAAAGGTACCTCATTGATAATGTTTCAAAGAATAAATATATTTAGTTTTTAAAAGTGATGGCGATGCCACTCTTTATTGATTAGACATAAGCAAATTTTATCATCATAAAGCAGAAGATAAATGCAAATCAAGGAAGAAAAGATCGTTCACTGGGAGCCACGTTTTCTTTCACTAGTTTGAAATTACAGAGGAACGGCTAGTTTAATTACAAAAGGAAAATTTTCAAATTTCATTTGTGGAAGATAAAAAAATGTTTGCTTAGAAAATATGCAAATGTAATTGGGTTAATCCTTTTGTGTTATATGGTGATTTCAATAATCATCATTTATAATGAATGATTCCATTTGTTTCACGAAAAATATTTTACTCATTTTTCGGCATTTGGATCGCTCACGAAATTAAGTCAACAGATAAGGTTTTTCCACCAAAAACTTAAATTCAAGATGGGCCGAGGTCTAGGTGCCCGGGCCTAGGTCCATCACGACTAGGCTGAGGACTCAGGTGCCTCGGCCTAGGCCCATCTAAGCCGTGCTTGGGACATCAGTGCTCATGCCTAGAATGCTAGGCCCGGTAATATCGAGGCCAAGTCCATCATGGACAATTTATTTCAAGAAAATTTTTAAATTCGTTGATATTTTATTAATTTCTTTCTTTTTCTTATTTTCTTTCCTTTGTTTTTCCTTCTTCTTCTACTAGTCGCCAATGAGGCTCGACCTCACCAGCATCTCGCTAGATCCTAGCGAGCTCAAGCCTCACTTGAGTCACACGAGGGCCGGACATCACAGGGCCTCACCTATGGCCTATCACCAATCATTGACGAGGCTCGATGACTAGCTAGAAGAATGAAAATAAAAAAAAATAAAAAATTGTTTAAAACTACGTTTTAAAATTACTAAAATTTTTCATGTCAGCGCCAACCACACCATATAGAATGATCGGCATCCACGTCAATAATTTTCTACCAAATATGATACTATTTTTCAGTTTATTTTCAGGTCTATAGCCAAACACTTAAAAATCAAAAGCTAAAAACCATTTTTATTTAAAAAAAAAAGGCACAAATATTGTAATTATAATTTTGATAGATGGTAACTAATATAGCACTTTCACCAAAAAAAAAACTAATATAGGTTTGTTTGGCCCAAAGTAATTAGCACAGATAAGAAAGTTATTAGTATGTCAAATGTTAAGCATGACTAGTTAAGATTTCAAGGGGAAGAAGCTTCCAGTATATTTAGATGCCTCTAGATTCCACTTATACATAGAGGAAAATCCCTAATTTGGGGACGAATATTAAATCTTTCTAAAGAAAGGAGAACTTGGTACAATTTGACCTTATACAGCATGGAATAATTCACATGTTATATGCCTTGTCTAGATCTTCCGTTGAGTGGATTCCATCCTCCCCAATCTTTCAAAATCCTACCCATAGATTGAGACACCTAATTTCTTCGGATGAAAGTTGGTCGCTGAGAAATCTGAGGGGCAATCCTCCCATTGGAGCCATCTTACTTGAGGAAGTAAGTTCTGAAAATCTCCAGTGAAATTTGAACCATTGATTTGAAAGAACCTCAAGTTGGAAAGCTCTTTAAATTGTTCAGCTGGGTACCTTCTTCCCCTGCCAACGTTGCCAAGACAAAGGGTATCAATCTTTCTAGTGCCCTGCAGCTCCAAAACATTGTAGAGGAACTCATCACATCATTGGGTATGTTTGCAGGCGGGGATGATGTGTGAATGCAACAAGAGCGAGAGGTCAACGAGGCCCTAACGAGAAAGATGAAAAATGATTTTCTTTTTTCAGAAATGGAAGTCATTTTTTCCAATTTTAGAAGGATATTTTTCATTGACCAAAAAGTATTTTCTTTGGCCACATATTCCTCCCCCCAAACCCCCCCCCACCCCCACACAAAAAATAGCATAAACTATGGAAAACATTTTTCTGGGAAAAAAAATTCGTGAAACAAATCAAGTCTAAAGAAAATAATGTAAGAAAGCTGAAGAAAAGGAACAAGTAAACTATACGAAATCTCACGGATGTTTGGGTTTAGAAACAAGTCACCAAGGTTGAGCCTCAAAGTCAATTCCCAACGCTAGCATCCTTGTTACAGTAGTACATTCTTACAGATCATCTTACCGAAAAGTCTGTGCCATCTAAATTTAATAGCTCGTGACTTTCATAGATTATGTCCAAAGCCACACATCAGGATGCTAAAATTTAAAAGACATTTGGCCTTATTGTTAGCTATCTAAGCTTTCTTCTTTGTTTTAATTGTTTTAAAGGTATTTTTAGTTCTTCAAATATGTTTGGGCCTTTGTGGGCTTTTAGGCCCCAATCGAATTTGGATCTAGCCCCACTTGGAGTATATCGAGAACAATCATATATATAAAGAAAGAGAGCAGCATGGTGACAAATCTTGTGGTTTTGACACAACCATGCTACCATTGTCACTAATCAATGTCAATTTCAGCGTAACTTAAGTAGATGATCTCGTATAATTACTTACAGTGTGAGTGACGAGTTTTCAAACTAACTTCTTATGGATCAGCAACCGGAGCTTACGATGTGTATTCGAACCCTCTTTTTATACTCAGACCTACTTTTGTTCACTTCCTATGACGAAAAGCATGGAGGAATCTCGCCGGGGGCTTGTCTCGTGCAACAACGCGGAATACATTACTGTCGTTGTTATTCAAGTCTCTAAAGTTTGATTAATATATTTGTACACGGGGAGACTTATTGTAACATTCGAACTTCATGTCATTTTTGTTTTGGTAGCCGGCATGAACTGAACTTTTTGGTAACGTAGGGCAGCCTTGCATATTTAAATAGCACAAGGGGATTTCCAGCGAAGGGGTCAAAAAGCAAAAGATGGCATATATGATCATTAAAGTCGCAAAGCAGCCAACGAAATCAGTGAGAAAAGCATGCCTTTTGTTAGCATCGTCGACTCTTACGGACGAAGCAAAATTTCACTTCGATCCGAGCTATTTATAATTGGGCTAATATCACGAAAAGAATAGTATAACTATTGCAAATCTATCCCAATTTTTTTTACCACAAAAAGTCCCAAGCCTATCCACTTGTAATAAATTTACTTCAAAATTATTTTTTTTTAACATTCAAAAGCCTCAAATTGGTACACATGTAACAAATTTATCATAAACTAATTTTTTATCGGCCAAAAACTTCAAATTGGTATAACTATGACAAATTTACCCTCCGTTAGTTTCTATTAAATTTTACCGTTAAATTGCTGAGTTAGATGATATGTAGCAATTGACGGGTGTACCACTTTAGGGTTTTTATCTTGTGTGTTGTCGCATGTGTATCAGTTTAGAACTTTCCGTGATATTAATCCAATTATGGCCATGATGACATGAACACCCCAAAGCTTTTTTGTGTCATCAAGATTCCTACACCAAATTTGATTTAAAAAAAAAATCTCTATGGCTACCCCAAAGATCATCATAAACTTTGCCCATTGGTGACACTAGTACACGAATTTTCTTTTTCGTGCCATAAGTACTTCAAACTTATACTAATGTGACAAATTATTGCGGGTAGAGTTTAAAATATTTAGCGATACAATAGAAGTTTGAAACATTAGTGTGGTATAATGTAGGGTTTTTCGTCGTATTTAAATGTTGTACCTCAACGGACATATATATATGTACACGAACTCTACCATATTTTGCTTTTGTTTTGGCTAAACCTACTTGTTGTCAAGTACCTAAAGTCTGTACCCAGTGTTGGGAAAATATGGTATAATGGGATGAACAAAGGAATCAGACTCTGAGGCGTGATAGCACTCTCTTTAAGGAATTATTGGCCCTACAACGTTGCTAATAGTTACTGGCAAAGATCCTCCATGATACAACAGAGTCTCAAGCGAGATTATTAGATAGCAATTCTAATAATTCTCCAAGAACTCTCTAAGAAACAATCGAACGAAGGCTGTATCTATTTTAGGAAGAAAACATTCGTGTCCAATAACAGTTAATTCGGATATACCTCTTCGTGTCTGAATAACTGCACATTCGGACATACCTATTCATGTTCATTGCTAATTCGGACGCGCACCCGCATGCAGGTATGGTGGGAACTAGTCCACTTGCCCATTTCTCTTTTTTTTCAGAATACTATTATAATATTCTAATTTATAAACTGATTTGCACTCTCCCATCTTTTTCATGTGAGACAAAAAGAAAAGGCACTTTTGTTTGTTTTTTCAAACAAACTTCAACACCAAGAAAACACGTGTTAAGTCCATTAAAATCCTTCTAGAAAATTCATGACTTATTGGGTCTTGATCAACTTTTGTTTGGTTGTTTATCAGTGTTCATGTTTCCGAAAATTGGGAAACGATAACGACACCGCAACACATTGTGCTGAGAAGCATTTGGCTCATGCATGCACATCGGATCATCTAAGAACGTTTCTTTTCTGAGCCTGCATCTAAATTCAGAGAATTGAATCGGATCATACCATTTCCATACATACTCTTTGTTATAGGAGTCAACAGTTCAGTTTGATTCGAGTATTCAGAAAATCCAAACTGAACTGATGGGGTAAACAGCTAAAGTGAACCAAAAGTGCGACCCGAACCAAATATCAGGATTTCAATTTTCCTAATAGAGAAGAGAGATCAGACAAAATTAGAGTTAGAAAGAAGAGAGATTTTAAGTTTAGTGTTTGATTTTTGTTCAAAATTTCGGTTATGGTTAACCGAACCGAACCAAAATAACCAGAACCAGCAAAAAAAAGGGGTCATTGTTTTATTATCCGAATCAAAACTCAAATTGAAAAAATATATGTATATATATATATATACACACGCGCGAGAAATTTCAATTCGGTTCAATTTTTCGGTTTCATCGTAGCACCACTGCTCATTGCCCCTCCGACTTTGTTGCACGGTCCCAACAATGCACTGACACGCTAAGGTATGCACTAATCTTCATCCACTTTACCAACTTTTGCCCACATTAGTGAAGGCCGTCAAATAACTTCTCCAATTTTTGAAAAAGAAAGCACGCACCCAGCTCGAGACTTAGCCCGCACAGAGTTCTCGTTTTTTGATCTGTTCATTATCAAAACTAATCAGGCGCAAGAGGTCGTCTTTTGGGATTTCTTTATCAGTTTTTTTTTTCTTTTTACCTATATTAGCAACCGAAAATAAGAGGCCTAATTCTCTAAAAAAAATAATTTATTTTGGGTCCAATCTCAATTCAATTTCTTCAATATTATGAACATCGTAAGGTTGTTATTGCTTCTTGCAAGGTGAGGGTGTGGATGAAAACGCAGGTCTGACTGGTTTCAATGTCGTAATTATGAGTCCATTAGTGGCGATTTTTGGACGTATAGGCAAATTTGAGATTAAAGTGAAGGTTGGGGATTTACGATTACCCCTTCATCGTGTTTGATTGCATAGGGCACTTTTTGTGGCCTGAATATTAGGCATATAGCATATAACGGCACATTCACACTATATCCCACCTCTTTCGGATTACATAAACTCGATAGCTACTTCTATTCACACACCAATTCAACCAAGCTTTTATCCCAAATGATGTCTAACCTCAAGTTTTTAGGGAAAAATAGTTTCAGCTGGGAAAATTACCCAACTAGTCATAAATTTATCATACGGATAACAATTCGGTTATATATATATATATTATTTTATTTTATTTTTTGCTAATGTAATCCTAAGCATTTGTGCGGCATTTCAATATAGTTCTTCCTATTGACATCGCAAATAGCTGACATATTGTCCAGCCATCACCGATCGTCCTACATTACCTAACTAGCGATTTGACTAGAACAAATTTTAGACAAAATGGCGTCGGTTTGCTATTTTTTTTTTTTCCTATTTAGATAAACAATACCACAATGTTTGCAAAACAAAGGCAGAGCACGACCAATCCACTGTCGATCATAAAACCTCCATCGAACTACAGCACCATGTAGGCGGTAGCTACCGTTGGATCCCATCTCGCGAGCTCAACACCCCTCTGAATGCTTGTTGAGCTCCTGGTCATCTGAGATCTCAGCAAGATCGACTGCCACGACCAAGGCCCCGGATCTTGGCGAGCTCGGTGACTCCTCCTCTAAGCGACTTGCCATCGAGCCTTCCAAAAAGCCGAGCCGTGGCCGAGCCTTCTCCAAATCTCAGTTGAACCCTAGCCGAGCCTTCAGAAAAAGCTACAACAACTATAAGCAGCTTGCACAAGCATATTCATACACGCGCATGCACAATTCCAGCTTGCACGAACGATAATAACTGGACAATCATGTCAATGATTTCCGGCAGCAATTGGTGAGAAAAACTACATTGAAATTTTGCATGAAGATTCGGGACTACACCGGCAAAACTAGAAAATTATAAATTGAATTAGCATAAGCATGATAAGTTTAAAACTAACCAGATTATTTTTCGTTTCGAGCCTGAATCAACGTGGATCAGCTCAAATCAAATTAACTAAATCACACGAGAGCCGGCTTAAGCCCAGCCGACAGTCATTTGTTTTTGCAAACATCCGATTAACACGAGATTGCTTAGAAATGTTAAAATTTCATCCATAAGAAGTTAGGCCATCTAACTTTAATGACTCGTGGCTTTCAAGAATTTGGTTCAAAGCCACAACATCAGGATGCTATGAATCAGGGCCCCTAATGCTTGTTGCTCTCAGCAACTTTTCGCTTTTTACTCGTTCGTTCAGGTAAAGATCCTTTGCTGCGATTTTTCTTTTGCGTAACAGTTCCATCCTGCTAATCAAAGTCATGTTCAGGGCAACTTGACTAGACCATCTCCAGTAAGATGCTCGCGATGTTGCGTGCGCGCGAGCACTAAAGTTTCCGGACTAACTTCTTTCGCAAGGCAACATTGAGCTCTAGACCTTTACCCGGACCCCTGTTCTGCTGCATATAAGCCTACTTTTGTTCGCCACCCGCATCGAAATCGGCATGGAATTTCATGGGGCGGTCGTCTAGTGCAGTGACTTGAAGTATATGACTAATACTAAAGTCTCTAATTAATGTTTTAATACACGGGGGGAACTTTTGGGAACATTCGAACCTTAGATTTAAGTTTCGATAGTGTGCCTGAACCCAACTGTTTGGTAATGGTGGGACAGTGCATGTTTCAACAGCAGCAGTAGATTTTGAAGGGGGGAGATCCAATGATACAAAGAGCAAGTACACAGAGCAACAACAAAAAAAAAAGGCAATCAACAAAGAGAAACATGCCCTCCCCTTTCGTTTTCCAAAGGAAACTGCGGACTCCAGTCAAACAAAATTCCACTGTGCTTGTTAGGCGTCACGGACTGAGCCAGGGAGCCCTGCATCAGAAACAGAGAATCGGATCTGAATTGGATCATACCGTTCCCATACATCCCCTGCACCCTCTAGGCTTTGTTGCAGAGTCCAAACAACTCGCTAACGCAGCAAGATTTGCACTGATCTTCGTCCCCCCACATCAATAAGGGCCGTCGAATAACAACTCCAATTATTGAAAAAGAGAGAGAGAGACACGCCCGACCGGAGGAGACTCAGCCCGCACAAAGTTATTGTCTTTTGAGCAGTTCATTATTGGGATTAATCAAAGCACACGAGATCGTCTTTAGTCATTTCGCTATCAAACCAGAGGTGTGAAGAAAATGAGGGGAAAAGCAACAGCAAAGATAAAAAAACACCGCAAAGCAAACAAAACAAAGCAAAGCAAAAGCGACCCCACAAAAAAGAAGGGAAACCCCAAATTGCAGTACTGTGAAGAGAAAGCCAGAACCAATTTGGAAGTACACATCAGCTACGCGCTTACTAATTCCCCTGTTTTCGATCAAAGTTGGTACGCGCTTACTGATTCCCCTGTTTTCAATCAAAGTTGCTCTGTTTTCTTCGCTTTCGGTTTCAATCGAGAAAAAAAAAAAGCGGAATACCCATTTCCAGAAACTCCCGAAGAAAGCCTCAGAATACAACAAGAACAGGGCACATATTAATGGCCAGACCCAAAACCTGATCAATGCCATCCCTTAAAGAGATGGGCTTGCTTCTGTCTCGGATTACCATCCGGGTCTTCTTCTTCGCCCTCCTCCTTTCGCTCTCGCGCGCTGAGCCCTCTTCTGAATTCGCTGGCCTGGTCTTCAAGGGCTGCGCCCAACAGAAGCTCCCGGACCTGAACGACGCTTCCGCCCAGAACCTCAAATCCCTCCTCTCCACACTCACCTCACAGGCCTCCCAGAAGACCTTCTACTCCACCACCGTCGGCGACGGCACAACGGCCGTCTCCGGCCTCTTCCAGTGCAGGGGCGACCTCACCGCCGCCCAGTGCGGCGACTGCATCGGCAAGACGCCCGACCTGGCCCGCAAGCTCTGCGGGGGCGCCGTTGCCGCCGCGAGGGTCCAGCTCAAAGGGTGCTATCTGAAGTACCAAATCAGCGGCTTCGTGGAGGCGCCGGACACAGATGTGGTGTACAAGGTCTGCGGGTCGGAGAAGGACGCGGGGTTCGGGGCGAAGAGGGAAGCGGCGTTCGGGATGGTGGAGAGCGGCGTCGTCGACGGCGGCGGGTTCTACACGGGGAGTTACGGGAATGTGTACGTGTTGGGACAGTGCGAGGGCGACGCTGTGATTGGCGGCGACTGTGAAGGGTGCGTGAAGAATGCGTTGAAGAGTGTGGAGGCAGAGTGCGGCGAGGCGATTTCAGGGCAAGTGTATATGAACAAGTGCTACGTGAGCTTCAGCTACTACCCCAATGGCGTCGCCGGCGTCTCTCCTCAGTCGTCATCGCTATCAGGTGAAAGAAATCTCTCGCACGTTCTCTCTCTCTAGTATGTTCTCTGAAATTAATTTATGAAAAATTTTTGTTAAAGATCAATGGCAACTAAACCCCGTTGCTTCGGCCAGAAAATTGGCCTCAGGCATGCAAGTGCGTAAAAATCTTTCCTTTACTGAGAAGTAACATAAGTTCACCATTTCTGTGCACCGACAATGCCTGGGACATGATTCGAGCAAGTAAAGGAGTAAAAGCGGCTGCGGGTTGTTGTTCCAGGAACAGGGGAAGACGGCGCCGGGGGTGGGCAGCACACGCAGAAGACGGTGGCGGTGGTGGTAGGAGGGGTGGCCGCGGCGGGGTTTGGTCTCGTCTGCTTGCTCTTTGCGAAGTCGCTCTTCAAGAAGCGGGACGCCAGCAAGTACGATAGTTGATGTCACCCCCACCTTCATGTGTCGATCGGTCTGTAATTTAGATTTGAAGCGTCTGCGGAACGAGAGATTTGTGCATTTTTGTTCAGTCACCCATACACGGAATTAGGAATATACGTAGACAATGAGACAGTTTTAAAGATTGCATTGCATTGCATTGCTTTCTTTTTCGAAAGATGATTAGTACCACTGGGCCCTCACCATTCGGAACCACTTTCTTCTTTATGCGTTAAAGTAAAGTAGGAATTTAGGTCTTTTTTAATGGCATTTTGTTTCGTGCACAACTCCTGCTCTTCGGATCCGTACTTAGTTGTCTTATCGGATGCAATGAAGATAAACCCCCTTTGAAGTTTCAACTTTCCAGTATAGCTTAAGCGACGCCCAAAGAATGACTTTGTTTAAACACGTGCCGCGTTATACTCGTTAAGATTCCCTAACCGTAGCGAAGATTGGTTATATGATTGTTTGTCGATTAGTTAGTGGCACAAGCTACCCGTTTTCGATAATGTGAATTTGGAAGCTTTTATATCTTGAATTTTGCAATTCGGTTTGAAATGCGTTTTACAGTGTCGTATGACCTACCTCGTGTTCAACTAAGTTAACAGATTGACGGCTCATTGAGTGGGTTTTAGCTGTTCGTACAAATGATAGATCGCTAATCAAAATTGGTCACACTTCGTAAGCAGGTCCATGTACAGGTCGAATCATCAGTATTCACCGGTTAAACGGCCACCATTTAAGCATGACTAGCCGGTGGCGTATTTATGTAACCAGCCAACCTGGTTAACTCATCGCTACTCATGTTTCGTTTGTCGCAACCTGGCCAATGCTTTATCCCCCCTAATCAACACGACTGTCACAAGATCACAACGACGACACAAATTGCAACCCCAAAAGAAGAGCAATTGCAGCAAATAGCTAACCTCGGATAAAGAAAGGATTCCAGCTGAGTAGTATGCCAACTGCTCAATGGCCATGTAGAGTGCAAAAAATCGAAGAAAGCATCCAAGACAAGTTTCCAACCGCATCTACTGCTCGTGCTAAGTTGTGTATAACCTTCTATCAGGAATGGAATTCAAGATATGCATCTTCCTTTCCAATGGCTAACTGATGATGGTCCCAGCCAAATCAACCCAAACAAACTTCTCGGAAAAGAGCAATTGAAAGCATCAACCAATCCACCGACGGCATATGGAATCACACAGAGAAAAGCAATTGAAAGCATTGACCACTCAGTACAAAAGTCAAATCGCACTACTAGAGAAAACACAAGCTCGGGGTGGATGTATACATGCTATTAGTTGCACAGACCCTGGGGTGGTTATATTTTCTGTTGTCCATTGGAAATACAGTATAACATCAAGGACGGGAATACATTTGATTAGTTAACAAGTACAACGTAAGCTTAGTAGACTTGGGAGGAGAGACAGATTCTTATCATGCTCTACTCTCCATCCGCAGCGCAAAGCTGCCAATGATATAAATAAATTTCACCGTATTAGCATTGGCTTCAAATAAAAAGCCATGTCTAAAGGAAATGTCTTCCTCACCAGCTTCATAGGAGGGAAACAAACCAAATTTGACTTAAGTAACTGCTCCAACTGTCACCCGTTAAAAGTAAAGGCGAACATATAAGATCCAGGATGCAAAACAATACCCAACATGGCCTGCAGAACAAAGAATAGTTCATCCTAAGAACTTATGCGACTCATGGCCAAGCATGCAAAGTTATTTTCTTCTTGGTCGCCATAAATGTTTTTTTTGGGAAAGAAATGGACAGTAGTAATTCACAGTGTTGGAGATGCGGGGTATCGAACCCCGTACCTCTCGCATGCAAAGCGAACGCTCTACCATGGTCGCCATAAATGTTTGACAGGTGAGAGTCCGGAACTTTTACTGGGTTAGATATTGGGAGGAGGATTTAGGCAGGGTAGGTGAATCATATTTATAGACCAATGGTGAACTTTCCACCATAGTCCTCTGCTAAGATGCATCTGCTTGATCCCCACGAGGCCAGGAAAAATTCCCCTTTGACACTCAGTTACCTAGCACATACTCTTCTAGTTTACTCTCTCTCTCACTCGCGGAAGCAGGCACGGAACCACACGAACATACAAACCCAAGAACACCTGAACAAACACACACAGAAAGGGAGAGCCATCTGATCAGACACGTGCACTCTGCACGCACATCAAAACATGTTTGGTTTGGTCATAGATGCTCAATCTAAAAATGTCTATTTTCAAGCCTACCAATCAACAAGAAGTAGAAAGCAAAGGGAAGACCAATTTTCTTCTTGAGCTCATCCAGGAGTAGATATGAAAATAAGTATGTCTTCAACTTATATTTTCTACCTATGGAGTCATTCCTCCTAAAAAACCCAACTATGAATCTATCCTAACACAAAAGCAATCCAAATTTGGATCCATAACCATCCACACCTCATTGGGTTTGCCATAGTGAAGGAGAGGATCAAAACTAAGAAGAATATCCTCCTTCCTCCAAATCCGTCACAACCTATTGAATTAAGTTTAAATGTCTCGAAAGGCTGCATAATGTGACGAGATAGTGAATTCCATTGTTTAAATGTCTCAAAAGGCTGCATATTGTGACGAGAAAGTGAATTCCGTTGTTTAAATCTCTCGAAAGGCTGCATATTATGACGAGATAGTGAATTCCATTTCATTTGTCTTAACCTTATAATCTGTCCTGCAAAACACAAACTCTTCATTCGTTGTTTTCCTTTCATCTCTTTTTCCCAATAATCAGCTTGATGGCTTCTCTTTTATCAAAAGCACCCCATCCAAAAGCGATGTCATACTATGAGTAACACAGAAGAACGAATAGGGAATGCCAATGAGAAATTGAATAGGTCCATCCTTTGGAATTATTCTGAACTTAGAATTAACTAAATTCTAAGAATCCTCAGCAAAGAACACATCTCGGCCTATATAGTACCGCTCAACTTAGGCATAAAGTGGGAACCTAGACATGCAAGACGAACATACAAACTTCGAATACACTGCAAAATTGAAAAAAGAAAAAGGGAAAACAAAGAGGTCATGCCACTCCAACGGAACTAATAATCGCCAAACCTTATCTCGAATTCATATTGAACTAACAAAATTCCAGAAATTACACTGATTAAGACGATCATTATCCAATGGCTACGACTACAATTATATTGCAAAAAGGAAGCGAAAGCTCGAAATCCCAACCCTGGTAGTGCATCAAATTCACACCAGCAACAAATCTAAGGGGGACCGGAACCGTTACCACACTCTTTCATTTCTGTCCCGCGGGAGGAGTGCCGAGGAGGCTGGCCTGCTGGAGCTCGAGCTCGTTGAGCTGCTGCTCGCGGTCCATCTCGATGATGAGCGGCACGACGAGGACGAGGAAGGTGGTGCCGGCGATCCAAGCGGCCTTCCCCGTGCTCTTCAGGAGCTTCTTCGTCACGAACGCCGCGTCGCCCGCCGCCCGCTTCCCCGTGCCGACGATCTGCGACTCCGAGATTCTGGAAATGATGCTGCTCCCGAAGCCGGCTCCGCCGCCGCTCTTAGGGTTCCGCTTGTCGGGGAGGGAGACTCCGCCTTTGCGCGCCGAGGACGCCATTGATCTCGCGGCGACGAAGGGCAGCGATGAAGAGAGAGGAAACGGGGTAGAGAAATGTCGAGCGAGGGTTTAGAATGTTGGGGGCTGACACTCGAGATAAAAAGACGGTTTGGCCGGTTCAAATTACGGTAATCAGTCCGTCCGGTTCACTGGAGTGTAAAGAACGAGGGTTTAGAATGTGGGGGGCTGACACTCGAGATAAAAAGACGGTTTGGCCGGTTCAAATTACGGTAATCAGTCCGTCCGGTTCACTGAAGTGTAAAGAACCGGGCCGAAAGAGTTCTGGTTCGATACTTGTAGCCCCAACCCTATCTTGTATCTAATCGAATCGAACCCAATCGAGGATATCATCCTATAATTTAACATGATTTGGTGTGATTGTGCCTTATGCATGATGGGCATATGAATGAATCATGACATACGTAATATAACATATAGGGTACGTTAATGACGTCACAGAAAATATAATAGAGCAATTATTGTCTTTAAATTGATTATAACTAGAGCAAATTTGGTAACCGATATTAATGTGCGGTGAAATATAGTTCTTGCGATTTAGTCTCGCAAAAGAGTGTAATTTTTAATCACATATATTTCAATCGTTGTTCCTTTTTTGTGAGTGTGGAGAAATTTCGCAAAAGTTGCACAACATAATCGTGGATGTTACTCATAAGTACATATTATCTCAATGGAGATTTGCAAATTTTCTTTTTGTGTGTGTCGAAGTTCTCGATTATCTATTCTTGCAAATATTAATTTCGATGTAAATTTATATATATATATATATATATATATATATATGTATGTGCAAATGAAATAAATTAAAGCTTCACTGTGATGTGAGAACTTTGAAAGTACTTATTTTAAATATTGAGGATGAGTAAAAAAGTTCTTAGTTGATTCCCCCGTTGGTTTAGTTTCCCAAAAAAACAAATTAGGGAATCATTTTTCTCATTTTTTTTGGCGTTTTGATCTATTAAAAATATGAGTCAACGGAAAATATTTTCCTTACCAAAGCTCAAGTCTAGGAAAATGATTTCCTCTTTAAAAACTCAAAAATCATTTTCCAATATATCATTAGGTACCAATTAGGGGTGAGCAAAAAAAAAAGATCCAATAAAATCGGACCGGACCATGTCAACTGGCTGATTTTGGATTGTAACCGATAGATATTGTTCAATTTTCGATTTTAATTTCCTAGAATTGGTGAGTATTAATTCGGTTCCCGATTTCGAGTGGAAACCATTTAATGGGCTTAACCGAACCGGTTTTATATAATATGAATTGGCCAATTTTTTTAAATGAAACTATCTCTCAAAAGCCTAAGCCATCCATCCAAAAAAAAAGAGCTCAAACTCGCAAAATGAAAAAAAACACACACACACTACCCTAATCTAGGCTGTCTTCTCGATCTCCGTCTTTCCTCTCAAGTGAGCAAAACCCCGCTTCATTTCTTCAAGCTAGAAGTTGCATTACTGACTTGTAAGGTTGTGGCTGAAGTGTCCAGCCCAGAAAAAAATTCCAACGCTGGTTTAAAGAAATTGATTGATCAAGAGTGTTTTTCTTCCCAAATGATTCTCCAATGATGTGAAATTAAGTGATCGTTGAACATTCGCATCAGGGCCGAGTCATCTTATCGTGCACAGAGATGAAGAGCATTAGAACTGTGTTGAACTCGTGTATACTGTGGAATTGATTGCTGTACGTTACATGTCTCTTCTGCTTTTGCCAGGCAATTTGGAGCGAAGATTCGGCATCAAAACAGGAAAGATGACTCCATCCAATGTCGGTCAACAAAGTAATTTGCAGCCAAGAATGCATTGGGACCATTCTTAGCTCGGCGCTTAGGTTTATTATGATGTCTTTGCATCTTGAAAAATCATGCTGGTCCGCGAGTTTGATTCAATCTCAATTCAAAAAGAATAAAAAAATTTTGCCGGGAGCTTATAGTTTTTTTTTTCTCGAATGTCATAATCCTTTCTAGCGACCTATACATGAGTTAGCTAGATGCTGTATATACAATACTTACAGAAAATTCGGTAAACATTAGGACCGTAATCGGGATCCAATCGAAAATCGGACCGGATCGATGGTTCGATTTTTGGGTGGATCCATGAAATAAGTGGATGGTTCACAGTTCACATGTTGCGAAATTGGTTCTTAGCGGACGATTTTCAATTCTAGGGTGGAGCCATTCATCCAATGAACCGATCCCCCTAGTATTGATGCTTTGGACGAGGAACTTTGCACTTGGGCATGAGAACTCCAATGTTCGTTCCCGAGTCCTTGATAGTGTGGCTAGGTCTGTGGCGCCAGGGCCCAAGTCCATTGAGGTTGTGCTCAAGACCTAGACATCTCGGCCCAATTTCATCAATGTAGGGCCCTAGACATTGGAACTTGTGCTCGAGACGTTGGGCCCAAAACCCTACGCGTGTATGATCCGGTCTCCAATTTTCGAGCCTAGGCCCATGCACCCACACCCCAACCCATCGATGTCGGGCCTAAGCGCCAAGGATCAAGGCTTGGCCTCGATGGACTCAAGCACGTGTGCCAAGTTCTTGAGCTCAACTTTCACGGACTTGGGTTCAAGCACTCGGTTCGTAGCCCGGCCTCGATGGTGCCTGAGACCTGGACTTGACCTCTTTAACTCGGGTTGGGCCACCTGGAAAGTGGGCATGGGCATCCAGTTCTTATCTCAATTTTGGTGACCCAAGACCGGTGCATGTGCTCATATCTAGGAGTTAGGGATACGGGCTCAAGACTCCGGTGCATCTATTGGATTCATTGGCTACCCATGTGCAAGTCGCTAGGGTTCGAGTGCCAATTGTCCATTTAGGAAAATATCAGACAACTTGTTCCAATTCATTTCCGGGCCTCAACAAAACATTAGAAAAAATATCGTCATCTTCACAGACAATAACTTTTCGGAAATAATTTTCAAAAATATTGCGCTTTTCTTGAAACAAACGGAGCCTAATTTTTTTTTTGGAACCACTATCGTTTTACATAACGTCTGCTTATATGAAATTGAAGAAAAATAAGAAGTTTCATAGAATGTTGTGGAGTCACCGATAATTAAAACGTACAAAACCCTAGTGTCGTTACTAGTCTTATGTGATTAACTTAGTCTTTAGAACGGCCATATGCGTTGATTAGGCGCACGATAAAAATTTGAATAGTTGTGCTACCAAACGAGAAGAAATTTCCATTTTCGTGTGATGTGCCTCGGTTTTTATCTTTCTTGGTTTGACTTGTTGGAGAAAGCAAATTTGTTTTGAGAATTAATCTAACTTTTTCTCTTTGAAATAAGGCAATAAATGAAATCGATGCTAAAATTTTTACAATTAAATCCTAAACTCGTCTGATTTGATTAGTGTAATAAAGTGATTTTAACGTGTGTGGAGAAAAGTGCCATCGTGGCATTTTTAATATATTTTTAAGGACATGTAATGCTGATGTAACGCCAATTTAGTATGACGTCAGATAAAATCCTAAACTACAGCGGAAAAAGGAAAGAAAATCGAGAATTGAAAAGCAAAACCGGCGAGAGATTGCAGAGGACGGGGGAATGGAGAGAGGCGGCGAATTGGTTGCAGGGTTGGTAAGAAGGACTGGTCGAATCGAAAGTAACTCGGAACAATTCGAATCAGTTGGTTCAATTCGGTTCCTAGGGACTTCGATCTAGTTTCCATCTACATGGAATCGGTGATTTACAATCTTAGGAAGGATGCGATTGATTATTTTTATTTATTTCTTAAGCGTGACTTAATTATCTACCAATTATATTTTTATTTATTAAAATTAAACTTAATTTTAATCATTACATTAAAATTGAAGTCTGTATTGCTTGCCATACTAATAATTCATTAGTTCCATTGAATCGCTCGAGAACCGAACCGAATTAAGGTCCGATTTGATCCAAGGACAATTCGGTCCGATTTTCGATTCTTGGATGGGACCGAACGGAGCAAGAACCGATCACTCCCCTAATTGATCGGTGACCTTCACTTGGCCAGTTTAATTATAAATTGACATTACTAAATTGTATAATCACCTTTAAACAAGGAAAATTACGATTTACGAAATCGAGTCTTTGAACTTGTAAAACCCTTCTAGACAAATTAAAGCACGTGCTCTAGTCAACCTCAACCAAATGGTCGATGTGGTTAAAAAAAAAACATACCATCACTACGAAACGGATGTAGCTATGGGAAATTTGGGTATTTATGTCATTCTTACACTCGAGCACTGAATTTTGTTCTCACATCATACTTTCGGTTGGTAGCAATTTTATAGTCAGTTTTAACTTGTTGGAATTAGATTTCAGAGTTGTTGCATTGAAATCCTGTACAAACGGGGAAATTTAATCCCGCAAATCGCATATTAGAGAATCACATTAGAAAAGCAAAGCGAAGAGATTCGCCACATCCGCAATCCAAAGGAAAAATTCCAAATAAGGGCTTCAAGTCCTCTCATTTTGTCAAATAAGAGCTTTAAAGTTGATATTGTTTTCAAATAATGGTCGAAACACTTTATTTGTCTCAATTAAGGATCTGAAATGATTATAACTGTTTCAAATAAGGACATGATATCATTGATTGACCAAAAATTCCAATTGATCTAGAACATTTCTGTCAAAATACAATTTAAACTTAATTTTAGTTAAACTAAATTAAAATTAAAAAATTTAAAGTAAAAAAAGAAAAGAAAAAATAGATATTTAAAAGATAAATATAGGCAAAAGAGTGCTGCCCTCCCACCTGCCGCCCCAACGCTAGTGGGGTGACGGCGATGGCTGTCGTGGTCGCCTACGCGTTGGTGAGGGTCGGTGACCCCATCGGCTAGAGGCGAGGGCGGCGGCCATAGGCGACAAGGCAGCCCCTCTTGCTTGCATCTCCATTTTTTTAAATTTTTTTTTTGAAAAAATAGAAAAATGAAAAATATAAAAATTGACAAAATGCCCTTAATAAAGGTGAGTTAGGCATTTTTTTTGATACTGGTATAGCCAATAAAGTTAATTTCAGGTCATTATTTGAGAAAATAAATGGACTTGAATCTCTTTTTTGAAATTTTCGCTAATCTGAATTAACCACGCGAGTCCGGTACAAGTTTCGCGCCGCATCGTCTAGCCATGGCACGTCCCATGTCGAAAAACCTCTACGGAAAATACATTTGCGAGAAAAATTAGAAAAGGAAAATTATTTTAATTTTCGTCAGAAAGAAAATGTGAGCACTGTATATGTTTCCGCCTTACTCCACAGCCCCACGCCTTTCACCTCCTTCCGGAGAAACACTGAGTGCGTATAACTTCCCTCCCAAAACCAGAATAGAGCAAACCCTAATCCCCAAATCCTCTCTCTCTCCCCGTGGCGTTGTTTCGCGTTCTCGCGGCTCTCTCGGTGCTGCTCGGCCCCTCTCTTCGCCGCACCAGCTCCTGCGCCTGCGCCGAGCGCTCGACGGCCACCGACCGGTCCTTCTTCGGCGTCGGCACGGCTGCTCCGTGACGGTAATGTCCATCTCTCACGCACTCTTTGTCTCTCTCGTCTGCCGTTCGGCATGTCTCGCAGCTTAACTTGTGCTCGTGATTTCCGGATTTGTTGCGTTGGTCCTCTGCTTGCGGCCCTGGTTTGGAGTCAGTTTAGCTGTAGCAATTATAGCTGCGTTATATCAAGCGTTTAGTAAGTTCTTTCGTGGTATTTGGCGCCAAGAAATTCTCGGCCCTTTTTTGGTTTTCCCTGAGGAACCGAGTGAGATGGGGATTCTTTAGTTTAATTGCCACCTGTTGTGTTGCTAGTGTTGGGATTCCCCCCTTGATGTCGAAGGCAGTTTGACTCTATGGGCGCGGGGTGGAACTTGATAGCATTTTTTAGCGGAGGAGCTCTACATACATCATTCGATATGTGGGGGTCCTTATGGTGGCACACATCTGGAGGACTCCTGCATTTGTCTTCTTTGCTAGAAAAACATGAAAGCAATGTGCTAGAAACTCTGTGATACAAGCAATTGCACGACTCTTGTGTAATTTCACAATCACCTTTTGGGTCCTGGTACCATCTTGCCTCCTCGGCACTCTTGTATGAATGTGCTACTTTTATCATTTCCATGTATTTTGTTTAAACTCAGTTGTTGTGTGAGTTTCACTCAAATCTATTGTACTCTATTGAAATTTGTCCACATTCCATGAAGTAATCCTTTGGTAATAGGATGAGTTATGGTTCTGGTTTGCTTTTTTGTCAGCTAGTCAGTGCGTGTAGCAATGGAATTTAATCTGAGATTAAATTCTGAAAAAATTCACGCAAATAAAAGTTTTGAGTTACGATCGGTCATATGCACTTTGTATTCAGAAAACGACTCTAAGAAGTATAGTGCAATCCTCCAAACAAATATATGGATAACTTTGCTACCGAGGGGGTTCCTTACATGTAATTTGTTGTGCAGTTTACTCCATACAGTCTAAAATTTGTCCATAAGCATGGGGGATAGTGAAACGCTGATTGCCCAAACATCTAGTACAATGGGATATTCAACTGCTGGGCACAATTCTATTGCTAATGTTGATGGGGCTTCGAATATCATCCAGGAAGCTAATGCCTTCAGTGGGGTTACAGGAGAGTTTCCAGCATCTACGACTTCAGCTAATGCTCTCAACATGGATTTGAATGCTACTACTCAGGGACCATATGTGAATAAGACATATGAGGGTAAACCAACTGTTGGGATGGATAATATAAATCAGGGCGTTGCTAACCTTGAGAATGCAGGAGTTATTTCGTCTGGAGCTTCTGCTTATGATTCCTTTGTTAATGGTAGTATTACAAATGAGGCTGTGGCTGCCGAGAATGGCAACAGTTCTCATGATGCAGGCGCCAGTGCGGCGGAGCCACAGTTAGAAGATGGTTCTGGTGTGTTCTCTTCTGCATTTCTTATTTTGATTGGATTATTGGATGATGTCTATTGGCCACTTGTAGGCATCCATTGGTTTCTGTTGTCATTTACATTATCGTGCACTGTACTGCTCTCTCTTGAGCATAGGAACTAGCAAGAACTATTTTTAAGCCATGCCGATTCTTTATGGGGATTTAGCAGCACAAAAGGTTGTATGCTGTGCACTTCTGAAGGTTGTAAAGAATCCGGTAGCCCCAAATTGATGTTAATTGATAGTCAGGAATGTTGTTTGCAGACGTGTACTCTAGGATGAGATTCAAGGATACTTCTTCTTTTGACATCACAGTAGTGAGTTTTACAGATGCTGATGTAAATGGTCTTGAGGTGCTTTTTGTTTGAATGAGTCTTAGATTACCAACTTATATAGAGTTGTGCTAGTATCTGTGGACCTGGAAAAGCAATTAGCTTGAATATCCTTTACAAGATAGAGCTTTTTAGTGGGAATTTGGAATCAATGAGATTCAGTCTGCAACTCTGCCCCTTTCTTTCACTTGGATACCCCTTGCAATGTTACAACCACTGTTATGCATCATTACCCTCCTGTGTCTTCTCCTTCTGGGTGCTCATGCATGGCTAGAACGTGGTGTGCTGAGAATTTATATCATGAAGTTTTTTTCCGGTTTTTCTGCAGTTCAGTACTCCTTTTATTTGGGCACAGTTTATTCTTGATTTCATATTTTTTTCTCTCTCTTCTGGTTCTGATATGCATAGTCTCTCGTTGCATCTGTAGTGATTGCCATGTCTGCGGAAGAAGAACGATTATGGAGCATTGTGAGGACGAATTCTCTAGATTTTGATGCTTGGGTTGCTTTGATTGAAGAGACAGAGAAGTTCACTGAGGTACATCCACAGCATACTGGATATTGTAGGTTTTAATAGGGTCCATCTTTATTAGAGGCATTGATCTGAGAGAATTTTGTGGGACAGATCTGATACGGCCTATTAGAAGTGTTTGTTTTTATTAGGACTGTCCCAATCCTTGAGTTAAGGAAATAAACTGTATCTTAGGGGGCTTGTGAAAGAATGATATGTGGAACTCCAGCAAAACTATAACCTTCACCTAAAGGGGAAAACTTCACAACTAAGGCTTCACCAATCTAATTACTTTTTGCCATACACTATTGTTCTCAAAGGACATGTCCGAATACCCTTCCGAATTAGAGGAACATTGAACTGAAAACCAAATCTTTTGTAATTTTAGACCACCGGCTTAATGGCTGCAATCAATCTTTCACTACACCAATTGATATTTGGCATTCTGCAATTTCCATAACCTTTTTTTCAAAGGGCCACTAGCCAAATATAGCCATTTTGTGTAAATGCCTTGTTGATCTTGATTCGATTCCCACACCACCAGCTTGGAAATGGCTGCAGCCAGACATGATTTGATTAGTTATTTTGGCTGTACCACGGTCACTGTTTTTCTCATTTTCCTAATGGAGAAGACAATTGCATAAGCCTGATGGGAAGGGTATTACTTTTCTATTTTCCAGGAGGCCTATTGACAATGTATTTTGACTTTCGAGCTCTCTTTTTGTGCTGAATCCTGAAATTGACTTGATAGTATGAGGATCCAAAAGGCTTATATATAAGGGGTATTCCTGTATGCTAATCCAGATGATTTACATGAAGTTTATTCTCTGCGTTTGAAATTACGGCACATTTGCAACTTTCTGTTTGTTTTCATATTTCAAAGCTTCTTGCCCGAAAAAGACCATGTAAAACCTGGTATAGTCATAGCTATATAGATAACTGTGGTTGTAATGATGCTATCACATTATGTATTCTTTGAAATATGGAAATATAACTATGGTTAGTCATCAGTATATTGTTCTGCGGTTGATAAGTTTAGAAAACATAGTACTTTGTTTTTATTGTTGCTTGGTTGAGGGGGATTAGATTCCTACTATTTGAAGTACTTATTGTCATTTGTAATCATGTACGGAGCTCCTACTGGTTACAGCCTTATGCATGCTTATGCACTTGGATATTTGGATGTCAATTTGTATCCTACCCTTCTGTTAACTTATTATTCGTGATTTCTGCTTTGGGTTTGCTACTCTTCTTACTGTTTTGCCATGATATGTTTTGCATTTAGTCTATTTGTCCTGCCCTTTTACCTTGTGGAAGAATTCCCAACTTTGTTGGCTTAGGCATTTCTTTTTCTAAGATTGCATTTGACTTTTACTTCAAGTATGGCTTAAATCGTAATTCTCAGTCATTTATTTTTATCTCATATGCAGGGAAATTTACTGAAAATTCGGAGAGTCTATGATGCCTTTTTGGCAGAATTTCCACTGTGCTATGGTTACTGGAAGAAGTATGCAGAGCATGAGGCGACTAGCTCTACTGAAAAAGCTGTGGAGGTTTATGAGAGAGCTGTTCTGGGGGTGACTTACTCTGTTGACATCTGGTTGCACTATTGCCGATTTGCCATCAGCAAGTATGAAGATCCGGAAGTCATAAGAAGGTAAAGCTCTTTGTTTATCCATCTGTTTCTGTGCTTTTGGGTTAGTTTGGCCCACTCCTTTCTGTTCTTAGCCACCTTGGTCATTTCCTTTTCTTCTTTCTCACCGTGTCTTAATATGCCTGGAACAGTGATGCCCACGTGTATGGAGGAACGATGGAATAAGAGATTTATTTTGTCACTATCTTATTCATAGATTGTGAATTTTTTAGAACATGTCTCTCTTAAATGCACCTTTGGTAAGCCTAAGTCTTGGTGTTCTTTCTTTGGAAGAATTGAGTCATAGTCATCTAGTGCCCAACTTATGGCTGTATTTAGCTATGATATCGGTGCATCGATATGCAAATCGCTGCTGGGAAGATTCATCCAGTTATGGGCTGAGATGACCTTATCTCCTCAATTTGACGGACATTGTATGATTTATTTGAGGAAGGTAAATGTGGCATTTGGCAGCATTGTGTGCTGTTAGAATGAATTGTTTCTTCGATGTTAGCAGCGTGTCTACCTTTTTTTTCCTACTTATTATTTTGGAGTCAGCGATTCTAATTATGTCGAGTAATTTTGCTTGTTTTGCAGGCTCTTTGAACGAGGATTAGCTTATGTTGGAACTGATTACCTCTCTTATTCTCTGTGGGATGAATACATAGAATACGAGTATAGACAGCAGGACTGGTGCCGTATCGCAATGATCTACACAAGGATATTTGAGAGTCCAATTTTGTACCTGGATAAGTACTATAACAGGTAGTCTTAGTTCTCCATACTTCTTTTGTCTCATCATGAATCCAAGGCTTAATACTACAACATTAGAAACTAGATAGTACAATATATGATATTACATGGCAGAAAGGGGATGCCAATCCATATAGAAAATCAAGTTCTGGAGGAGGAGTCCTCTACGTCTAGAAAAGCATTTACATGAATACTTGGATCTTGTGTATACCAGAATTTTAAAGCAAAAAGCCAGGAATCCCCTGATTTTTACAAAAAGGCTTTCTGTATTGGTGGAGAATTATCTCCCTCCAAATCAGCCCCAAGGTTGGGGAAGGGGGGCGGGGGGAATCTAACTTGATTGGGTCCTTTGAGCAACATTTACTGCATGAAGTTTTTCTAGCTTGATTGGGAACCCTTTTTCTTCAGGTTGTGGGATTGTTTTTTTTTATGCACCTGAATCATGCATCTTTCATCTAAGAGTCAAAGCAGAGAGTGGTAAATAAAATAGGAAAGCCCAGAGAAAAGCGTCTTGTCCACTGCACTATCAAGTCAAACTATAAGAATTGTCTTCTGGCTGAAAGACCTGTCCTCATAATAAAGGAGGAAGTTACCAAAGAAAGAGGACATATAATGCTTTACTTGACATCTACAGTGACCTCACAGATGGTTAGATTTTGTAAATGTTTATAAACCCATTAATTACTCTCAAGGCTTCCTGAGGTATCACAATATATGTTTTCTGCATAACAAAAATAATGATAAAGGATCAAAAGCACATTTTTTACCTAAAAAAGAATGTTGTCTAGCGTGCCCTCATGTAATTTAGCTAGTCTGTGCTAGCCAATTTCTACTCCAGAATGGTTCTTTTTCTTGTTTAGTTTTTTAAAATCAGATGAATCGGACGTCTATTCTAAAGCATGAACTAAATTTGCATAGTTGGTCCTTATTGTATACCAATTTCAATGTTTAGCTGCCTTGTTGAAATAATTGGTATTTATGTGTTGGGTTTCCTCAAATACCTTAGGAATTTCTTCTGATTGCCTTAATCACATATATTTGCTGTATGATATTTTTCTTTTATATTTTGTAAGTCATTACCATGTGGCATGTCTTGAAATTGCCATGTGAAGGTTCTTTTCCTTTTGTTCAGCAGTAGGCTCTAATAATGCTTAACTAATTTGGTAAGTTTTACAAGTACTGTAGCGGAAAGACCTGCATTTTAGCTGGTACTAAGCACTGCTGTGGTTTGACATTGCAAATTCTGTCCAAGGTGCTGGTTGAGCTTCAACCGCAGTAGCTTATTTCATATTTTTTTTTATTGTTGCTTCATCTTAGTCCTTTATATGTAAGTTGTAGACTTCTGGTTTTTCATAATGGTTGATTTATGTTGACCGTTGTTTTCTTGGGTTCTATGCCATCTGAAGTGTGAATTCCTACAGTTGCTTGAAATTTGGGGTGGCTCTTTCTTAGCTTGTGTAGTTTGACTTGTCACGCGGATATGTACTCACTATTTCTTTGGATAAAAGTCTCTGTGTGCATAGCATCGTAAATACTTACTTGATTTGATATACTTTTGTAGTTGGTTAATTTTCCTTTTCTTCTTATTTTCATCTGATCATTTTACATTTCCAATTTGATGTCCTGTTCCGTTTAGAAAGGAATGGATTAGTGGCAAGCAAGTAACTTCCATTGATTTGTTGATCTGGCTTGAATGATCCTGCAGCTTTAAGGAATTGGCTGCCAATCGTCCTCTATCCGAGTTAAGGACTGCTGAGGAGGCAGCGTCAGCAGCCAGTATAGTATCAGAGGTTGTTGACCAAGTGAATGAAGGGGAAGTTCGTCCTGATGCTAGTGGACAGTCTCCTAAACTTGTAAGTGCTGGCTTAACAGAAGCAGAGGAGTTGGAGAAGTATATCGCCATTAGAGAAGAGATGTATAAGAAAGCTAAAGAGTTCGATTCTAAGATCGTTGGTTTTGAAACAGCTATTGGGAGGCCCTACTTTCATGTGAAGCCCCTGAATGTTGGAGAACTTGAAAATTGGCATAACTATCTGAATTTTATAGAAAGAGAAGGTGACTTTAGCAAGGTATTGGGATCTCTTGTCAATTTAATTATCACTATCATTTGATTTTTCAGCTGTGTTTGATATTCAGCATTGGCTTACAATCAGTAATATCTGCTGCATGATATGCTTTTTTGGGTAAACCGTTGGATGAAGCTACTTTTTAAACGGCAAATTGTACTGAGACTAAAGCATGGGCCTACCATATGGTTTCTTTGAGGCTAAGTATTTCAAACCCTCATTTGTCAGTGGACATATTAGGTTTGTGATGTCTTCCATAAATTCTTTTATTTTTAAAGTTCCAATGTTATGCATGCAGGTGTCTACTTATCTTCCTAACCATCTGTCTGTCAGGCAAGGAGGTTCCCTCCTTTCCTATTTGAGGGGCCTCTCTATTCCGCAACGGAGTACTTCTTATGCATATCTCCCCGTGCTTTGTGTTATTTGTCTATTTCTCTGGTGTAGCATGCCACAATGTAATGACATTGTAATTTTTTGTGGGTATCAGGTGGTAAAGTTGTATGAAAGATGTCTAATAGCATGTGCCAATTACCCCGAATATTGGATGAGATATGTTAAAAGCATGGAAGCGCATGGAAGTATGGATCTTGCAGAAAATGCACTTATCCGTGCTACTCAAGTTTTTGTTAAGGTATGAAACGTACTTTCTGTTCATACTTCTCGTGTTGCAGTTGTGGAAACTCGCTTCTTAGTGATTGGATTTTCAGTTCAGCAACATATTCTTTATATAAATTGGTCTTGGCTGTCATGTTCGGTTGCCTACATTAAATATACAGTTTGACTCTTCAAACATTTTATCGCCAAGCCTTTGGGCAGGATTTAGGTTGCTTGATCTTATGTCCTATTTGCAGTGATGATTAATTGTGAGACTTGTGTTGTGGATAATTCTTATTGCGGTCTGCTCTCAAGTTGTGTCGGTCCTTGTTTTTGTCACTAGTCCATATTTGAGTGTTCTTATGTGTTATCGTGTGAATGTTCTTGAGTTAGGGTTAGCTGTTTATGCACTCCCAATTCCATGTCTTCGCATTTGGATTCCTAGGCTAAGTAATATACCTGCTAAGTGCATGGTTTCCAGTTTTTATCTCCGCTCACTTCTTTTCTTTCTTTTCCTTTTCTCTTCCGAAACCTGGACACTTCTGCACCTTATGTGAATGTGCTCATGTGACCGTGCCAGTGTGTTGCACTCTTGTGGATGACTAAAGTGTTTGTGCTAAAGGTCTAGGCAAGTAGAAATTAGCGATCTTACTAAAAAGTTTACACGATTTGAAAGTTAATGCTCCAGTAGCAGTTTAAATGGAGTTATCTGGATTTGTTAATGGATTTAACTCATCTAGTTTCATATGACCTGTGAAACAAGCATCGATAGCAATGTTAAAGTAGTGGACATGAATTGCCTTTTTTCAAAAGTGGGGCTAATTGACTTTAAAAAAGAAAAAAACTGGCGGGCTCTATCTTGCTATTGGACATTAGTGCCCTGTATGAATCAGGGAGGGGAGGCAACAGCCATCCCTTGCTACCCCTCCATTTATCTCTGTCAACAAACAGACTTCTCCCTTGCATTTAGGAGCTGTATCCTGAAACGTATGAACTCTTGCAAATGTTGAGGTTAAATAGAGTGAAACCCAGTTTCTAGTGACAATTGTGTGCATGAAATGCTGGAGTTTACTGTGTTGCGGAAAGGTAGTAATTCATCTCAAAGTTAGTTGATTTCTATATTCGACTGGTAAGCTGGAATTAGGTTCTTTCTTTTGGATATGATAATATGTACTGCATAAAGACTACTAGAATCTAGTTATAGGGACAAGGTGGGGAGTGTATAGTATATTACAGAAATTAGATCACAAAAAAAAAACAAAATAAGGACTGCAAAAGGATTTTGATTTTGGAAGTAAACTGCCGTGAATTTCTTGTACTCCAACTGAGCTTTCTGTACTCCTGTTGACCCAGTGAGCTCTATAATTGAGATTGCCTGTGCTGTATTTATATGTTTGTGTTATCCACTTGCAACTGATCATTGAGTAAATTTCCAGAGACAACCGGAGATCCACCTTTTTGCAGCTTGGTTTAAGGAACATAATGATGACATCCTGGCTGCTCGAGCTGCTTATCAACTTGTCCACACTGAAATTTCACCAGGTCTGCTTGAGGCCATAATAAAGCATGCCAATATGGAAAGAAGGCTGGTAAGTTCATGGTTGTGTGTTTGGTTTGACTTGTACTTGCAACAATTAATTTTTGCCCCCTTTCAACGTTACAAACTTGACTTTCAGTTATATTGAACATCTATCACCTTTTCATAATAGTTTGAAGTCTTTTAAAGTCAACAAATTTTTTTCTTAATATTTGCTGAAGTTATATTTTATTCTGTCGACAATTCAAACATAGAACGTAATTTGTTTCAAATTAGCCCAAACTCAATCCTTTTTTTTTTGGTTGAATAGCATTAAGAATTTGATCCTGTTTTCCTCTTGACTTAAGAAGCTGCTATCCTTTTCTTTCTTTCTTTTTGTTGTTGTTGTTGTTGTATTTTTTTTTTTTGGGGGGGGGGGATTTTATCTTTCAGACCTTTGAGATTTATTATGAAAGACTCTTTAGGTCTGTTTGGTAGATCATTGTTTTGAGGGTCCAGGTTCTCTGTTATATAATTTCTGCTGAAAGGCATGAATCATGTTTTTAGTTTTTGGTATTTTTCTCATCTTCTCTCAATTGACTTACCTGTAGCCGGACTTGTAACTCTTTTTTGTTAGATTATTAAGGCAAGATAATTCTTGTGCTTGGGTCATTTACAAACTCATTCGAAAAATGCATTGCAATATGATGCTAACTTGGTATTTCATGCAACCATGTGAGATTTCCTAGATGAAATCAGCTATTTTCTTGTTGGTGATTGCATTAGGAAATTGATAATTTGCTGTCTTAGAAATAGAGGTTTGAACTCTTAACAAGGTCAATTGTACCAGTTTTATTTTGTGCAGTGGGGTATAGCATTGGGATTGTTAAAGATTCTTACGTTGATTGTGATATGCATTTTATGGCTTCTGGTATTTCAGGGGAACTTGGATGATGCTTTGGCGGTATATGAGCAGGCAATTGCTATTGAGAAAGGAAAGGAACACTCACAAGCTTTACCAGTGTTGTTTGCTCAGTATGCACGTTTTCTGTACTTGGTGGGTCTTGTACTATAAAATCTCTGCTTGTCTTACCTTTTAGTGCTGTCTATCTCTCTGCTTTTAATGCTGGAAGAGTGCCATGCCTCTGACAGGAAAATATATTTTTATTTTTGCTCTCATAGGGAATAGATATTTTCACTCATCTTCTGTTAGCTTTATGTTAGTTTGTCGATCTTTAAATTCCATTGAAGTCAGATGATTGAAAATAGAGCACATGGGGCTTATCGACTGAAGGATGAGCTGATCAAACACATTATTTTCGACCTTGCTATTATCATTGTAATAATTTCTGCCACTAGGTTTTGGAGCCCGTCTGAAAGGGTGGAAATCATGTAGTGCGGGAGCATTATCATGGTTTATTTATCTTTTGTTTTTTTGACATAAGGGGCTGGAGCAAGGATAGTCTTGTTTTTCTGAAAGGATGAGATAATCTGCTGTGCATTTACCTAGCTTTTGTATCTCTTGAGGTGCTGCTAGGGCCTTAAAGTCATATTCAAATTTAGATGAAATGTGAGGCTCAAACTAGCGTGTTGACCAGAAACCTAGCAGATGAGGTTCTGAGTGTTGGCATTTTTCACCTGTCTTGGTGTAATCTTTGTGTGAATTGGTCCATAGTGCGCAAACATTTGACTGCGTTTTTGTCGCACTCTACATCCTTGATGATCTTAGTTTATGGGGCAGCTGATCTTTATCAAGCACCTGAATGGGAAAATCTGCAAGAATGAATTGCTGTTGCTTGTCTGGTAGTGTTACAATATGACAGTCTTATGTGCAGATAAATTCTGAGAAAGCTATCTTTCTGCTGTAGGCATGTGCAAACAGATCCATGTTTGCTGTGACTGAATTTCATATGTTTGTCCTTTTGTTGGAGTGAATCTCTCTTGTTAACGGTGTATCTTATTTTTTTTTATTCTCTCTCTTTCCTTTGGTAGGCCACAGGAAAAGTGGAAAAAGCTAGGGAAGTTCTAGATGAGGCTCCTGAACATGTCCAGTTGTCGAAGACATTTCTTGAGGTGCTCCTGACTGCCTTGTCTCCTTACAGATAGGAGGATCTTTTTAATCTTTTACTCGTAAACCTATAGTAATGCTGATTATTTGCCGTTTTGGTTTGGGCAGAGCTTAATTTTGATGGAGACAGTGATGCCATTGCCTAAAAGAATTGATCACTTAGATACCTTGGTTGAGAAGTTCATTGTTCCCAACACTGACAGTCCTAATACTACGAGTATAGCTGAGAGAGAGGATGTATCTACCATTTTTTTGGAGGTAAAAATTTTAAGATTCTGGTAAACAGTGCATTTGTATGATTAATTATTGTCATTTTGTTCATTGTACTTGTTCTTTTGCAGAATGTTCCGGAACTGTTCTTTGCTAATGATGAAACTCAGAAAATTAACAACAAAGTCTTTTGGTTTTTACAAGTCAATTTTCTAGAAATGACCTTTTCACTAAAAGCACCAGAATGGGCTTTGTAGTCCAGTTATCCATTTCGCAATTTGCGAATGAACAATCACACCAAGAACTTTAATCATCGGACATAGTGGACCCTAAAATATAATCAACATTAACATCACCTTTATCCCAAACCAGTTGGGGTTGGCGGTCGATGAACCCAAAGCGAAAAGCTTAAAATATACTAAAATAAAAGTAAAAATATGGCTACCCTAAAATATAATATTGTGATATTTTTTTTTCTTGCTTTAATCTATTTTATTTTACTCTTTATGGATTTTTTTGGCTAGTGTACATTTGTTAAGATCTCAGAGGTTTATTTTTTTGATAATGATTCTGATTGAAGTCCTAATGGCTGAACATGGTGTAATTACTTTTTATGATATGATTCTGTGGCTTTTATCAGGTCATGTTGGTTACTAGTTAAGCTGGAGTACTATAGGTGCTTATTTAATGAATTTGTTTTGCTCATTCCTGTTTCACACAAAGGCATCGCGATATATCATATTTCTGTAGTCAATTCAACCCCTTATTGGATTGGGGGAAAAAGCTTACTAGAGGATCTGTTCTATATAAGAGATTTGCTTGGAATTTTCCAAATTATACAAGCCTGTTATGCTTTTGCACAGGAGATTGAGAAGTGAATGGTCTTTTTTTTTTTTGTTGGAACATTTAGGGAAAATTACACAAATGGTCCCTGAAATTTGTCCCAATGTGCAATGGTTCCTGAACTTTTGGCATGTTCAGTGTGGTCTATGCACTACTGGTAAATGTTCGATGTAGTCATTTGGTTTTCTCAAATGACAAATCAGACGTTTTGATGACATGGATTATTATATGCCAAGTTGGATTTTTAAAAAATGACAAGTCATCATGTACATCCTTTTTTCTTTTTAAAATCTACTCTAGACAAGGACAAAAAATTAGGAGTTAATATGTCCTGGATTTTTATATCCTTAAAAGTAGTGTAATAACTTATGCGAATAATAATCTTCGTTTTACTATTATATTTGTTCATTGTTCAAACTTAACGGATTGGAAGCCACATCAACAGATTTCGTTAACTTGAAGTAACGGAGGGACAATGTTGAATATTTACATATAGTCTGGGTACTAGATTAAATATTTACCGATAGTTCAAGGTCCACAATGAACAAACTGAAAGTTTAAAGACCACATTGCATAGTGGATCAAAGTTGAGGGACCACTTTGTGTCATTTACTTTTATATTTATACTTGCTATTGAATCATTTCAAGGGTCAAAGGTGATCCAGCAGAGATTGTAGTGTGATTTACGAATCATGCAGATCGAGGTCATTTTCTTGCCATTTCTGTTGCAGTTTCTGGATTTAGTGGGAGATGCCCAGGCTATAAAGAAGGCTCATGATAGACATCTTAAGATCTTCCTGCACAATAGGTTGGCTTCACAGTTGAAAAAGCGTCAGGCAGAGGATGTTCTAGCTTCAGACAAATCTAAGCTAATGAAACCTGATGCTACTGCTCCTCCATCTGTCCAGTCTTTGATGGGTGCATATCCAGGTGTACAGAACCAGTGGACAGCTGGTTATGGTGTACAACCACAAACTTGGCCGCATGTTACCCAAGCACCGGCACAACAATGGAACCCCGCCTATGCCCAGCAGACGGTAATTTACAGACGTATATCCAATGCAATATTCATACATATCTATATCTTGCTCTGTCTGATGTTGCAATTCGATTGCTGTTGTGCCTGTTGGACAATTTTGTGATAAGTACAAGTTTACCTTTGGGTAAAAAAATACTCTCATTTGCATCTCTAACCTGTCCCTTGGCTTGCTTGCTGTACTGTGCTGTATGCATATGATCTTTTTGTTGCTTTACAATACAAAATAAACACCTTGGTGTAAAGATGTGTTGGTTGAAGAGGTGTGGATGTGCATGAAATGTAAATTTTTTTTTTACTTGCCTTTAGAGGGGAACACATGGCTTTTGGTGCGGAACAACCTTTTTCATCTGCTTCATAAGTATTTCAATTTTTGCTAATTTACCTTTTACCTATCTGGCAAAGCTTTTGTTGCAAATGATGGAAGAAAGACAATAAAATGTGGAATAGGTGCATTGAGCTTTCGTAATGTGTCACTTGCATTGGTCCTTGTCGCGTACTGGCTGAATTCCAGTGACTGCTTCAATGATTAGATGGCAACTATGACCTGGCTTTTTTAAATCTTCTGCTTATTATGATAGTGTGGCATTGGCTCTTGGTATCCTTCTCATACCTTGAAATTTCTCCACCGTAAAACAACATGATCATTTTGATCCTCACTGTCCTTGAATTAGGCTGCATATGGTGGTTACCCTGCAAGCTATGCTACTCCGCAAGTATCAACATCGGTGGCACCAACTGCCTCATATGGGGCTTATCCTCCAACTTATCCTGTGCAGGTACTGAAAACTTTAGCATTTAATATTGCTGTTTCTACATATATATCTTGCTTAAATTCTTCATATAATCTGCAAGATTTAACATCTAGAATTTAGTATGGAAACAAGTGGGCAGAGAATACTTATGATGATCACTTTTATTGGTGTTTGCTTTTCGTTCTTTGATATTGGGGTTTGTCATTAAGTCACATGTCAGTGTTACTAGTTGGAGTTTTATTGGATTTAGTTGTCGGTATTTACAGTTTGTAAAAAAAAAAAAAAGCTTCTTTTCTTGAATGTTATATGTTATTTCACGTGACATGACTTTGGAAGCAGTTGCCTTGGTAGCTTATCTTCGATTTGGAGGCAATTGCTATTATTGTGTTTTGTTGGGTAATGATGAACCACCAAAACCTATTTTGCTCACCTGCATAAGCTCTAGACTCGCAATTGCTGGTTGTGTTCTTTTAAATGGTAAAGTCTTGGAGTAGCACTAATGGCAGTCTCTAATGATAAATTAGGTAAGAGTCGTCCTTTTTTTTTTCAATACTGTTGAGTTTGCTTGGAGTTGTCTTTGCTATGCGCATGGACGTAATTATTCAACAGGTGTAATTAAAAAGGAGAGTGACAATAGCATTGCTGTTCAGTAGCTACTGACTAACGAATATCACTGGCGAGGGATAAGCCATGATCAATATTTTTCTTTGTCTGTAAATTTATGGTGATATTAAGAGCTGAAGTTTTGCCATAATGTAATCAGGCCGCTCCACAGCAGAATTATGCACAACCAGTCGCCACAGCCACAGCAGCCCCGTCTCAGCAAGCAGCGTCAGTGCCTCAGGCTTATTATGGGACTTACTACTGAACAGGGATAGCAGCAGCATCCTTGTTTGCATGATTGTTGTATAGAACACTCGTCACTAGGTCTCACGAGAATTTACTTCACCTGTGGTTTTTGAACCCAGCGAGGGGGAGCTGACGATGTCGTTGGTAGAGCAGAAGAGCGGACTCTTGTTCTTGATCATGTCGGTCTGAATGATTGCTGCTATGGTCATTGTCTTTTGACAGCGGTATCTGAGTTAGGCTGTCTGATGATACTCGTGGGGATGGATAGTCGTTCCTCTTTTCTGTTCTTTTCTTTTTACCTTTTCCCGGATTGTTTAGGCCCTGCTAATTTCTGTGTTTCTGTTTCTTCCACATTTATGATTAGTGTATTTGGTCCAAAAAGAGCGATGCACGTTTAACGCGGTGCTCGGATCTTTCTTACATCTCCCAATGCATTAGCTTGTTAAACTTATTGCTGCCTTTGTTTTCTCATAATCCTGTTAACTCACTGGGAGAACTGAATTGTGGGACAGGTCGGAACGAGGCAATAGATACTAGATACTCTAGACGTAGGTTCTTCATGGCGTAGCGTGTCCCGAGTATCGATATCTCAGTCTCTCTTTCGTTTGTGGACCGATTGAGTGCCATCTTCATCCTTGCCAAAAGTTTGCTGTCCCGAAGTGACCGAATGAAATGGTTCCCCCGAAGGAAATGTAGCTTTCGCTAGATTAGTCTCGGCTTTCCTCAATGTAAATCTTGGAGCTTGGCACAGGATATGTCTTGAGTGCCCAAGACAAAACACGGTACGTAAAAATTAGGGTTTTGTGTATAGTCTCTCTTCACAGCAGCTTTCGAGCAAAATAGGAACGATTTCGGAATCATTCCAAGTCATAGGTTTCTTTTATATGAAAGGAAATGATTGGAGATCGAATCATGGAGGAATAGGTCAGATCTTAGGCCTAACGAAAGGTCTGGGACAATTAGGGCAAAAAAAAAAAAAAAAGGAAAGGGCTTTACCCTCCGCCACAGAATTCCCCCATTTCGGGATGATGATGCTGTGGGCTTTTTGAGACCCAATTTTTCACCACGGGAGTGCAAAATCTAACTCCCCTCAAAAGATTGTCTTCATCCAATTACGGCAAATCAAGGTCAGCACATGCCAGAGATTGACTGACCCAATCAAGATCCAGATCGCCAAACAAAAAGGAAAAAAAAGAAAAAAGAAAAGCCTGCCCATTTTTTTGTCTGCCTTTTTTTCAAAGTTATGGTACGAAGTCCAGATTGATTCTTCCTAACTTGGGATATCTTTTGATAAAAATAGATTTTTGTGTTAGGGAGACCGAAAATGATGATGAGCCCAGATCTCTTTCTCTCTCCAGCCGCCTCCTCCTCCTTCTCCTCCTCCTCCTGTTTTTAAATTATCGTTTTCCATATCATTTAGGCTATTTTGCACGCCCGACGCTTTTCCTTTTGAGCCGCGCTCTCTCTCCTCTTCCGCACCTATCAACCCTAACCATCTCTCTCTCTCTCTCTCTCTCACTCTCTCTCTCTGAGATTTTTAGGGTTTTTGCCTCCCTGCTGTCGGTCGACCTGCTCGATCTGGTCTCTGCTTGGGGCTTGAGCTTCTTCTCCCTCCTCCCTTCTCTCCTTTTCTTCTTCTTCTTCTTCTTTTTTGATGCTTCTGCTGGGGGCTGGCGAGGACTGAGATTCAGTGAGCGGTTCGGCAATGGCGACTTCGTACACCGCCCCCGTCACTGCGATGCAGGTGATTCGCTCGACGCGCTCTGTGATTCGAACTCGGCGGCTGCTGGGGTCGGGCGAGAGATTCCGAGGTTGATGCTTATCGGGGCTTGCTTTCTTTTTCTTTTTTTTTGGGTGCGCAGGTTGGTTCCTACTTCGTCGGCCAGTACTATCAGATTCTGAAAGAGCGTCCCGAGCTGGCGCATCAGTTCTACACGGAGACGAGCTCCATGGTTCGGGTCGACGGCGATAGCAGCGAGTCCGGGTCGACCATGCTGGTGAGTGGTCCATGTGAGTTGAGTGGATGCGCTGGAGTGATGTGCTCTAGTCTCGTTCTTTTGTTCTAGAACAGTCGTCAGAGCTCATTTCTGCTGATTGCAGTAGCTTTTGGCTAGTGATGTTTAGTCTCCCTCCCTCCCTCCCTCCCTCTCTCTCTCTATAGATATATAAATATGTATGTATGTATATGTATATGTATATATATAGGCCTTGTGCGAGCAAGTCCTGAAATTGCTGTTGTTGAGTGGTCCATATTGGAGGTCTGTGTGAGGGTGTGGTTTTATCTTTTCTCCCGAACACGGTGTGATTCCCTTTGTCTCCAAATGTTCGCTGTAGATTAAAACATTCGGGTACTTTAGGCGGCACTTCCAGTTTGAAAAAATAGTCAAGAATTTTATTAACTGAGAATTGGTTTCTACAGTTCCTCTCTGTTAGGTTGTCATGTCCACTTCTTTGTGGGGATGTGATTCTATTCTTTATCAGAATGTTTCTGCAATTGTATTATGACCAAAATTTATGTGCTAAGTGGAGAAATCCCACTTAGGGGCACGGAAGAATGTAGCTACCCACATAAAAAATAATCATACGAAGTAGTCATCTACAGAACTAAGTTAGAGCACGAAACCTTCTACATACTCTATCCAGAAAATTGATGTCAAATTCTTGACAGAGTTTTCGTGGTGACAAAACATTGCCCGTGTTTAAATCCTTAGTTCCCTTTTTTCGGGAAGAAGAAGGCCTCGCAGACTTGATCAGAGCCAATGACCTGAAAGTAGTAGCATCTCATCGAAGGCGGCAATGGCTGCTGGTTGTTTGTGAAGTCTAACACTACCCATGATATACATGACCTTTTTTTTAATCATTTTTTTCTGTGACATGGTTTCTATCAATTGTTATATCGGCATTAGTGGCTAAACCTTTAAAATCAACTCTCTTTTCCTTTTTATCCATTCAACTTTTGCCGAACTTTGTTACTTTAAATTTGAGCCTAATGGTATTGATTTAGTTGAATTTGTTAAATTATTTTCTCCCTTTCATTTGTAGCAAATCCATTCTCTTCTCACGTCACTGAACCTAGCTACAATCGAGGTCAAGACAATAAACTCTCTTGAATCTTGGAATGGAGGTATTGTGGTGATGGTCTCTGGTCTGGTTAAAACTAAGGACTCTATCATCCGGAGAAAGTTTGTGCAAACCTTCTTTCTTGCACCCCAAGATAAGGGTTTCTTTGTCCTCAATGATATCTTCCAATTCTTCGAAGATGCAACAGTACCTCAACACTCTGCACCCATGGTATCAGAAAGCAGAATTGACGTGCAGTTAAATGCATCAAGCCCTGTCGTGGATCCACCAGGTAAATACGAGTAATATGTTGGAATATGCTACATTCTATTTGGAAAGTGTTGCGACTGCCAGCCTGCCACTGCCTTGGAGTTGCAGTGTCATTGAGAGGGTCTCCTTGTAATTGTTGATGTCTCTGCTTGCTGTCATGGAATATTTTCTCTTTACCTTGCCCAAAATGTTGATTGCGTGTGCCTTTATATTATCAACATGGGCAATGGTTTTTTTCCTGTCAAATTTAAATTAATAAAATAGCTCTACTTAAAAGGGGTATGACAACATGGAAAAGGATAAAGATCGGAAAGCCTTTATGCAACAAGTGCGTGATTCCTTTCAAATAATTGTCCCATACTTAACACACAGTCTGCCACAATTGTGTGGGGTTGCTTAAACATGAAGAACTCCCAAGCCTTCGTTTTCACATAGGTTTAATTTCTCCTCTTGTTTCTGCAATCTAACATGGTCGTTGGCAGTTCACAACTATGTTTTGGAGGAAGAGCCAAGGGAATATGTGAAGACAGTAAATATAGAAGATAATCTGGATGACGAATACAATCTGCAAGAACAACAGCACTTTGATGAAGTCGAAGCTGAAACTGCTTTGGAAAATGCCTATGCGGAGGACAATTCTACCTCTTTTCATCCTCTAGATGCCGTTCCTCTTGCTCCAGATGCTGTACTGGATGAACCTGCGGAAGAACCTCAAAGGAAAACCTACGCTTCTATCGTATGGATCTGCTCTGTTGTTGCTGCTTATATGTGCTTGTTCTATTATCCTTCTTTTATTTGTACAACTTGTTTGATGCTATTTGTTCTTATGCATTGCATGTATAGTACATGTTAATTAGACATGTAAGTTTGAATCTAGTCATGCCTGATCTGCATGAAATGGTGACTAGATGTAATTTGGCAGACGATTGTGGTTGTGCTTATCTCTATGGGCATATAGTTGCTTGACTTGACTATTAAGTTAAATATTTGTCAGAAGAGAGACTAGCTTCTCTGACCCATTTTATTGTCAGCTTTAATATTTCTGAAGGGTTCAGATGTGGAGTTTGAATCAAGTATATCATCTGCGCAAATGAAAGGATCGTTTTTCTGTGGGTGTAAATAATTAAATTGCTTGGTATCTGAAATTTCAGTTGGTAATAAGATATCCTGCGGATCATGTTCAGTTGATGGTGAATGGTTAACACCCTCATGTATGTGAGACATTTTGGGATCACCAATTGGGAGCGGAGTGCTAGTTATGGAATTGCATATGACTTGTGCTTTAGATTGGTTGGTTTTATGTTCAGGGCACAGGGAAAAGAAACTTGTTGAATAGATGATGCAAGAACAAATTAGGGGCTGAGGATGTAGCCCTTCTTCTTTTTTCCATGATGTGATCTTTTATGATTTTTTTTTAAAATAAATAAAGTCTTCTTCTTTTGTTTTTGCTTGATGTGGTCTTAATTGTTCTATATGCTTTATGCTTGCCAGTTACGAGCTTCGAGGGCACAGTCTGCATCAGCGGGCACTGCACAGCCATCTTATGGCAGAACTCTTCCCAACATGTCGGATTGGGAATATAATCCACAGCCGACGGTTCAGCCACCAAAACAGGTGTCTTATGCTGAGCCCGTACCAGTTGTTGAGGCAGCAGATGATGGTTTTGGTGAAGATGAAGGTTGTATTCTGTAAATTTGTCTTGATGTTGCTGAATGTTTATCTACATGGACCATTATTATGCATTATCACTGGAGTCTTGTAGAAAGGCCCATTTTGAAATTGGAGTTTATCATTTCTGGCAGGTCTTTCGAAATCTGTCTATGTGAGGAATTTGCCCCCAACTGTTATGAATGCAGACATTGAGGAGGTTTTCAGGAACTTTGGCACCATCCGGCCAGATGGTGTTGCTATCAAGATACGGAAGGTTCTGACCCACTTAGCATTGACCTTTTTCCTTTGCTCTGAGCCACTTGGCATGGACTTGATATGTAATGTTGGAGGGGGCTAAATTTGGAATGAACATGCAGGAAATTGGTGTTTGTTATGCTTTTGTTGAGTTTGAAGACCTTTTTGGTGTCCAGAATGCATTAAAGGTAGCTCATCAATTACTCATTGCATTTGCTTTACAGCTATTTATGTTTATTTATTTAGTTATTGTGTAGCGGAGATTTGTTATTGTGGATCCATTTTTTGAGCTGTCATCCTTCTGTCCTTATGTTAAGACCCAAATATCTATCCACACATTGAACATCATCTGTTAAGAAACATGCTTGATCTACATTGTGGACACGTTCTCCAAAAGCTTAAGCTGTTGGGAAAGCCGGTTTGTTCACATGGTATCCATTACTTCGGGTCAAGGGTTCAAATTATCTCATCTGATGTTGTGATTATGTCTATGAGTCTTGTCTGTCTTCTGGCAGCTGTCATTCAGTATGTTAGATGCCAAAGGTCTGGCTCTGGCTTACATGTGTGTAGTCTTTAATTAAAATGCTTGATATGCACGATTTAATCATTTACCAGAATCTTAAAATTTTGAGTATAATGGCTAACTTTATAATCCCGGACTTTTGTGATGCATGCAAGTGTTGTATGAATATATCTATTAAAATTGACTCTGTAATTAGAGGGGACTATGTGCATGCATGCTCTGTATCTTATAATTGATTTGGTTACTTGCATAATTTACTTCAGAAAGTAGATCTGTTTGGAAAACAACATGGTTATAGCTTTGTTTTTAAATTGTAGGCTTCTCCTGTTATGGTGGCCGGAAAGCCAGTCTACGTTGAAGAGAGAAGAGCAAACACCACGGGTGGTGCTCGAGGAGGAAGTATGTGGCGTTATCATTTTTTTTCTTCTTTTAACTTCTTGCACTTTATAACTAGCTGCTTCCCCCCCCCCCCCCCCCCCCCCCCCCCCCCCCTCTTTCGTAGTGAAGTGTTCTACGATGATTAGGGATGATCTGTTTCGGATCTGGTCCATTTCCACCCATGTATTGAGAACCAGACCGGATGGTCTTGGGATAGGACCCGGCGGTTTAATGGTACTGGTGGATTTATTAGTAAGGGTGAGCGACACGGATTTTAATTATAATATATTGATTGAAATTAGGTTTAACATTTAAGAAATAAAAAAATTCATTGGTCCGGTCTGGGGAACTGGGAACCTGACTGAAATTCATTGGTTTCAATTTTATGAAATTGGGAACCAGACCAAACTAGCCAGCTCGATCCGATCCGGGCAGTTCTTGGTTCGATCAGTTTGTCTGCTCATCCCTAATGATGATATGGTTAACTTTTCAAAGTGTCTTCAAGATTGGTAGCAGTAGCTGGGCCTAGTTCTTAGCTTCATCTCTCTTGGTGTATTTGGTTGTTTAATGTAAATGACCGTCTGTATGGAGAGAGAGCTAGCTTTTGCAGCATCTTCACCATCTATATACAGGCTTTGTCTCTCGGACTATATGGGGAGAGAGAGTGGGGGAGGGAGGGAGAGAGAGAGAGAGACTAGATTTTATGGGTTATATGGATAATTTCCTTCCCTTATGGAAAAATAGAAAGAGAGATTGTTGATGTCGCGATTAAGCCGTCAAAGTTTGAGTGACATGTCTCTGCAATCTTGATTATGCTTCATGAGCATCTTTTTGGAGACAATGAAGATTATATTATGCTTATGAATCACTGTTAACTTGTTTATTTGACAATGCCAGGACGAGGAAGAGGCAGAGGCGGATACCAAGCAGAGGGCCTAAGGGGACGCCTGGGTGGTCAGAGTTTGGGCAGGGGAAGCAACCTGGATAATGACTACAGCCGTCCAAGAGGCAATGGTTCTTACTTCCGTGGTTCACAATGAGTACTCGTTCGATCGTTTTGAACCGTTGTAGCTGTGGCCAAAGGCTCGTTAGGTTGCTATGGTGATTCCATGTATGATGGTTTCCTGAAGTCGTGGTCTGTGCTTCTTGAGGTGTGTTTCTTCCCTTTTGGCATGATTAGATTGTTAAAGACCTTTTTCCTTCTGGCCCTTGCGGGGGGGATGCTTAGATGAGCCTTTCCCCTTGAATGGTTTTTGTGATGCAATTCAAGTGGGAGTTTTGGGCCCTATTGAGCCTTTGCACTGTGAGGGGTGTAACAAGAGCCTGGAGTTATGGTCAACATCAAGCCCTTATAGGGTTTTTCTTGTTTTGTTCCCTCTGCGTATGCTTCTGTCGGTGCCCTCTATCATGGGGGGCAAGAGTTTCTTAATTCTTGAGGGGTTTATGTGAAAGGCTTATTTTGCTGTTTTTCGTTATTAAGCGAGACTGTTACGCCAGTTGATTTGATCTCATCACCGAATCCCGAAGCTGGTGGAATTCCTATCTTGGCCATAAGTAGTGAGCCTTCCGCTTGGCTAGCACCGCTATCAGTCTTTCGACTTCTTCGGCGATACCTTCCCAACAGACCTCTTGGGAGCTCCGTTCTGGATTGAGTAGTGCATGGCATAGAAATCAATAATTAGAAGGCCCGTTCCAGCTTTACCAATCGAAGCACAAGATTGTATGATCTTATTGAGCTGAGGGATTACTTTCTGCACAGAAAATTATAAGTGTTGGAAGATACAGGTGGGTGGTTGAGAATAGATTTATTTAGTTGCCAAAAATAAAAGTTGGGAATTTTTTTTCATATACTGGCTAAAGTTAATTTGCGCAACATGAGGTAATTCCATGAGATTTTAACTAAGGATTCTATTCACGGTTCTAACATTTTGATTTTTTTAGGGGGGCAATTAATTTGTTGTGCATATTTTGTGCCGGCTTTCAATTTGGACCTTTTTACTTTACACTTGGTCAATAGTGGTCCATGACTTCAGTTTCTGGTCAAAATTAGCACCCAATGTCATTTTCAGGACCTTCGTATTCCAAAATAAATCCCTCTGAAAAGGTAATTCCGAAGATAGGTATTCGCATGATTATGCCTAAGGATTCCCAAACTGGACTACTTATTCCGTCTCTCTTTTTGTTTTTCTAAGTAGGACGTGAAGATATGCGAAGTGTAGACAATTTTTCTGTAACATAAGACAAAATAGTTTTCACGTTTTCTATTCTTAATTTCATTGTAATTTTTGACTTAAGTGAATGACAGCCCATGGTACGGTTATTTTTAGATTTTAATTTTATTCTGAAGGATTTTACATGTGTTGAGTAGTAAAACCCAAATAAAAATTAGTGGTTTGAGTGCAACATCGTTTTCAAATTTAGAAGAGCAAAGGCTGTGGAAAAAGGGTTAAAATTTGTAACCGTAATTTTAGGAGAGAGGCAAATCTGACTTGGATGCGAGCAAACCTTGGGGCATGAGCGTGGCAATGAGAAATCTAGTTTGAGGAATTCTTTTGAGAGAAATTCATTTTGAAACTTAGCTTTCTAGCACAATCTATTTTGAAAAAGCAGTTTCAATTCTGCAGGCGAAAAAAATTAACCAAATGGCACAACTAGCATAAAAGATTGACCATAGTGCCAAGAAAGCAGCTAGCATAACCATCCATTGCTCACTGAGCAGTGAGCATTGTGACCGTTACGCAAGCATTTCCTTCTTGCGAACATGTATGCTGATCGAACGACACTTTCCATTCATATGTAAATCCTCAAAAGCCACTAATTTCTAAAAACAAGGTAAACATCTATACCTTTGTTTTTGGATCAATATCCACGTTAGCAATATTAATGAGCTATTCTTATTTTTTTTCCTCTAGTTCTAATTAGGAACCTTTTTTTTTGGGGGGTCGAAAAATTAGGAAACTTTAAAAGGCATAAAAATCCCTATACTAATGTTCAAGAAGGGGAAGCTCCACTCACCCTGTGCCCATCCACTTTGGAGGACAAGTTAATCGTGCACAGTCAAAACCCTTTCAAAAGATAGATGTACTCACTCTTGGATTTGCCTGTCCAGGCTTGGGAAGTATCATTATATTACCGCTCCTATACAAATTTTCGTCTCATAAGAAATTTCAAGTCCATGACTCAATGACACATTTACCCAAGTGGCACCTGAGTGCAAAATAGTTTTTTTTTTGGCCAAAAGAGTGCAAGACAGTTGACATGTGTAAATTTTAACGGAAGGTAGATTTGGACCAGAGGTACCGGTTTTGGGAATTTTCGCGAGGCCGAAATTAGCCCGTGGTAAATGTACCGTGGAACATCGATCTCGAGATTGTTTGTGAGATGAAAGTTAACTTAGAGTTGGGTTACGTTTGTTTTGCAAAAAAAATGAATGATTTGAAAAACCTTTTTCCGAATAATAATATTTTACATCGCTTACAAAAAATCAATAAATAAAATTCATTTCTTATCGTTCAATAAAAAAAAATTTCGACATAAATTGTTATTGCTGATAAAAATATTGTTTATTGATTAATTCTTTTAAGCGACACAAACGATTATTTTTAGAAATTTTTTTTAAATCATTCATTTTTTATGAAATAAGTAGAATTTTAATGCGTCGTCTACAACCAATTTCACCAATTACTTATTAGGGATAATCGGCCAAGATGGGTGGTTCCATTTCTAAAATCGAGAACCATCCACTAAGAACCGATTTCATAAAATGCGAACTGTAAATCACTCGCTCGTTCTATAGATCCACCCAATAATCGAACTGCCGGTTGGATCCGTGGAATTGGCCCTCGTCGAGAAGACCATCACTCTTGAGGTCGAGAGCTCCAACACCATTGACAAAGTCAAGGATAAGATCCAAGACAAGGAGGGCTTCCTGTCGGACCAGCAAAATCTGATCTTCGCTGGCAAGCAGCTCGAGGAAGGAATCCACTCTCGACCTTGTGCTCAAGCCTAGGGGAGGCATGCAGATCTGGCGATGGTTGCCCTAGCCCGAGGCTCGTGAGGGAAGCCCTCACCTAGCGCCAGCAGAGGTCGAGGCTGGGTTGGGTAGAAAGGAGAAAAGAAAAAAAGAAAAACAGAAAAAAGGAAAATCAACTAATAATTTTCGAAAATATTAAAATATCATAAAAATTATCAACTTTAGTGTCGGCGATGCCATGTAAAATGTCCAACGTCCACGTCAGCAAATGCTAGCCAATATGACTGAATTGGCAAAGTGTGAAAAGGTTTAAGACTGAATTGACAAATTTAAAAGATTTATGACTAAATTGGTAAAAATATAAAAAGTTAAGGACTTTTTTTTTTTGACAATTTTCTCACAACACTATCGCGGGAACACATTGCTTTATTAACTTGGTATCCCTTGAATTTGAAATATGGGGAATTTGCTTTCTTGAAACCTTTTTTCAGCATGTGAGTGAGTGAGAAAACCCAACCCTAAGGCACGGGTATACAAACACTCCAATGAGCCCAAGACCAAGCTTACCGGACCTTGATTTTAACATGTAATGTGTCTGTAAGTTTTCATTCCTTTTGTAGGAATAGTACCAACAATTGTTTGATTTGTTTTATATTACCAACTGTCATAGTAAATCACGGATAATTGCTTGCGTAGTTTATCCGCGTATTAAAGCTATTGCCTCTTTCAGCGCGTTATCAATGTTAATTTGAATGATTTACCAACTTTTCATGGATTAAACTTCCATCTAGTTTCAACTTATATGAAATTACGTAGTTTTGTTATAGCTAGTTATTGATGCTGCGCAATCTTCAACTTTTCGTTACTTTTACTGATATGTGCTGTTCCTATTACAAAATGTTAGTCCCTGGTAGACTGGTCGTGTTCTGACATGAATTTTGGGCCAAGATGAGACTCCTAGAGTTTTCAAGCCCAATGCGTTGGCCCAAATCCCACAAGCCCATTGTATTTCCAGGTAGTGCATGGCGCACACAGAACACGGAATCCCCAGTGACCAAATTTTTATCTTCTCCACACTCAATCTATCCAAAAGCTAGGGACGTCCTTCAAGCGAGCGAATGGTCGACAATCCTACAACAAGACAGTTCTCCCAAAATACCACACCCTTTTCAGACCCATTTTTCTCTCTCTCTCTCTCTCCCTCTCCCTCTCTCACTCATATCAATGGCATCTCTTCAATCTCTTGCCTTCTCTTCCCCAGCCTCTCACTACCATCAGCAACAGCCACGCACCCACTCAGGTAGATTCTTCACTCTTCTTGCTGCACTTCGCTTCATTTTGTGAAGTTTTGAGTGCCAAATGTGGTGGTACTGCTTTTCTCAAAGTGATTCTGGAGTGTATTTTCTATGGCCATATTTGTTCTTCTGTGTTCAGTTTCTTGCTGCACTTCACTTCCTCTTGTGAAAATTTGAATGCCAAATGTGGTAGTGCAGCTTTGTCAAAGTGATTTTAGAGTGTTCCCTTTTACTTCTATGACCATATTTGTCCAGTGTCTGATGACTAATCAATGGGGTTCAGTGCTCATGTGATGTGCTTTTTCCCATGAAAGGATTATGATTTTTACTCATCTGAGAAGATGTTCTATATTGCCTTTTCATGTACATTTAAAGCTTTAGGCTTGACATAGACTTTTTCAACTCGATGTAAGAGAGGCCTCTAGATGTGCTGTGAACCACGAAATGTCAGTGCTTAAGGTGTTAGCCAAATGAGAATTTCGCATTTTTGTCAAGGATACAGTTGGTAAGTGAGGACTATGGATGCTTCTGAAAGAAATATAGTGCAGATGCAATGGGGCTCCATTACAGCAGATGAATGCTTCTTTTTTTTTTTAGGGTATCGAATTCTGTCATATATACTTAATCAGGAAAAAAAAAAAACGACATTGCTTAAACATTGGATACGACATTATGCTTGGAAACCTTGCCTCAACGGGTAGAATTAAGACAATTGTAAAACCAAACTTTTAAAAACGTATTCTCATATCGAGAACAACTACTGACCAAGATTGTTCAAAATGTATGTGAATTTGTGCATATTGTAAGCCTCCTTGACTCTAGATGTGCATGTCGGCTATAAATTTTACTAATATGAAATCGAGATCTCAAGAAGGGAGAATCATCTTTCATGGAGGATGGCAAGTGCTTGGAGAATGACATCATGTACCAAGAAAAAGAAAGGAAAATTGAATATACCGCAAAGGGCAAAAAAAATGAAAGATTTGGAAAACCTTTTTCCGAATAATAATATTTTACATCGCTTACAAAAAATCAATAGACAAAATTCATTTGTCATCGTTCACAAGAAATGTTTCGACATAAATTGTTGTTGCTAATAAAAATATTATTTATCGATTAATTCTTTTAAGCGATACGAACTAATTTTTTTGGAAAAATATTTTTCAAATAATTTATTTCTTACGAAATAAGTGGAACTTTGATGTGTCGTTTAGAACTAGGTTCACCATTACTTATTAGGGGCGATCGATTTCAGAATGGGTGGTTCTCACCCTAGAACCGAGAACCACCCAGTAAGGATTGATTTCGAAAATTGCGAACAGCGAACTACTCGCTCATTCTATGGATCCGCCTAAGAACCAAACTATCAGTTCGGTTCGGTTCTCGGTTGGATCTATAGAACCGGTCCTTCCGAGCTCTAACATCAATTAAAAAAATGCACCGACGAAGATCATAGCCTGGAGAGAGACTAAATCCATATGTATCTCGTGGACAATACTTGTGTGTTTTGTCGCATAGGTTTTGGTTACAAGGGAAAATAGCATTGGCAAAGGAGAGACTCTGTTGATGGTAAAGGACGGAATCGTTTAGAAGGGCACTTAGAACGTCGACAGCTTCTCAAAATTAGACAAGGAATTCTCGAAGATGAAAGAATTCATAGCGAGAGACTAGAAATGTTATTTACTCTCAATGTCCTGATATAAGCATGGGCTAAACAATGGATGTTATAAATCTCCTCCCCTCACTTGCCTCATGATATGCTCCTATACTGAAAATATCCTCACCAAGTTTTAGTAACATCTGTCCTTCTAGTCCTTCTAGGATGGAACAGGGTTGCGCAAGTTAGCGAGTGACTCGATTTATTCTTTCATTAATGTTGTGAAGACTAGCGAATGAGAATCCATCGATTAATAAGAGGTGGTGTATGTCATTCATACAAGAAAATACGACTCTAACAAATTGGTCTGGTTTGGTTGGATGATTCTCGCTTGAAACCATGAATTGAACCGGTATCCATCGGTTCTAGAAAATTAAAATTGGGAACGGGATCGATACCAGCTGATTATCATTCAAAATCAGTCGATTGAGTACAGTCCGATCTAGTTTAGGTGGATCCCAAATTTTTTCTCACGCCTACTACTTACCGATATCTGCATATTTTCAAAACAGCGCTGCTCATTATTTTGGTATCATTGGACCGACGTCGGAGCTGAAAAATCAGAGTGGCTTAGCTGTAATTTTACTCAACATCGAGGGGTATAACAGTAATCATGAGAGGGAATCGAATCCTTCCGGCATTTTCCTTCTAAACTTTTTTTCCGGGGGTCAAAACAGAGCGCCACCCCCTACCTTTCGACGAAAGACGATGGCGCTGCTACAAAAACAACGAGAGGCCCTATCAAGAATGCTCCACAGCCTTGCCGACTACAATGGCGTGCGTTACCCTTTAAGCCCATCTTCTCTTCTTCTTCTCTCTTACTTTTCTCCGGCGGAGATCGAGACGGAGAGACCCGTTCTTGATCCGATACGCTGCCCGAAATAGAGGGAGGGATGTTCGGATGCAAGTGCTTGTCTTGGAACGGGATCGCCGGTGGTCCCCATCCTCAGCCCGAGGCCTTCTCTCTGCCCGCTCCGATCCCCCAATGGCCGCCGGGTTGGTCGCAAGTTTTTTTGCTCTGTTTGGTCGGAAATGAAACTCCGACGCGTTTTTTTTTTGTCTCGTGATGTGGATGGAGATGAATGAAGGATCGCCTCGTTTTACGTTCCGTCTTTTGCTCGTACATGGTTGCATTGTCGGTTCTTTTTTTTTTTTTCCCTTGGTTGGGTCATGGCAAAGCTCCGGTGGCCTCTTTGCTTTTTGCTGGATTTGGTATTGACATTTGCTCTGCTTTCTCTGCTCATTGCTATTTTCCGCGTGATTTGATCTTTGAGAACCTAAATGTATGTTCTTTCCCAAGTTGTCTTTATTAATTTGCTTGCTTGTTTGCTGGTTAGTTATTGCCTTGCTGTATGAAGAACGCCGCTAGTGGCTGGTATAGCTATTTTGCTGTTTTTTTTTATCGTGCTCGAGAAGTTGGTTCCTCTGATGATGCCACTGGTGGGGCGTCGCACGTCTTATGACATTCTAGCTTATTGACAAAAGAGCTCAACCGGTACTTATTTCCTTTTCATCTCTCCATGTTTTGCTTATGATCCCAGGTCATGGATTTGCTAGTGGAAGGATAAATCTTGGGGAAATTGAAGTCTGTAAAGTCGACAGGTTTGAATATATCTGGGGTTGGAACCCGTCAAGGGATGAGAGTAAAGGTGTCAGTTTCTATAGGCCTGCGGCAATACCTGATGGATTTTTTTGTCTGGGACACTATTGCCAATCAAATGATCGATCTTTGCGAGGTTTTGTACTAGTGGCAAGGGATGTTATTTCTTCTGGTACAGAACCTCCTGATGAATGCGCATCTGATAAATCACCGGCTCTGGCTGAGCCAGTCGACTATATGCTTGTTTGGAGTTCAGATGACGGCGGCGAAGACGGGGCCGAAGGTGGTTATTTCTGGCTACCTCAGGCGCCTGAGGGGTACAAGCCTATGGGACTTTTGGTCACTAACCAGCCAGCTAAGCCTGCATTGGAGGAAGTCAGAGTTGTTCGGTCTGAGTTGACCGATGCATGCGAAAATCATCACGAGATTCTCAGCTTGATTTCAAAATATCGACAATCGCGATTTACAGTATGTAGCACTAGACCAACTCATAGGGGAATGCTGGGTAAAGGTGTCTCAGTTGGGACTTTTTTCTGCAGTGGGCTCTCGATTTCTGGCACTGAACAACGCATTTCATGCCTAAAGAACTGCAACCCTGCGCTGGACGCGATGCCAAACCTAGATCAGGTCCACGCACTAATCAATCACTATGGGCCAACCGTGTTCTTTCACCCAGATGAGGTGTTCTTGCCATCTTCTGTTTCGTGGTTCTTCGAAAATGGATCGCAATTATACAGTAAAGGAGATCATGTAGGGATGCCCATAGACATAGGTGGTTCGAACTTACCTAGCGGTGGGAAGAACGACGGGGAGTATTGGATTGATTTGCCTAGTGATGGGCGGAAAGATAGCATCAAGAAAGGGAACCTGGATTCGGCCAAACTTAATGTTCATGTGAAGCCGGCTTCGGGCGGTACATTTACAGACATTGTGATGTGGATCTTTTACCCCTTCAATGGGCCAGCCACTCTCAAAGTCGGCATGAGCATTCCTCTGCGCATTGGACAGCATGTGGGTGACTGGGAACACTTTACTCTCCGCATAAGCAACTTTACAGGAGAGCTGTGGAGCATCTATTTCTCACAGCACAGCGGTGGCCAGTGGGTGGATGCATGTGATTTGGAATTCATAGATGGCAACAAAGCGGCTGTTTACTCGTCGAACGGTGGGCACGCTAGCTACCCTCGCCCCGGAACCTACATTCAGGGATCGAAAAAGCTCGGCATCGGGATAAGGAACGATGCAGCTCGGAGTGACTGTAAATTGGACTCAAGAACCAGCTACGAGATGGTTGCCGCCGAATATCTAGGAAGTGGCGTCGTCCGCGAGCCTACCTGGTTGCAATATATGAGAAAATGGGGTCCGAACGTCACCTACGATTCAAGAACCAAGCTAGACAAGGCAATCAAATCTTTGCCGGGTATGTTGGGACGCTCGGCGGCGAACATATTTAACAAGCTTCCAGCCGAGCTTTGTGGCGAAGACGGCCCGACAGGGCCAAAGGAAAAGAACAACTGGGTCGGCGACGAAAGAAGTTAGAGCTTCGAATCTGCAACCCCTATATGCAATTTTTTTTTTTCAACCTGATGCTGTTTGGGTAGTAAGCATCCTGAAGGCCAAGCAACATTTTCAGTGTAAACCGGCTTGGAGGACTGTTGATATCACTTGGTTGCATACAGATGGAGCTGTTTTAGATTATCAAAAGTGGGGTAGGAGTTTCAGAATTCTTTGCATTGTCTGGATGGTGCTCTCCAGAGCCGGATCATTGATGGAAATGTACACATTTTTATAAAGTTAGAACGACAGACAAATAGAAAAAAAAAAAACGAGACAGGATGTTAAGAGACTCAAAGATAGGTGAAACATGAGATCTGTACCACATGAGATGTGTATTTTGTACTCAAAAGACGAAGCGAAAGTGAGAATGTCGGCTTAAGTAATGTAAACATTGGTGAGAACTCAATGCCTCTGAAAACCTAAGGGTTCATCGGCAATACTTATGCCAGCCATTCTAATGAGTTTCCTCGTGTTGGTGCCACGAAAAATATCTTCTTTATGGACAATAATATATGACTAGCTATTTTTCGTGCGTTGTGAAAGTATTTTTCACTAATTCAATTTGATAAGTGATACAAGTTATTATTTTTTTGAAAAAAGGATATTATTTAGATTTAGATTTTTTTTTTTGCGTGAAACAAGCACTTTTAGCAAGTGTATGTCCCTTGATTAATAAATGGATCTTGTTTCTCAATGATATGGAGTTACTATGTAACAAGCAACGTAGACGATAGGACTATCTATTACGGTATTAGACTGTTTTTTTTTTTTTTTGGGTTATGTAAGATTCAGATGATCTAATAATGGTTTAGACGGAATCGGCAAAACCGTCGGTCGCCGTCATCGACGTGTCGAATAGCGAGAAAGAAGAGGCCGCCTTGTCGGGTCGTAGGTGGAATCACGTTCAAGTGCTGGTGGTCTGTTGGTCCCAAACTTTCTCTTCTGTCCCTATTTTGGCATCTTTCTAGACGCTCCACTTCATCACGACATATGATTACAAAAATTGGAGCTCCCTCCTCCAAGGTTTCATCATTTGTCTTTTCCATCTATTTATTTTAAAATTATACCCCGTAATATAGATTTTACGAAATAAAAAAAAATCTTGCATGAAATCGAAGCTACATCGAAAAATCAAAGACTAAATCCATACTATTCCCATTGAGTTTTGGTTCCATCCATGCCCATGCATCCACGTAATTCAAAAAAGAGAAAGGCAGGATCGTATTAGAGATGCGATATTGAATTCGTAGGTGCGGTGAGCACTTCACCCTTCTTTAGTAAATAATTTGGGATTCGATCTGGATACGCTGAGTCGAACCTAACGCGAATTACCGTCATTGGTAATCCGAACATTTTCGATTTCTATATTAAAACGATGCACGTACGGATGCTTTAACACCATTGAGAAACATGTCACGACCATTCTTTATTCTATAGTATTAGAATACATTTTATTTATTAGAATAGTTTGTAAAAGTATTGAGAATACTACGTGAATAAAATAATATTTGGAGAGGACGAAAAGAAGGCCAAAACCAATCGATTTGGGGCGCATTGAGGAGACAAGGAGGCCCTACTCCTCCCCACCACAACATCAACCCATCAATCTCTCTCTACCTAACTTTCTCTCTCTTCCCCAAATTGTTTTTCTTTTTTTAAAATTAAATCTCCCTACATATGTTCTTCTATTTTCTTTTTCTTATCCTAAATCAATTTTTACTTACCTGAAAGTAATTAATAGAAACGGTTCATCAAATATTATACATTTTCACTCTCTCATTGATGATTGCTTTATTCGATAAAAATGATTTTAACGATTAATTTTCTGAATGTAACATTTGATTGTAAGATTTGATACGCGACTAAAGTAATTTGAAGAAACAAATATATTTGAAATATAACCGCCTTCTCATTCTATTTTTGTGGAAAACCCCTTTTATTCCATTTGGAAATTTGTAACAAAATTCAAAAAGAAAAGAAAAAAAAAGGAAAGAAGGAAGAACTCTCCAAATTCGTTTTCATCATCGTCCGTAGTTTCTCTCCTTTCTGTCAGCTGCTTCGCTTCTTCTTCTTCTTCTTCTTCTTCCTCCCCACTCGGCACTCATAACTTGCCTTCGAATCCACTTCTCTATCTTGCTCTTTCTCTCTCTAAACACCTTCTTCTCCACATCTCCATAGTCTCTCTCTTTCTCTCTCTCTCTCTCTTCCCCTGCTTCGCCGTCCAACGGAGGGAAGAAAATGCAGGGAGAGAGCGCAGCGGAGACGGGGTCGTCCACGGAGTTGACCGCGTCAAAGGACGACTACCTCGCTTCCTCGTCCGAGGGTTCTTCGACCCCGGACGAGCTGGCCCTCGGGCTGACCCTCGGGGTCGGCGACTCCCGCCTCTTCAAGTCCGCGCGTGGCGGCCCCGTCATCTTGACGGCCAAGGACTTGCCTTCTTTCGTCACCGCTTCCTCACCGCCGCCGCCGGCGGCATCGTCGTCGTCTTCTTCTTCGTCTACGCTCAGTCGAGCCGAGGGTGGTGCGGGGACCAAGAGGGGTGCGGATTCCGTGGCTGCTCCTACTGCTTCCAGGTACTTCCGTGCTACTTTCGACGCGTGTGTTGGACAATCTGTGCGAATCCTCGGCATGTAGTGCTTGAAGAGTTTTGGAATTTGGACTTGGTGTGTATGGATTTTCGCAGTATACTTGTCGATCGTTTCCGCTTGTGGTGCGTTTCATCGAGCTGATGGCTGTATGTTTTGGTTTTGGCATGCCGTATATGATCTTTGATGAGATGATCTTACGGGTTGTAATTTCAAATTTGTTTTTCGTTTTTCCTGTGGCTACCCTGCCTATTTTCTGTCATATGAGCACTGAAGGAACCGAGCCTCAAGGCTAGTTGGTCACAAATCAAGATTATGCTGCGTTCAGGCAGCGAGTTCATCTATTCGAGTTCTAGCGAAGGGACCTCACTTCGCAGGTCTCTTGTCCTGGTAATTGCCCTATTATCGTGGGACAGGCAACTGTCATGATCTCGTGAAATGACACCAGGTGTCAAAGGGAATTGGTTTTCCTTCTCTGATTTTGATAGGCTCCTCATGAGGAGAAGAAAAAAGTTTTTGTCGGGGTTAGCGGGTCTTTGTTACTTATCATTCATGTCTCTGTGCTTGGTCTAAAGAAGTTGGAGGATCATCCAAGTGGAAATATTTCTTTTGCACCCCTGACGTACCCTCAAAATGAACGATCGCTGCTGTTTATGCCTTGTCTATAACAGTTATAGCATTGGTTGCTGGAAAGGCTAGATCAAATGGTTTATAATTTTTGTTTACTTCCTTCTGCAACTTTAGAGATAATTAAGGAGATAACAGAAAACGGAAATTGATATAATGGAAAGATTAATCTGATAATTGAAGTATAATATTTTCCTTTCACCAAAAAAAAAAAAAAGGAGGTATAATTTTTGCCACAGATGTTTGTAGAACATTGTGTTGGGACCAGGGGATATTCAAGGAAAGGGGGAAAAAAGGGGGAACCATTTTTGGGTGCTTAAGTTGCAAGGGAAGAGGAGAGATGACAACACATTTTTGCTCCTCCTTCATTTTCTTCTTCTGTATTTTTTTTAATGTAAAATTCGGGAAGGAAACGATGAAGGAAGGCCGGCGTTGAGTTTGTTAATCAATAATCTGCATGATAGAAATCAGCATACCCTTCCTTCTACTACTTCTGAGGGTGAAATATAAGCTTTTTTATGAGGTATTTTGTCTATGATCTAGTTTTTTCCCCCCTTTCTTTGCCTGTTTCGTTTCACTTTGCTGCAGAGTTGCCAAGTAGAGGACTAAACTAGCTCTTCCATTAAATTTTCTTTCTTTGCTTCAATTCGCAAAATTGAAACTAAGAAATGCAAGAGGAAGTAGCTCATTCATTTGTGAGAATCAAATTCTTCACCAGGGAAAATGGTTGATATATTACTGCCTAAATAACTACAGGGACATCTTATCATTATTTTGGTCTTCGTCATGTTTTCATCGCTGCATTATAGTTGCAATAGCTGATGACTATTGGAGACCATGAAATGGTCTTTGAACATATTTAAAGTGGTGATCTGATCCAGCAATTGAACTAGTGTGTTTGAGTGGTTCATGCAAGCTTCCTTTCCCTTTTGTTGTACTTGTTTTTTCCTGAAAATTTTTTCGCCCTTGTAGGGCAGAGTCCATAAAATCGCCTCATAGGTTATCTTTCTTGGCCATGTATGAATGTTGAGACAGATGAATGGATGATCTTTGCATTTTTCATTACACTAGAGAGGATATTCTTGCATACATGGTCAGTTTTGTTGGGGTTTTATATTGTGCACAGTTCTATCGCTAATGTATGTATGTTTCCTGCTGTTACACAATTCTTGAGCAGTCAGGTAGTGGGTTGGCCTCCTATAAAGTCTCACAGAATGAACATATTGGTTAACACTGCAAAATCTACTTCAACTGGAGAGTTCGACCCCATACTTGAGAAGAACGCTAGCAAGCTTGCTGGATTAGAGAAGATCAATAACATCAGACATGGCGAAGGTGGTAACTCCATGAAGGTATTTTCCCCGAAAACTTCTCTCTTTGTAAAGGTCACTATGGATGGAGTTGCAATTGGAAGGAAGGTAGATCTAAATGCACATCAATGCTATGAGAGCTTAGCAGAGACACTGGAGGATATGTTCGATCATCCCACTACAAAAGTCAATGCAGCACGTGAGTTTTTCTTCTGTAGCTTGGTGATCTTCAATTAGGACGTTGCGAGTTCTAATTGTTTGTGGCCATCATCTTATGGCCTTCCTATTGAAACTATTTTGAAGTATCAATACTTTCCATGTGATCCATTGTGCCGTGATCGGGTCTCAACAATAGCCAATATAATGAGTTCAATTGGATTTTGGGGTTATAGAACCTTTGAAGATTGTCGATCGGAACTACATGGACTTATAAAATATGTCGTTTGCAACCCGTGTAAGTGTGGTCTCTTTGGATTATAGGATCAAATATGTTGATGCATCATGGATCAGTAGGAGCAACAAGAGCCTCAAAATTGCTGGATGGTTCATCTGGATATGTTCTTACTTATGAGGATAAAGAAGGAGATTGGATGCTAATTGGAGATGTTCCTTGGAGGTATGTACTGCAGTGGTACTTTCATTCTGATTGTTTTTATTGTGTTGTACTTTATGCAAGTCCTGCACCAATTTTTTTGAGCATGTGGCATTTATATTTTTAAGCTTTGAAGCTCAAGTGGAAATATTCAATCTCTCTTGGTGGGACCATGCCACATTGAAAACATTGCCAGAAGTGTTTAAAGAACAGATTAAGTTGATTGAATGTAGAGAAGGATTCTTAAAAATTAGAGTGCTGCCTTTTCAAGTTCACTAAATTACACATAGAAGAGTATTCCTTACTAATAATTCTTCAGTTTGGATCCTGCTTGTTTTTTCTTTTCTTTTTTCTTGTGCAGATACTACAATCTTGTTTTGTTGGCACTGTGCGTACGTTGTGTTTCATGTATTTATTTTCATTCTAACCCGTCATATGTTGGTGCGAGTAATTTTTGTTTCTTTTGCAAGGGAACTTAAGCCTTCATATGAGTCAATGGGCTAAATCCTAGGAAATAAAAATTGTCAGGACTTATTTGTCATCTTACTCAGATTCTGCATATTAGATCGAGTGCCCAGATTGTTTAAGGGTAAAATAAGTGGATAATGATGAGCACAACTTGCATTTCCCTTTTTTCCCCTCTTTTGCCGCAAATTGCAACTCGCAGCATGTTAAGATTTGTATCAAGAACAGTTCTTTGACCATGAAAGTTGTGGCCTTCCCAACTAGTGGTTTGTTGGACCTAATTCTGTAAATGTAATCTTTGAGTCATTACCCCTATCACATCATTATGAGTACTTTCACAAAGCAAAATTGAGAAATGACTAGTTGGGTTGGATTATTAGTACTTTGGCAAAGCACTAGTGAGGATTGACTGATTGGTGCGAGATACATACAAAAAAAGAATGAGAGTTGTATAACCTTAGATACTTTCCTAGCTCCTGTATTTGTACAGTACTTGCCTGGAATTTACTTGCTATCCTGAAGATTATGCATAACTTCGATTTATACCGGTAGTTCTGATGCTGTCAGTGGTTTCTTTTCATCGCTAATTTGATGATGATAACAGCTGCTTCCTTCCTTTCTCCATCTAGAAAGGGATTCATGGTGGATAAATGTTGATTGATCTGACAAAGCTCTAGCAAAAGTAGTGACAAATCAACCTCAGGATTAGCTTCTGTTTTCCACATCACCTCAGATTGAGAGAAGAAGAGAACCATTATTTTATTATCTTTATGGCTTTTCTTCTGCGATATTTGGGGTTGTGTGGATAAGAGTGGCTGGTGCATGATATTATAAGAGCACTGACTGGGCAATGTAGTGACAGAAGTATTCAGGAACAAGGGAAAAATGCTCGACAAATTAATGTCTATGGATATGTTCTCTGTTAAGTTCTCTCTATGCATGCCATACTTTCTATCTGATTCTGGGGTTGAACTTTTATGTCAGGATGTTCCTGAATTCCGTGAAGAGGCTTCGGATTATGAGGACTTCTGAGGCTAATGGACTTGGTAGTACTGAATTATACAGTCAATTTTCCGAGACTTGATCATGTACATGGTTTTGTATGATCATGATATTGAAAACACTGTGAGGATGAGTGCTAACCAAAAGCTGGGTAGCTCTGAAGCTATCCAGGTCCCTGTAGAGCATGGTTGCGAACTTTTGAGTGAACGTGTGTATAGCTTGCCCATAGCCATACAGTTGAGGAAACGAGAGACTGGATGAATGGAGCATTTTGAAAATCATGGCTGCCACACTTGGTGTCCCTTTTCTCTTTTTGTTGATGCGACATTACCCTTTCCCAACTTTTGTCACTGCTGGTGTCCGCCGTGCGGTTAAATCAAACTATGGAAAGTCCTATATATGTAGCATATGTCTCGCAACTACTTTCTTGTTGGCGCGCCTTCCGGTTTGAGAGATAGAGATGGACCCTATTCTGTCTTGTGGCTTGTTTATTGGTTCTCCATATCCTCCGCAAAGAAATGAGATTTCACATTGAGAGTCTTTCTGATCGAGCCCACTTGAATTAGTAACAAAGTAGCGTTGTGATTATTCGCATCAAATTGGAATTATAGATGACATGAGATTTGGCATGTAAAAGGGCAGTTGTCCAGCATTCAGGTTGAAAACTGATGCACATGCACCTGGAGTTTTAGCAGAAGTTTCTAACATTGATATGAGATGTAGATCAATGGTCCAAATGAACTTGGTCTACATGGTTTATATGTCATGCAATGTTTTTTAATCCGAAATTAAGGAATTGTTCTTTTGCCAATGCTCTTACCAATCAGAACCTCTTTAAATTGAAATGACCATCTTGATATCCTTTACTTTTCGGGTGAGTGTTACAATAAAACAAAGTAAGAACAAAAGTTGACGCTCTTAAAATGTACTGTTGCAATGATTCCGGACATGGACATATACTGCAAATCAAGTTTTTTTTGCAGAAAAAGGAACCTTATATCATATACCAGTGACCTCTACAAATATCAGAACCAGTAGCTACAAGCATTCAATTAAGAAATTCTACATACAGAGAAAAATTGAAGAAACTATTAGCCAAAAGGAACTCAAATGCTCAGATTCTAGTCCCTAGAGAAGGCCATTTACAGGCGACGTGCTGAAAACCGGCTTGTCTTTGCCAGCTTCATACGTTGCGGTGCCATTGCTACCGCTCTTCCTCCGAGGCTTTGCCTCTCCGAGCATCGTTATCACGTCCCTCATGGAGGGCCTCTCTCTCGGTAGCTTTGCGGTACAAAGGAGTGCTATTCTGAGGACCAAAAGCATCTCTTCCTGCACGTGCGTGCTGTTTCCTACATTGGGATCCAGAGCCTCTTCCAGAGCTCTGTTGTCCCTGATTTTCCTCCGTATCCACTCGACAATGTCGGTGGATTCTCCGAACTCGGGTTCTAGGGGCGTTTTGCCTGTGATGAGCTCCAACAGTACGACGCCGAAGCTGTATATGTCTATCTTTTCGTCAACCTTCATTGTGTATCCGTACTCTGTCAGGGAATATAAAAAAATTGCAGCATTGTTAGCTAGAGGAAAGGTCATGGGCATTTGAGATTCTTTCTAACTGGGACACTCGATCAATTCGGTCAAAGAAGAAGAGCGTAATAATCAACTCACCAGGCGCAATGTATCCATAGGACCCTGCCACTACCGATACTGTTTCGTTCTTCCGGAGCATCATTCTTGCCAACCCGAAATCCGCAATTCTGGCTTCTAGGTTTGCATCAAGCAAAATATTGGTTGACTTGACATCTCGATGAATGATCGGCGGATGGCAATCGTGGTGAAGATAAGCAAGCCCTTGGGCAACACCAAGCGCTATATTGTACCTTGAGACCCAATCCACGAGTAGATTCGCCGCTTGTTTCCCGTGCAATGCTTCTCCAAGATTTCCATTTTGCATGAACTCATACAGGATCATCATATCAGTCTTGTTGTGAAGAAACCCGAGCAAACGTACTATGTTCCGGTGCCTTAATCTCCCAAGGAGTTTCACTTCCCCGACAAGATCATCATCGGTTGCTGCTTCGATATCTGTTCCCGATCTCCAGAGCTTTTTAACAGCCACAGCAATGTTAGACCTCGGTATGTCGGCCTTGTAAACAGTTCCAGTGGCTCCGGCCCCGATGATGTTCGATTCCTTAAGGCTGGCTAGAATATCGGTACTCGTGAACCCAAGCCTTTGGAATGCCATTAGTTGCCATGGCCACTCTCCGCTCTCCACCTCAAGCCTTTCCTCAAAGCAACTTCCTTTCGACAGGTACCACCTTCTATACAGGGTTCTCGCGCCGAAAAGAGCTATGACAATCGCCATAGCTGTCGAGATACCGACGATCCATCCGGCAATGATGTGCTTTGTGTGTGAGCTCCTTCGATTCGAAGTCAAGGCCAAGCTTCCTGAGCAAGGAGGGAGGACCCCATCACATAGACCGGCGTTTCCCACGAGATCTTCAGGATTTATGGTCCTTAACACGCCATTTGCCGGAACAGGACCTTCTAACTGGTTGTAGGAAACATTCAACACTTCCAAGGTGGGGGACATCCCGAAATTCTTGGGTATTCCGCCAGTCAAAGAGTTGTTTGATAGATCTAAAACTGCCAAAGTGGACATCATTGCGATGGTGGTCGGGATCTCTCCGGTTAATTGGTTGTTCCTCAGGTTCAACTTGACCAACCTTTCACAAGAAGCGATGCTTGAAGGGATGGTGCCGGATAACTGGTTTGAAGAGAGATCCAGCTCCGAAAGTGAAGGGCAATCTTGGAACTGGTCTGGGATTTCTCCCTCGAAATTGTTGTGCGAGGCCATGAAGCTTTGGAGATTGGGGATGGAGAGAATTGTGGAGGGTAAGTAAGAATGGAAATTGTTCCTGGACAGATCAATGAAAGAAAGCGATGTCGAAGAGGCGATGTCATTAGGTACTTGACCTGTAAGACTGTTATTTGCCAGCTCCAACCTTTGAAGCTTCTCTAGCTTTCCTAATCCTCCTGGAATTGTTCCTGACAGAAGATTGTTCTGCATTCGAACCCGAACTAGGGAGGCACAAATCGAAATGCTAATCGGGATCGGACCTGACAGGACATTGTTGAAGAGGATGAGTTTGGTGAGATTCCCTCCGCTGCACAAGTTTGCCGGCATCTCGCCAGAGAAAGAGTTGGACGAGATGTCCAGCCATTGCAAGGGCGAGTTCTTGCCAAGATCATTCGGCAATGGACCAGACAAAGAATTGTTCCAGAGCTCAAGAACCTTCAATTGCGTCAAACCCCCTACGCCGGGGGGCACCGGTCCGGACAAGTTGTTGCACATAAGGTTCAAGAGCTCTAAGTTCTTCAGTTGAGCAATTTCAGCTGGAACTTCTCCGGATAACAGGTTGTCCGAGAGATCAAGCAATTGCAATGATGCAATGCTTCCTATCTCTGGCGGGATACTACCTTCGAAATTGTTGTTGTACAAGAACATAGTTTCTAGCTGGTTAAGCTGCCCCAATGCGGCAGGAATCCGGCCGCCAAGATTCCCGACCGCCAAATCAAGATACCTTAAACTTGTGAGATTTCCGAACTCTTCTGGGATTCCACCGGCGAATTCGTTGTACCCGAGAATTATGCTCTCCAGAGAAGTTAGTTGGCCGAGCTCTCCTGGAATCTGGCCAGTGAGATTGTTCCCCGAAAGGCCGAGAAACTTCAGCTTCTGCAGGTTCTTGAAAGACTTCGGTATCGACCCTTGAAAGAAGTTCCCTCTGAGGTCTAGGCTCTGCAACGCGCTCGCATTGCCCAGATCCTCAGGAATCAATCCTGAGAAGTTGTTGCTCGAGGCATTGAGCATCGTCAGTCCAGCCATTCTTCCGAAACCAGCCGGAAAGCTGGTAATGAAGAAATTCTGGCTGACATCGATGATCTTCAGTGACGAAAGATTCGTCACAGACTCCGGGAACGAAGAGAAGCTATTGCAGGAAACGTTGAGGAGGGAAAGACTCTGCAGTCTCTGTATAGCGTCTGAGATGTTCCCGCTTAGATTCATCCGTGAAAGATCGAGTCCTTCCACAGCTCCATTCGAGTTGCAGTGGACACCGGTCCAGTTACAGTAAACTGGACCGTTGCCAGCCGAGCTGTCGGGCAACTCCCATTCTCGAAGACTGTTTAACGGGTCGGTGAGGCCGGCTTTGATCGATGACAAGGTCGCCGCTTCGTCCTCGGAGGCAGAACCCGAACAAGAGAAGAGAATGCAGCAGCAGCAGAAGAAGAGCGGCTGCAAAAACCGAACCTTTATCTGCATTTTTGTTCCTTCTCTATTGCTGCTCACTGTACTTTCTCAAAACTCTCACTGCTTAGCGGAATTCTACCATAACGGTTCGATGTTTTGGCAAAGGAGGTAGTGACGGAGGACTGAGAAGTGGAGGCGAGAGGAACTGGGAGTGATGAGTGAGTGCTTTGAAGCTTAGTTCGAAAGAGAAGAAGACGTTGCTTAAAGCATATGGCGATGGCATGTCCGGATCAAGAACGTGAGGAAACGATAATGGCGATTGATTAACTTTAATGTACAGAGAGAGAGAGAGAGAGAGAGAGAGAGAGAGAGAGAGAGAGCTCGTGAGGTCTTGGGTTGTGCAAAAAACAGGCTGTTCATGTGCAAATAATGGACCGAGGAAGATTTTTTGGACTCATTTGAAGCTTCCCCGACCATTAAACATGGGTGGAGAATGTGTTCTTTTTTACCACTGAATGCTCTGTCCTTTTCAACCACCAGCACCACCTTCTTCTTCTTCTTCTTCTTCTTCTGCTGCTGCTGCTGCTGTCATGGTAATTAGTCAACTCATTGAAATGACGACAAAGAAAACCTAGGTTCTCCCCCCGTCTTTTGCCATTTTTGTGGTTAGTTTTCCAAGTTAAATAGAAAAAAGAGCAATATGGAATATCAGAAGGAAGTGCTAGACTGCTAGTCCTTGTCATATTAATAAAATCAGATAAATGATCTTACCATTTTTTTTCCTGCTGAAACGAAAATCAATGTATTTTCACTAATGTAGATGAAGTGACTGAACAGATATGGGTTAACCGCTTAATTCCGGTTTTAGAGAACTTGATTGTACAAAATAAGAATTGGAGTGCTAAATAGTCACATAAACAGCAAAAACTTGAGAGGACTACAAGTGGATTTCGATCGATGAACAATAGTGGTGACTTTGGTTTGCTTGTGAATTTTTGGATGAATTTCGTTATCACCTTTTTTTTTTAGTTGCGGTCATTATTAGATGCTAATAATATTTTATTAGTAAGTCTTTCATACTGAATCAAATTTATCTCTTTGATCCAAGATCATCCATGTAAAATCTCAACGACACGCGAGAATTACTTAGAATTACTTAGAGCAGATCGAGGAGGGTGTACCATCCCTAACAAAACTTTTAGCGTGTAGGGTTTCCTTTTCTACATGCAGCAAATAATAGCATTTTCTATTCTGGCAAAAAAAGAAAAGAAAAAAATGAATAATAGCATTTTCTGACTGGTGTCATTCTCAAGCAAAGAAGAAGCTAATTCATAGACTGCAACCTTTAACAGAAGATTGTTCTTATGTTCCTTTTCAGACACCATAAAAATGTGCAAACAAGGAATTCCAACTTCCAAGCAGAGTTGCATGACCCAAATGATTAAAAATTTACTATTGTTGTTTAATGTTTCAAGGACTTCTCTCACCTGTCAAAGGGTAACTTCTAAGTATGACAAGGATTCATTCAGGAATCATTGGACACAGATCTATAACATTCCCATTAAAATAATTGGACGGGTTTTTTATTTTTAAATTAGAGCAAAAGCATATGGAGCCTTATCTTCCAATGTCAATAATTCCACCGAAAACAAGAAGACTCTCAGTCACTGATTGAAATACCCACGTTGTGCTGAGATTAATTAATTGGAGCAGATCAGAGCCACAACGTCTTAATTACTGTTAAATTAACTCCAAAAAAATAAATAGAAAATAAAAAGGGCGACTTTTGTTGGTTATCACTTTATAGTTGTCTGGCAAAAGATGGGAATCTATGCATGTTACACAGGCAAAACCCACAACAGAAGAAAAACCTACTCCTCTAATTTCCACTGTTGTCTTTTCATGCACTCTGACTGTAATTAAGCCTTCTTTTAAAGTGCTAATTAATTAGTTTTAGAGGAGCGCCGTCTAGCAACATGTAATTACACATGATGAAGAAGAATCTGGAAAATGAGACGTTAAATGGCAAGGCTTTGTATGATTTTTTTTTGGGGGGTGAAAAAAATGCGTCTCATTCTTCACCAGTTGCCGATATGTAAAAGTGGTATTTTCATTTGATTTAATACGACAGATTCAGTAAGGATTAAAGTGGGGAAAAACTCTAACAAATATAAACTTTTTCAGATTGATTAATTCAGTGTGCATTTAGTAAGTCTAGTGTTTATTAGCTGAGTGGGGCACTGACTTAGGCAATGCTAGTTCAACATAAACTTGCAGCTAATATAGAAATGACACCTAGAGGGATAGCAACTGAGAAATCTAATCTTTGGTTTGTTCTCGAAGTGGAAGGCAGCATAAAACAGGAAAGTGAGCTTCTAATCTCTCTCTCTCTCTCTCTCTCTCTCTCTCTCTCTCTCTCTCTCTCTTTGGGCTGAAAAATTAGCTAAATACATATCAAACAAAGAAAAGTGAGCTTCTAATTACTCTCTGTCTCTGTCTCTCTCTCTCTCTCGGCTGAAAAATTAGCTAAATACATATTAAACAAAGAAAGAGAGGGAAAGAAATGGAGAAAGTGATGCCTACTCACCAACATCCATCTTCTGCAAGGTTCGTTCTAAGGAAGTGGGTGACAAAGGAAACATCTTCTTTTATTCTTTTTAAAGAAAAGGGTTGAGATTCACATGCACACATGTGGGTTAGTGCAGTCAAAATTAAATATGCGAATTAATTTTTCGGTTGTGCGATGGAGTGGATGGGGGCCATGTGAAACCACAGCTTGATCAACATTTTCTGCGATTCCTATTATTGGAGAGAGACTCTTTCATCTGACATCCATTATGGATATTAATATTTCGCCCCCCTTCCTTTTTCCTGTTATTTTACAGTTTATGATTGTATGTGTAAATCAAGAATAATTTTTTTTTGGGGGGGAGGGGGGGGGAGGGAAGGAGGGAGGAAGAAGAGTTGGCCATGAACATTGAACCCCCCTTGTGATGTGCTTCCACACATGGGTTTATGCCCACGACCGGGCCTTTTAGTACTCGAGACAGCCTTTCATGATCGTAGGAAAAAAGGATATTTTGTGCTTTAGTTAGATGTTCATGTTCTCACCACATCAGAGAGAGAGAGAGAGAGAGAGAGAGAGAGAGAGAGAGAGAGAGAGAGAGAGAGAGAGCTCACATGCAGAGGAAGGAACTAACTGGCTTCATATCACACTGGTAGGATTTGATCAGATATGAGGAACAAGGGCGTTCTTATGTCCTATCTTTCGGCTTGTCCTTCATGTGTTGGAAACCATTGTCTGCAAACCTATCCAACTGCATTGGCAAATCTCTTTCTTGCATTAGTAGTCTGGATCATATGGCTACTAGACTTGAGTTGGGGTAGCCATGAGAGATTTCTCGATACGTGCACATTTATTGTTGAATGTCACTCGAATATTGGGATTTATAACCCGATGACTGTCTCAAATGAATCTATTGTAATTTATTCACGTACTTAACTTTGAGTTTTGTTAGAAGACATTGATATTCTTCCAATGGAGCGCTCTGGAGGTTTTTCCATGAGTTAAATCTCTCCTATACTAACTTTGTCGAGACAAAACCGACTCTTGATTTGAGATGGTAAAGAATTTAAGAAAAAAATCCCAAAAAATTGCAACGAATGTCACCTTTTTTCTACAAAGTAACAACCCATGATTGTCTCTAGGATTCAAATCCAACCAAGCAATGGGGGCCTCGTTTACATGTTTATGATAGAAAATGTTGGCCCAACATCTTGAGGGAAAATCATAAAAAAAAAAGTCTTAAATTTTTACACTTTCGTCAATTCAGTTCTAAACCTTTTAAGTTTGCTGATTCAATTCTAAACATTTTCACATATTACCAATTTAATGCTATTAGCCGAAATTCGCTGATGTGGACATTATTGTCCTACATAATTTTTAATATTACTTTAATATTTTTTCGAATACTTTTTTATTTTATTTTTTATGTTTTCCTTTTCTATTTTTTTTTCTTTCTTCTTCTTCTTTTTTCCCTTTCATTTTCCCTCCGGCCTGACCTCGACCTATGCTAGCATCAGGCAAGGATTGCCCCCAGCTCCAGTGAGGGTTTTCCTTGCCTAGGTAGTCGTGGGCTGCCCTCACCTGGGCTAGCGAAGGCAACCCTCACCCGATCTATGTTGCTTTTGAATTTGGGTTTGGATTTTGTATTCTTCACGTTTTCTTGATTTCTCGGTTTCGATGGTTGAAAGGAAGGCTCAAATTTGTGGTTTTTTGGGCTTTGCATATGTATATCTTCATCAAGACCCTCGTCGAGAAGACCATCACTCTTGAGGTAGAGAGCTCCAACACCATTGACAAAGTCAAGGCTAAGATCCAAGACAAGGAGGGCTTCCTATTGGACCAGCAACATCTGATCTTCGCTGGCAAACAGCGCGAGGAAGGAGTCCACTCTTGACCTTGTGCTCAAGCCTAGGGGAGGCATGCAGATCTAGCGATGGTTGTCAGCAAATGCCGGTCAATAGAACTAAATTGGCAAAATGCAAAGAGGTTTAAGACTGAATCAATAAATTTAAAAGGTTTAGGACTGAATTGGCAAAAATACAAAAAAATTCAGCACTTTTTTTTGACAATTTTCTCACAACACTATCCCGGGGACACATTCCTTGATTAACTTGGTATCCCTTGAATTTGAAATATGGGGAAGTTGCTTTCTTGAAACCTTTTCTGAGTATGTGAGTGAGTGAAAACCCAACCCTAAGGCACGGGTATACAGACACTCCAATGAACCCAAGACCAAGCTTTATCAGACCTTGATTTTAACATATAATGTGTCTGTAAGTTGTCATCCCTCGTGTGGGAATAGTGCCAACAACTATTTGATTTGTTTTATATTACCGTCATAGCAAATCATGGATATTTGCTTGCGTAGTTTATCAGCGTATTAAAGTTACTAATAGTTTAGAAAATTACCCGTCCGTATTTGAGTCCATTCACCAACTTTTATGTGATTGTTTAAAAATTATCAATTCTTCAAAGAACTTACTTGTATTTATTTGTTAAAGCACCTTTGTATTAAAGCTATTGCCTCTTTCAGCACGTTATCAATGTTAATTTGAGTGATATACCAACTCTTCATGGATTAAACTACCATCTAGTTTCAACTTATATGAAATTACGTAGTTTTATTGGAGCTAGTTATTGATGCTGCGCAACCTTCAACTTTTCCTGTATTTTACTAATATATGCTGTTCCTATTACAAAATGTTAGTCCCCTGTAGACTGGTCGTGTTCGGAGTTTTCAAGCCCAATGATATGGCCCAAATCCCACAAGCCCATTGTATTTCCAGGTAGTGCATGGCGCACGCAGAACAGGGAATCCCAGTGACCAAATTTTTATCTTCTCCACTCTCAATCTATCCAAAAGCTAGGGACGTCTTTCAAGCGAGCGAATGGTTGACAATCCGACAACAAGACAATTCTCCCAAAATACCACACCCTTTTCAGACCCATTTTTCTCTCTCTCCCTCTCTCACTCATATCAATGGCATCTCTTCAATCTCTTTCCTTCTCTTCCCCAGCCTCTCGCTACCATCAGCAACAGCCACGCACCCACTCAGGTAGATTCTTCACTCTTCTTGCTGCACCTCACTTCATTTTGTGAAGTTTTGAGTGCCAAATGTGGTGGTACTGCTTTTCTCAAAGTGATTCTGGAGTGTATCTTCCATGGCCATATTTGTCCTTCTGTGTTCAGTTTCTTGCTGCACTTCACTTCCTCTAGTGAAAATCTGAATGCCAAATGTGGTACGGCAGCTTTGTCAAAGTGATTTTAGAGTGTCCCCTTTAAATCCTATGACCATATTTGTCCTTCTGTGTTCATTGTCTGATGACTAATCAATGGGGTTCAGTGCTCGTGTGATGTGCTTTTTTCCATGACAGGATTAAGATTTCTACTCATCTGAGAAGATGTTCTATATTGCCTTTTTATGTACATTTAAAGCTTTAGGCTTGACATAGACTTTTTCTACTCAATAAAAGAGAGGCCTCTAGATGTGCTGTGAACCAAGAAATGTCAGTGCTTAAGGTGTTAGCCAAATGAGAATTTCGCATTTTTGTTGAGGATATAGTTGGTAAGTGAGGACTATGGATGCTTCTGAAAGAAATATAGTGCAGATGCAATGCGGCTCCATTACAGCAGATGAATGCTTTTTTTTTTTTTAAGAGTATCGAATTCTGTCAAATATACTTAATCAGGAAAAAGAAAAAGACATTGCTCAAACATTGGAGACAATAGTGACAGTGAAGCATTATACAATGCATTATGCTTGGAAACCTTGCCTCAACGGGTAGAATTACGATAATTGTAAAACCAAACTTTTAAAAACGTATTCTCATATCGAGAACAACTACTGACCAAGATTGTTCAAAATGTATGTGAATTTGTGCATATTGTAAGCCTCCTTGACTCTAGATTTGCATGTTGGCTGTAAATTTTACTAATATGAAATTGAGATCTCAAGAAGGTAGAATTATCTTTCATGGTGGATGGAAAGTGCTTGGAGAATGACATCATGTACCAAGAAAAAGAAAGGAAAATTGAATATACTGCAAAGTGCGGACAACTGATAGACGTTGTGACTACTAAAATGGAGTTACTTTTCTTAACAGATCTTTGTCCATTTTCTCTGGTCAATCATCAATCTCAATTATGAATCCTCATCGATCAGTCCAGAGAATAACCGTGAGTTGTTTTCAAACCCCTGTCTCTTTGAGGAGTAAAGCACCTATTGGTTACACTTGGTGTTATCTGATACTATGGACTCCTGGCATGATCTACTTCATGAAGGGAACCTATTTTCATTGTTGGAATGTCACCTAGGCTTTTATGTTTTTACTCTTGAAAGCTGTTGAAGTACAATATGGTGAAGTTGCATTGTACCCCTTATTTATGGATCCAATTCCTCTTAACAATCCCAAAAGATGAGGCCGCTGCAGTTCTTGGCTACAAAGGCTTTAATCAGTTTGGTTTCAAAATCCTGTTCTATAATTTGACATTACTGATGACAAAAGATTTTATGACAGTTCCTTTGAAAGTCAGAGAGAGTCATGGTTTGGTCCTTATCTCACTCTTCTTTAAGCCGTGTCACATTTAGTACAGCAGTTCTTTCTCTTCTATATTACATGACATACATTCGGTTGGATCAGAGAACTATATACAAACCTAATGCATATTGAAGAAAAGAATCTGTTTCTTCTTCTTGCTTTTCATTGAGAGATTACAAGGTCTATATATACAAGAACAAAAGACTTAGGTTAGGTAAGAAACCTAATTTAGGTAGGAAACCTAATTTGACTTAATTTAGATAAGAGCCTAACTTTCAACATTAGGTAGGTAACCTAATTCCAACTAACTCTAGCCTAACTTTCAACATTATTCAACACATATTTCAATACTTTACATATTCCAACACATATAATGGAATGGAAGTAGCTGATAGACACTCCAGTAAGCACGAGAAGGGAATGTAGAATACCCTGATAAGTTTTTATGCTTGAAGATCAATAAGTGAAAAACCTGAAACAGGGTATTCTTTGGATCGTGCCTTACCAGCTCGGTCTTAACTTTCTCGATGTTTTGAGCATTGTAAAATTTGGCATTGAATTGTTAAAAAATATTTGAAATATGTCAAGGACCTGGAAATATATATATATATATATATATATATATATATATATATATATAAATTTTCTGCTTTGTCATGAATGCTATAATTCCAATGATGTTCTGCTTTGTTCTCTAGGTTTCATATCTTCGCCTCTTCATCGAAGTGCGAGCTCCGCATTCCATGGCCAGACGTTGCACCTGCCTCACATTCAATGGGCCTCTTCAAAAGCGAATGCGAAGACGTCCCAACCTGCTATTATGATGGTAAAACCCAAGATTCAGTTCGTTCAAGGAACAGACGAGCAGACAATTCCAGACGTTAGGCTGACCAAATCAAGAGACGGCACGAATGGTGTTGCTATATTCAGGTTTGAGCAGCCCTCTGTCTTCGACTCATCTGGTGATGTCGGTGAGATCACCGGCTTTTACATGATTGACGAGGAAGGGGTTCTTCAGTCGGTCGATGTCAGTGCCAAATTTGTCAACGGGAAACCAGCGGGGATCGAGGCTAAGTACATAATGCGGTCGCCTAGAGAGTGGGACAGATTCATGAGATTCATGGAGCGATATTCCAATGAGAATGGCTTGCAATTTATCAAAAAGTGAAGCTCCTCATTTCTTCTCTCTGGCAGCCCTATTCGTCTTCTCTCGGCGTCCTGTTTTTGGGTAGTGTCGTCAAGACAATATTTCAAGAAATTTGTTCCCCTTCATATTGGCTCATGCAAAAGCAATATCCTGAATGTAGATTTCCTTGCATGCTTCAGTGTATTTGAATTTGCCGTGCATCAGAAACTCCTCTCCTTAGATTGGTAGCAATTGACGTAAGATCGCTCGGGAAGACTTGAATCAAGGGCGAGATGATGAGGAATCAACTGATGAATTTTTGCTAGTAAGGTTGTACAGTCCTTAATTTAACCCTGATGTTGCAAGATGGAAGATTGAAATTCCTCAGAATCTGCAATTCTCAATCCCTGGGCTCTGATAAAAAGCCATCCCATTGCTTGTTCCCCTCCAGGAAATCATCAGACTCGTTGAGTCCAACAACCATGTTCCTTCTCAGCCTTGTCACTTTCTCAATTACTGCCTCCACGGCAACGTTGAATGCGTCCTTTATGGACTTCAACTTCGCCCTTGGATCCACATACACTTTCCTTGGGATAAGGCCGATCACTTCCTCTCTCGCTTGTTCCACCTTCTCGGGTGGAATCCGGCCAAGCCTGTCCTCAATGTTGTCCTCGGGGATGAAAACAGAGTACCTGGTATATTCCTTCGGCATGTGCCATGTGTATTCAGTGTAGGCAGACACAGGATGGAAAAAGATGGGTGTACAACCCGCTAGGATAGAGTCGAAGGCCGACCTTCAGGTGAAGGAATCCCCCCTGAGGGTGCAGGCAGAACCGCAAGCCCTGGAATACCCTCATGACGCTGGTCGGCAATTGGCATTTGAGGTTGCTGAGCCCAAGGCTGCATTGCATGAGCCTGCAATGCTGCGAGCCCTCGCCCTGGCCGATGATCTGTGCCTGGATGGACCTTGAGCTCCCGGAACAGGGACCCCCCCTGCAAACAAGAACGGCCACTTCCTCTTGGACTTCCTCATCCTGCCCTGCCAGGCAAGGACGTTGCGGTCTTTCTTGGGGTGGAAGTAGGTTGGGTAAGGTATTGCAAAGTCATTCGAGTCCCACATGCTGGACTCGATAACTAGTGCCAACATGTTCCTGACGGCCGCCAGGAGTAGGAGCTTGTTCCCCCAGTCCGAGTCCTTGTCTGTCAGGCACCGGAAGTCCCATGCGGTTCGTCCCACGACAAGGTATTGGTCCTTCCCTCCCATCATTCCCCACTCCTTCCTCTTCACCAGCCATTCCACCAAATCATGCACAGTGGCATCCCGGACCGTCACATTGTCACCGCCCATAGGTGCCTGGTGGCGTCAAATCCTGCACAGAACGGCACGAAAACAGCAGCTGCAACAGAGGAGTCGTCAGTCAGGCATTCATACTATTTCATCGGGGCATCGAAGTTGACATCGGCTGCAAACTGGTTTGTTGCATACCATCTGGCGGCACCAGAGAAGATGCTTTCGTAGCTGTCCACCGTGGGAGGTCTGAGACCGGAGTAGGTGGTGAACTTGCACATGTCGGTCCAGGGGCTCAAGTTCCTGCAGTCCCTGAGCATGTCGCTGTTGAACCTCGGAGTCAACGCTTCCGTGAACAGAAGCTGGTCATCGTCTACGTCGGTGTCGCCACGGTCCTTGTTGTCATCAGATAGAGGGACACTGCTGTGAGTTGCAGGGACAGGGAATGTGGGTGGTCGTAGTCTGTTGTTACCGGCGGAGGAGTTGGGAATGGAAGCGGAGAAGCGAAGCCCAGAAAAGAGACGAGAAGGAAGCTACGAAACAGAAGCGGGCAATTTGTCCGTCCCGGTTAGCCATCGACTTCACCATCTCATCATAGAGAGCGGGGGATTAAGATGGTGTAGGTGCCTTGTTCTTCAAGTTAAGTAGAAGAAGACCGTTGTGGGAGAGTGAACAAAAGTGGGAAACAAACCATTTCCATGCATCATCCATCACAGTACCAATACATGTATTTCCGGAATCACAATCGGATTCATAACAAAGTCATAACGCTTGGGTCCGAAGCAGATGCGGTTGCTTCATCTCTCCAACCTCGAGTCGAAGAAGGCCGAAGCAGGCCCCGCTCGCCACCCCGTGGTCCGCTCTAACGGCCCAGATGCATTACAACGCATGTACGTAACCCCAAACACATCAAATACTTTTTTACCTCGTTTGCACGGCCGCGGTGTCTCATTTCCTGGTCGCTTGTTCATGTATAGAGGTGTGTTTGGATTCGGGCAGAGAGAGCGGAAGAATGCGACTGTCGGGTAGTTGTAGGCTCGACGCGTGGCAGCGAAATAGGTGCAGTGACGACGGTCAAAGAGGGAGTGTTGATTCCGGAGTTATTCAGCAGCAACTTGATTTTCGTGAATTTTCATTTGTTTTGGCCTTTCCAGGCATCGGAGACAAACGGGCAGAGAGGGAAATGTCTTTACCTCAGTGCAGGCATGCCACGTAGGATGGCCAGCATTCACATTAGGGATCTCCGATCAGAATTAGCCAGATGGACTGAACCACCATTAAAGTAACAAATTTATGATTTTTTTGGTATTTTTTTGGAACATTAAAAGAATGGAAATTTGTTTGATAATTTCAGTTAACTTTTGTGTTCTGAAGAACAGATCATTAGCTTGGGAACAGATTTGAAACAAAAACAAGAAGCAAAAAAAAAAACCTATTTCTCTATGTTTTCGAGAACGGAATTAGAAAAAAAAAATCATTTTTGCTTAGAAATTATTCTCGAAAACAGCATTATTGTTACCAAACACGTCCTAAGGGTAAAATGAGACATTACTAGGCGATGATTCAGGTCATTGATTCGAAATCCTCCATGTCAAAGGCGATGGCATTAGGTCCAAAGCTTTCTTGAGGAACTTTCTACGTTGTAGTAAAAGAGTTTACAAGACGGCAACAATCAACCAACACGATGTGTACTTTTAACACAAGACAAGAGCGTGAGACGAAATGAAATATTCACAATGATAGATGGAGATAATGAGATACAAATAAGTCCTAGTCGATTTATCCATAGAGAGGGGGGGGGTCACTTATTCGGCTTTGCCCGATCTATGCTTGACGGCTTGTTGGTTCCGGTGGGTCTAGACGGGCGCAGTGAATTGCTGAGATCACGATCAAGTGTATTACAACGGTAGTAATCATGATCATCCTAGACTTATCGGGACGGATTGAACCTTGTAACTGAAGGATCTTCCCCAAGTCCGGCCAAATTTGTCGCCGGAACCTTGCGGTGCGGGTAGGCACGGGCGGGCCTCCGATCTAGTTAATGTAATGGATTGAACTCGGAACCCCTTTTGTCGGATCCCTCTGTGTTCGGCTACGCCTTGCAGAGAAAATGCAAAAGAAAATGCCAATGCCCTTCTTCACGGCACGCCTTGATGGTAGGATCCTATAAGCAATCTATGAGCTCTTGAGATTTGGTTCGCAAAGCAGACTTGCACATGACATTTTCATGTTTTACTAATCTCAAGGGTCGGCCAAGTTGGTTAAGAATCAATATCAAAATGCACCTCAAGAAGCATGGTCATAAACCGAATCCTAGTCAGGAAAACATGTTTGGGCTCCTTAAGGGCACTGACCCGATCTGATCCCTTCGAAGCAGGTGCACCGCCGTTCATCTTCATGTATGTGGGCTGTAGCCTCAAGGTACTTCCTTTCCTAGACTGGGATTTCAATGTGAACAAATGCAGCTTGGAGAGGCGGTCTCGACTTTCAACGGAAATGAAAGGCCATTCGACATAGAGAGAAGAAACCGAGAATGCAATGAGAAACCAAAAAGGAGGAGAAACAAACATTAAGAATGAATAGTCCTTCCTTCTTTTGTGGTACAAGTGTGAACTACAATATCAGGAGCAGCAACGAGAGTAGCAATGCAAACACCAGTAACGAGATCACAAGACTAACGAGCCCGAAGCTCCACTTGGTTCTCTGATATCTCCTCCTCTTGTGCGCATTCGTCAGCTTTACGTCTCCAAAGTACAGAGAAACGCCAGGCTCGGCCATTCTCACCTCGCTGCCGACCAATATGGAGTTGCTCACACCCTGAACGTTGCTGTTTATGTAAATGTTGATGCAGCAGGTGTCTTTGGACTCGCCCGCACAGCCACGCCGCACGATCATTGCTGCCCCAAAACCCGTTTCTTCCAACTTGACATGGTCGAAAGAAGCACAGCTCGTCTTCGATGCCATCACCGGCGTTCCCCAGATCGTACAAGAGTTGAACTGACTTCCCCGTCAATAGCTCAGTGTCCGGTTTCTCTTTATACTTATCTTGCAGAAGGCTACTAGTCTTGTGCAATTTTACTTTGCTCCAATTACAAGGAAAGCTTGATGCTTGTTTGAATGACTTGGAGCACACTCTTTTTCCAAAACACGTATCACCAGAATATGAGCCAAGAGATTGGCGACCGAAACAAAAGCACGTTATATGGAGAGGGCGGTTCGGTTCGGTTCGGTTCGGTCCTCATCGGACCATCCGCTTGAATTGCACCTTAACTAGCTATCCCAAATTTCACAGGTTCATAAAAACATGTCTTTTAAGTGTTTAGGGGAAATTTCAAATAAAAGCTCCACGTGCCATCATTTTTTCAAATGACGGCCTAAAGTAATCCTTATTTCAAATAAGGGCTCGAAGTGCTCTGTTTATCTCAAACAATGACACAAAGTGGCAATACATATTTCAAATAAGAGCTCAAAGTGTTCCGTTTATCTCAAACAAAAGCCTAAAATGGCCACATAATAAAAGCTTGATCTCGTCTGCTGGCCAAATATTCCTGCCAATCAAGGGTATTTTCATCAAAACATCAATTTAACCTAATTTTTAGTTCACTTATATTAAAAACTAACAAAAATTAAAAGTGAAAAATAAGGGATAACAACCCCCCCGGCCTTTCTCTAATTTTCTTTTACTATTATTATTTTTTATTTTTTTTTGTTGAACTAAAAAAAGAAAAAACAAATAAAAATACTAAGTGACCAAAAATGCCCCTACTACCAATGAGTCAAGCCTTTTTTTTTTTTTTTAAAATAGTGATAAGGTCAGTTCACTTCAAGCCTTTATTTAAAAAAAATATTCACTTCAAACCCTTATTTGATGAAATGAGTACACTACAAGCCCTTATTTGAGAAACTAAAGGTACTTTGACCCTTTTTTGAAATTTTCCCATGTATTTATGATTTATCCTCTCTACAGTTTCCATCAGCTATTTAACTTCAGTTGCTCATTCTCAATGTCGCCTCTCTCTCCATCCGTCGACCCAAACAAATTATCAAATTGAATGTTAAACCTGTTGACATAAATCGCCCCATCGTTATTATGACATTACTTTGCCCCGGTGTCCCAAAGAGCCATTATACGAACTTAAAGTATGCTCATTGAAGTGGTTGGAAAGACAAAGCGGCAGATTGGTACCCAATAAAGGATCAAAACTAGAAGAGGCCTCAATGTCTTCCATACTTTACAAAATCAAACTACTAAAATGAGGTCCAGGCATCATGTTCCCCAATATCTTATTAACACATCATTGTTTGATTGCGGGCGATGGGTAGTGTTCTTCCAATCAGAATCTCTCTGCTCTTATGAAGAAATTGAGGTGGAAAAAAACTGTTGAATGATTTCTGCCGGGTTTTTGGCAAAAGAAGATTCAGAAGCGGTACAGAGAAAATGCCTCAAGGGTATGCATCTGGAGATACTCTTTCACTGACAGTAGAGCCAAAATTTGGGCCACCCTTACGATATGAGATAAGAAACTCAACAGGGTATCCTTTCAGCTTGTGTGGCACAATTCCGAGATCACTGAAAGTCAGAGCTGCAAAATCCACCGCACAAGATTATAACACATACATTAAGCAATGAAAGAAGTAAATTTCGCACACAATGAATGATACTAGATGCATAGAGGACTAACCATCTTTGGATACAACTGTATCCTCAGTAAGGGCATTTATTTGATCTAAATTGAAGATGTCAGGATTAGGCAAAGGAAAAGGAACTTTTTTCAGTAGTAGTTCTCGAGGCGTTGCAAGGGCCTGAAATCATGAAGATGCCAAGAATTAGAATTACGTCAAATTAACTGATTAGCACCACAAACAAAGAATGAAAAGAGTATAATTAAAAGCCAGAAACATCAATCTGGTGAAACTCTGCACGAAGGTCAAGTATATAACTTATTTTCTTCTATCAAATCTGCAGCTGAAAATAGCACCATGCCCTAACAATGCTAAAAAGCGCATTATCAGGAGTAACCAGTTCCTACCATCGATCATAAACAAGTTGGCAAGTAATTCAGAATGCATCAAAAGCACTCACCAATGGAACATGCTTACTTGAACATCAATGGAACACAGCAAGGTGCTTGTCATGAAAAAATCAAGGATAAGATAAGATAGGAGAATGTGTGCATGCGCGTGTGTTCATTTTAGCTGGGAATGTACTTTTGTGCAAATGGGACCTTGTGAAGCATTTATTTCATGAATTTGAGAACACAATCCGGTAGAAATGATTAAAACATAGTGGACTTGCAGGTAATTGGTACTAATTGTTCATGCATCCATGTTAACAAGCACACACATTCTGACGTAACAAATAGGAAACGAATGTTATCTATAGTTCTCGTTCCATGCAATTCATCGTCAAGATACAACATTATGGAACTGGTTATTCTGCGGTAGTACCTTAGCAATGGGGAAAGGAATTGGCACATAACGAGGCCATTCACGGATCATATCATACATTAGCTCTGCCTGCAGGTTGCTTGATTTTCAGTAAAGCAAGCATTCTCAATCTAATAACTGCAGAAAAATGGAGAGAGATTACCAGTTCACGAACAGTAAAAACCTCGGGCCCACCAAGCTCATATATCTTGCCCATGCTACTACCATCATCTTTCAAGGCCGAAACAACAGCAGCAGCCACATCAACAACATATACAGGTTGAATTCTGCAAAAGCAAATGACCAGTGGCAAAATCAGACTTAAATTATATATCCAGAAATTTTTTTGCAATGCATTGTATCATGAGTGAATATATCACTATAATCAAGTCGTACTTGGTAGATCCATCCCCAATAAGCGGAAGAAAGCTGTAGTTTTTAGCAAAATGTGCCCAAGTATTCAAAATACGGTCCTCTGTGCCGATCATAACAGCAGGTCTCAAAATTGTTGCCTGCAGATCAAATATCAGATCTACTGATAAAAAAGTGAGCTATAATTATTCTATCGAGTGCATCTGTAAACAAGAAAGGGCATAATGAAGACTGTAAAAACATCATTCAACAATCTGAAGCTACTGTTACTTTTTGTGGGAGTAGAAAATTATTGCCAAGCATCAAAATGTGCATAGCTTTAATTAATAAACAAGTATCCCTCCGTTCAATAGAACCCACAGCGACTTGAGGTATAGTTCTTTTTTTCTTTTGACAAGAAACAAAATGTACTGAAAAGAAGTACCAAAACTAGAAAATCTAAAGAAAAGAGAAAGGAGAAAGGAGGAAATGAAAACAACTCCTCATAGTGGAACATTCCAAAGCAGGTTTTGATTCCTTAAGAAATTAGACACCGTCATCTCTCATTGATTTAAGGGTCTTGCAAGCATTCCCGACATTTCAAAGCAAACAATTATGTCCTATAACATCGTACACTATTTAAGGGAGGCCAAAAATCCCCAGCCAAAAGTATAAGAGAATGGCCAAAAGTTTTACAACCATCTCCAAGACCTAACAGGATCGATCATGATAGATAATTAACCAGAGTTCTACTTATCTATTTATTTTGTTGGGCATATGCTTGATTTTACTTGATGCCATCATGAAAAAGTTGATTTCAGAATGACAAGTATTAGGCACAGCAATGACAAGGACACACATCCTCCACATACAAGGAGGGTTGACTCTCCCCAAGGCCAACTAATTTATATTTTCAAAAGCAACAATGACTGAGCAGAAGTGAATTCAATTGTCAAACTCCGCCAAATATCCTCCAACATAGCATACTAACAGAATTTCAGAACACAATAGTGTCTGTCAGCAATTGCCCTCCGCAAAAAAAGGCGTTGACAATATCCAGTCTAAACTTCAATCCTCACTTGTATCATTCAAATAGATAACCAAATAGATTTGAAAACTGCACAACAGACTTACGAAAAGAAAATAAACCTTGGGCATGTATTAATGCAGCAGGTTGTTCTAATAGGAAACGGTCAGCTCACCTCAGGTAGCTCTCTCAAAACAGCTGCCTCACCAGCAGCTTTAGTTTGAAGAAGTTTTGATGGGGAGGAAGATGATGCCCCCAAGCAAGAGACTTGAATATATCTCATAACACCACCATGTTCTTTGGCGATCTGCAGTGCACAAGGCAGAGAATATTCAGAAGCTGGAAATGGTCCATGAAACAATTACAATCCACACACACACACACACACACACACAGAGCGACTGGGGGAGGGAGGGTTGGTTTTGCAAAGTTCTGCATTAGGGTTGAATCATCAGAAGTGGGTTTGAAATCACAACACTGACATGCTGATCATGTCAAACTTACAATCCCTGGAAATACACCCTCACACTTTGTGCGAGAATAAGTTCAGGAGTAGGAGGAAGATGAAGGGCATAAATGAGAACTCTCAGGAAAACTGTGGCACAAAGAATAGAAGTTTTGAACAGAATTCAAGCACTTCCGCAATACATCAACATCCTGTAATTTGACAGGGAGATCACACCAATAAATTGCCTTGTCACCGGACTAAAGTCTCACACCAGGACCCCCATAATGTAATTTGAGAGCTTACCGTTGCAAGTACTTCAGCCATAGAATGGTTCACTTCTTCAAAACTATAATTTCTTGTCTCATATTCCCTTCCTGCCAAACGGAAGACTAATATGTAAGAGAAACCCCAGAAAATCCATTATTCATAAGGCAAAGAAACGACAATGCATAAGTACCAATGAGATTTATCACAACATTCGCTTTTGCCATAACTGCCTTGATAGAGCTTTCGTCTCTTGGATTGAATTGCATCGGCACTATCTGAACAAATCAAATACAAAAGATATAAAAGTTTCAATATCTGAGATGGACAAAGAGAAGAAAACTATGTTAATAACCACATAAGACCAAACAATGGTAACTTTGAAGATAATAATCAGTGTGTACCTGACCCAAATCACCCATCAACTTGAGATGACGATGGGAATCTTCAGAGCCACGAAAAGGGACCAACACTTGTGACCCCATTTTTGCTGGAAAAAGAGATATATTTAACACCTATTTAACTCCAAAAAACTGTCAAAGATAAGCACGTCCACTGGGAAACTTTAACAGAGTATAATTGCCAGTTCCTAGCTAACCCTACTTTGAATTTAAAATCAACCAATGATGACTGCTTCGACCATGCAAGTGACGGCAAAATAATGCAGCATACCCAGTAACAGCAAACATTTACTTGACATAAACTGCCTCAGAAGCTGCTCTTTTTGTGAACTCACCAAGTGCTTGCACAACATAACGACCAAGAAAGCCAGTTGATCCAAAAACCGTAGCTACAATGCCACTGCAAAAGTTCCAGGTTAGATGAGCAACGTGTTTTAACCCATTGAGTAAAAATAGCGGATCGAGCATGGTAAAAAGGTAAGCTCGCGGCAACAGAAGATTCTCTTACTACAAGACCTTAAAGAATTCTGCAATCTGGTCATGGCAATGATTCATATATCCATAATACTTCCTTTTATGAACATAAGTAATGTGCCAAGGAAGAATCAACTTTCTATCTTTCCATTCATGAACTTGACAAAACTTGAGTTGATAACTGAATCAAAATAACTTTTGATACGCCATATAAACTTTGTGCTGCGATCTCATTTGCTGGGCATGGGGGATTTAGTGTAAAACACTTAGCATAAAACTGGTCCACGGAAGAACCTCTATAGTAATCCACGGTTTCTCAAGAAATCAACTGAAAGCCAAGGAGAAAATGCACGCTTCCATCAATGTCAGCAGCACAAATATCAGTGTTGACAATCCCATTTGCAATAGCCCAATGCTCAACATCAGCCCCCCGCCCCAATTTCACACATTATATTCAAAACCAAACAGAAAACGAAGACGAGCACAACCAGAAGAAAGGGCAATCACCTGACGGAAGATCTCCCACCCGTTCCCTTACGCACCAGTTGCCCCACGCCCTTGGTCGCGAGCGTAGACACATACCGCTCGTTATCAGCTCCATAATCTGCCAAAAAAAAAAACCAAATTTCCGATCTAGCAACTTCAAAATTCCACGCTAATCGGAACCACCGACGGCGAAGATTGAAGAACCGGGGGACGAGCCAGCAAATTAGGCTCGCGCGCGGCGAGGGAGAAGAGAATGCGGATATTCTTACAGTGACTGCAGAGAGGATAGACTGATTTGAGCGAGTGGACCGAGGATTGGTGCCCCAAGCGCCTCGAGATGGCCTGCATCTTGCTTCTGCCACAGCGTGACCGCAGAAACGGAAGACAGAGACAGAGAGTGGAGAGAGGGAGCGCTGTCTATGACCGACGCAGACCAAAGCGAGAAGCTCGGAATCGAGGAGCGGTTGGATTTGGGCCGGTCCGGATTTAAGATTGGGCCTGCAAGCTTCAACGGAATGGGCCTCCGACTAAAGTGGAGAAAGAATTATTTGTTTTAGGGAAAAGAAAAACCCCAAAAAAAGAAAAAAGTCAAACAATGCCCACTGTGGTACAACGGGAACGCTACCAAAAATTTTTTTCCTTCTTTCTATTATCACAAATCTCCAACTATGCCATGTGCGACACGTTTACTCTAAACTTTTTCTTGTGACATAAAAAAAAAATTCTAAACTTACAGTTACGTGACATATTTACCCTTTGTTAATGTTCCATCAGATGATTTTCTAGCCAACGTAACGTCGTTTTTATTTCACTTAAATCACGTGGGCGCCATGCCTGTACCATCTGCTTTCTTGCCATCCATGTCGAGCAGATTTTTAGAGGTCCTCATTGACGGAGGGTAAATGTATCACACAGATACGAGTTAAGAATTTTTTGTATCACCAAAAAAAAAAATTCAAGGTAAATGTGTTAAAAGAGGCATAGTTTGGAATTTTTGGTAGCTTTCGCCTTTTTTTTTTTACAGATGCTCACGAAACTCGCGACGGAATATTGTAATCATGTCTATATCGAAACTTGATAATACTTTTTAACTCGTCATGCGTGTGATTCAAATGTAACGTGTGGTGCCGCATTTAGACTCGGATTTTCTCTTTTGCATTTCGTGCCGTGTGGGGGGGCCACTATAACCTCGAACGACAGGTCGGTCACGAATCACGTTTTGGTCCACCCAGGTCAGCCACCGCAGCGCGATTCAATTATGATGTTCGGTGCACAGGGGGGGAATGTGAATACTAGCAAGAAGGACGTCCCTTTCCCTGCTCGATAGTTGGCGATTCACGTTTTGTTAATGCCTTTCTTATGAACGTGAAATGTGGGAATCAAAATGCCACCGGCTTCATTGTCCGCCCCGGTCCGTCCCATCCTACCAAAAATTGCCAAGGGTACGCCTTGCTTTGTTCATCATTGGCCCTATGTCGTACATTGAGTTTCTGTCAAGAACATGCGACCATGTTAGGTTCGCCGGTCGAGCCAACTTCCTTTGGCTGTAATAAAGATACAGATGATGGATTTCACAGTACGCTCAGCTTGAAGTTGCCGCCGGTCGCGCCTTATGGCACACCTGCAAAACTTAAAACACGGAAACTAGGCGAGAAGAATAGTCACCACAACGAAACTATGGCGACGTCTGAGACGCGAAAGATCGGGAAGGAAACAAAAGCAGACCCGCTCGTTACTAGTTTACCATACCAAGCACATTAAGCAGGGCAAAAGATCAGAAAGACCCAAAAAAAACCTGTACTGTACTACCCACAAAATGGGTTTTTGGCCACTGGACCCTAGTGTATTCACAATGACTATACCAGCACTACAAAATTTCGTGGCGATCGCGGAACGACGACATGCGCCAATTTACAATCTACTTTTATTGCGAAATCCAAAAAATTACCTCTCTCCTATTCTCGCCTAGATTATTACCTCGCCTTCAACTGATCCTTCTTATTCTGGTAGCCATTGTAACGAGCCTGCACGAACTTCCCCATGCTGGCACTCCAAAGAATGACTTTCATATGATCTTTCCCGGCTACTTGTGATAAGTTGGAACCAGAAAACTCCCCCCTTTCGATCCTTCTGGTTTCCATTTTCTTATAGGCTGAACGAAGCAGCGCCGAATGGAGAAGAATCGGGTGAGTCAGTCTGGATTATCATTTTTGGTGCGCCGAGCCCTTTAAGGTCTCCCAGGCATCCCGCACAAACTAAAAATCGGGTATGCCACTTGACCTTGATGAATACTCAGTTACCAACTTTAGAAACATTGATGATCTGTCCTCTAGTAGTCGCGCTGGAGTGTCGAACTCTGCTACTCGACCTGGAGAAAATCTCAGATGGTAAGTACAGAACTGCAGAGACACATCCAACATTGATCCTGCTTATGGTACACTGACGATTTCAATTGTTCGTGCATGTCCTGATAGAGAGAGACCTCAATACCCCAAAAAAGGAAAATAACATTAGGTTCTTCACGTTTCCTAGTAACAAGTTACTGACAAATGGTCCTTGTTGAAATTTAGTCGATGTGGATGCATCCTTGTTTCCCAATCTTCTACTTTGCTATGTTCAGGGGATTCGACTCGGTAGGATTGGTTCACTGGAGACATCAATGATTAGAACCATGCAGTAGGATTTTGCTACCCCTTGAGAAATTGCACTCCCCCAGTATCAATAGGCATGAGCATAGGATGCTCACGAGAGACTGTCAAAGTGCCATAACTCAGACGTGAAACCCTTCTATATGGTCGTAGATGTCAACCTGCTTATACACGGTCAAAGCCTTGAGCATCCTCTGGCTTCTTAACTTGAAATATTATAGTAGATATCTTAAAACAGGTTAAGCAATGCTCGTAAGATATGGTGACTTTCTCTTTCTTATGTATTTCCTGTTTGTTCTTGCCTTCTTTTTCCTTATAGTAGATTAAGAGGAAAACAAAGAATGAACAAAGGGCTTTGAGAGAACTGGACATACCATCACTGAGGACTAAAACCAGATCACTGTCAATTACTGTTGGAATACGATGTGCTATGGTGCACACCGTGCAATCCTTAAACTCTGTGCGGAGAATTCCCTGGATGAGGTTATCGGTGGCGGTGTCGACTGAAGCAGTAGCTTCATCAAGAACCAATATCCTTGCCTGCTTAAGCAAAGCCCGACCAAGAGAAACTAATTGCCGTTGCCCCACACTCCAATTATCTCCATTTTCAAGCACTGAATTGAGATTGAGCAGATTGATCATCTAAAAACAAATCAAAACAAAGAGTTGCAAATACTTCTATAGTGGCTACCCACCTGGAGTATCAAGCTTTAGCTCTTTCTCACGCACTATCTCCCCAAGCTGAGATTTATCCAAGGCCTGCACTAAATCAAAGTTTAAGGATTATAAACTTAAGCCTCAGAAGTAAAAATTCAAAGATTATTGGAGTGTCGATGCTTCATAAGCATATAATATCAGATTCAAAACTCAAATTGACTGATGAATTGATGGACACACAAATTACAAACAAGTGCTTGTAGTCAGAATGATAGACCATAAGCCTTAGCAGGAGCTACTACATGAGCATAGAAAATAGCACACAAATTCATGGAAGCGTCATCAACTGGCATCATTCATTGCAAGCAACGTTTTGATGGCACAATGAGGTCACTCCGATCTAACTGAGATGTATGTGGCACCTTACCTATGTGCCCACCTCCAAGCTATGTCAGTTTCCCATCGGGGTTTCAGATGACAGTCATTGCCACCAATCATACGAGTAAAATTCAACAACCAAAGTCGTAAGCATCAAGTAAAATGGTGCCATCTGTTTACGGGAAAGTTTCAGAGCTTAACATTCACAATGATTAAATGTGGGGCATGCAGATATGAGATTAACCTACAAATGAAATAGAACAAGCAAAAGGAACAGAACCTGCCAAATTTCAACATCTGAATGTTCCTCAAGGGGATCGAGATTGCCCCTTATAGTTCCTTCAAATAATGTAGGATCCTGGGGTATGATACTCAACCGACTTCGAAGGTCATGGAGCCCTATTTTAGATATGTCGATCTTGTCTATAACGATTCTCCCACTAGATGGCTCAATCAAGCGAAACAGGGCCTGAATTAAGGTTGATTTGCCACTTCCAGTACGCCCGACAATGCCAATCCTTTTTCCCCCAGGAAATGTGCAGTTTATGTTATGGAGCACCAAGGGGAGACTCTCCTTGTAACGTATCTGCAGAAAGTTGGAACAATCAGCATCTTGTGATCGACATTAGGAAACTTAGGCGTTAAAAGCACCTAGTTTAAGAAGTTAAAACCATTTAAGTTAGAAAATTCCACTAGCAGACACCTTCCCCACCCACTCTCCTCGCACAATATCCAGTATAACATCAAGATGGTCGCATTTTGGTAAATATTTCAAGGACACCTAAGTCTAATGTCGCCAGTCGGATTGAAAGCAAGAACCTATTCTATATGTATCGCCAAATAATCACAATAAAAGGGTGAAGGCAACTGAAACCATCTTTTTGGTCTTTGTTGAGACAAGCTTCGAATAAAGATCCTACAGGCAAATTATAATCTAATATCAACAAGCAGGTCTTCTTAAATTATAGACTGCTTCTTGGTCACAAAAAAAGACAGCCCCAATGCAATAGCACTCTAGGTGTAATTATATTTTGCAAGCAATGGAGGCCAAAGGCACTCACAAGCTATCACCTGTTGGTCAAACCTGTCTTGTAAGTCTTTCGATATTAGCTGATCAAATAGGAATAAAGCAAGCAGTAATGTTTAAAACCACATATTGCCAAGCTTCTCTTGAAGGTACGCATAGGACCAATTCCGCAATAAATTAATTCTACATACTCATGCATGGCCTATTTATAACCTGTTTTATGAGACAATTAGACACAAACTCACAGGAATGGGGAATTTTTTCTTTTTTTTTTGTGTGTGTGTGTCCTTGCTGTAGGATTTGGACCCAGCCTTTGTGAACCCAACACAAACCCTCTCCAACCGAGCTGATGGCCAGTCGTTCGATGAAAATAGCGTATGTAGCCCAACCAAACAGCAGCAGATAAAAACTCAAAAACTCTGAAAATAGAACTTTAACAAGTAAAAAAGTTCTGTATACCTTCAAATCAATTAGTTCAATCATCCCACACTCTGGCCATGTAGATGGAGGGCGAGAGTCCTCAATAACTGGCGGAGCTTCACTTGGGATTTGACAGTACTGGTATATTCTTTCAATGGATATTATCTTGTTCTCAAGCTTGCAAAAGCTAAGTATCCATCTTGAAAGGCGGGCATTCAAGTTGAGACCGTAAGTGACTGCAAGGCCAGCCATGCCTATGAAATAATAGAGAAGCAAAAGTATGTTAACTTCCCAAAATCCTATCCTACCAATTATCGTTCCATTTAAGCCACTCAAAATGAGAGTGCCTTGGATGGATGGGACTAAAGGATACACAAAAGGAAACTTTTTTTAATCTAAATTGAAAACCCGCCGAAAATCAGCTAAACCAAAATCTACAGAGAACCTAATCAATCTCAAGATGATTAACTGGTTCAAAGACACCACAGGGTTTACAAGCTGATGCTAAAAATGTGCTCAAGCCACCACTTGTAATGCATTGTTTTGTCTGATCCACACATGCTCCAAAAGAAAATTGTCAAAAGCTACGTGAGATTGATTGGGGATAAGAAGAAAAATTCGATACTTACTTGGATCAATACTTCCACGCGGAAAGCTGATTAGTAGAATCATGCAAAAAGCAAACACAAAAGTGGAAAGTAATTCCATGCGAAGGCAAAGCCACTCTATTGCTGCAATACTATAAAAGAATGGGCGACCAAAACAGTCGAGAAGATGAAGATTCCTCTTCATAAATCTCTTTTCTTGCCCAAAACCTCTTATTGTGGCAGCTCCAGCAATTGATTCCCCAAAGAGATGCATGATTGGGGATTTCTGGATGCTTACAATACGGACAAGTTCCCTTGACGAAGCCATGTAGTATTTCTGCATTAACACACTCTTCAGTTAAAGTGACATCAATTGATCTATCATGTGCTCATTAAGTAATCCAGTGCATCGATCTTGTTTCGTCAGAAGAACAAGAACTTCTACTCAAATCGGCACAAAGGGGGTGCCAGACCAATCTGAACCTATCTATGTGTAATCGCAGCAACAACAAGGGAAAATTCACCTACTTCTGTTATTTACTCACGACTTCCCTCTCTTAAAAAAGATTGTATAAATGAGTTCAATGTCATTCGCTTATGTTCAGAACACAAAAATTGCAACAGCATTAGGACTTAGCAGGAGAGAACAAATGTTAAGTCGATCAATGCCAGGAAGGCCTAGTTTGACATATTGTCTAGCTTTCATGCCTCCATGAGACAACTTTGCCAAATCCAATTTCTTTAAGGCCTTGAAAATCTCTTGCCATCAGATTCTTAGGGCCACTGGACTAGCATATATAAGTAACTTCACGTTCCACTGTTTGGTACTCAAAAAATGAGACAAAAGTTGTAACTAATATGTTAAAGCAGAACTCAAAGTCACCTGCATCCACAAGCAAGCCACCGCCATTGGGATGACAAGAAGAACCACTTGCCAGGTAACTTTAGCCATTACGCATATAATGCCAATAAGCTGTATGGTTGTTGATGCGAAACCACCAAGTCTAAAGGGAATGTCAAGATCCACGACACTTTGATCAACCGACACCTAGAAAAAGAGTATGAATCCCATTCATTAGTTGGCAATTCACCAACAGATATAACCAGGGAGGGGAGTCTCTCAAGGTCTAACTCTCTTGAATGTACATAACAACAGTTAATGGGCATGCAAGTTTCTTGTAAGAAAAGGAAACATACACGATTCAAAATCCTTCCGGCTGGTGTCGAGTCAAAGAAAGACATTGGAGCACGAAACACACTTGTCAGCATCCTCAAGAAGAGCTTCTGAGCTGCAGCAAGCCCAAATGTAGCCACGAGAACAGCCCTCACAAATATAAACCAAGAACTCCCAAAAGCAAGTGCTATATAAACGATCAGGAGCGCCATGGGACTGACTTTTGGTTGGTCTCCTTCTGTTTGGGGATTTGCCCAGGCCATCCACCAATTACTACCAATTTGAAGAAATTGAAAAAACATTTGTGCAATAATTATAAGCGGAATTAGTAAGCCTTTATATGCAGCAGCCATATATGAGAGATAAACTGTCATACTGACACGCCCCCGCTCTCTCTCCTCTTCCTGAACAAGCTGCTTTTTTCTCGACCGCTTTGCTTTCTTTTTCTCTTTGATTGCTTTCTGTTCAGGAACTGATATACCCTCATGCACTTCTTTTGCCAAAATGTCGATGTCACTGCCTCCTGCATTGCATTTTTTCCCAAGTATGACAGAGCCAGGCAAATTCTCATCTGAATCTTCTGATGAGTGGTTTGGAATGTCTAATGCTCCAATTGCTTCGTGGTGAGCTGAGACCAGTGTTTCAAAATCAGTTCCCGCTTGCAGAAGATCATCATATTTTCCAGCTTGAATGATGCGCCCCTCCTTTAGGACCTGCAGAAAAGGAAGACGGACATAGGAATGAGATACATCAAGCATTCACATCCTTTCCTGTATAAAATGCTAATAACCATGTCGTTTCCAGCAAGTGCAGGAAGTGCTTCAAGAAACCTTCTTCGGTGATGGCAAGCTGTTGCTGCTCCTTCCCAATACAGAAACGGAAATCACAAATCAAGTGTTTTTCACTCGACAGTAAAGATGTTTTAACCCACTCGCAGGAAAGAAGGCTTATTGCTTCATGTAAAACAATTTAAATGTTGAAAGTAGTTTTAAAGCTATTTTCTACAGTAACAAAGTTAAGTGTAAAACGTCAAGAAGGGACGCACAAAGTTAAACGGCAATTACCTACCAGTATCATATCTGCAGCAGGCAAAAATTCAACTTGATGGGTCACAAATATCACAGTCTTTGTAGCTAGTGCTGTTAAAATGTATTCCTGCAATGAGGTCAGCATGATTAACAAAGATCCATCGGTTTAAAGCAAAGGAAAGACAATGCGCTAGAGAATTTCAACCTTAAACAACTCTGATCCTGTATGTGCATCAACCGCACTGAATGGATCATCAAGTAAATAAATGTCTGCATCTTGATAGAGTGCCCGAGCAAGCTGTACTCGCTGCTTCTGCCCACCGCTCAAATTTATGCCTCTATCACCAATGATGGTCTGATCTCCATGGGAGAAGAGCTCCAAATCCTTCTTTATTGAACAAGCATAGATCACGCTTTTATATCTCGCTTTATCCATAGGGCTACCGAAGAGAATGTTCTCTTCAATATTTCCAGACTGTATCCAAGCTGACTGAGAGACATAAGCTGCAGAACCACAAATTCTGACCTGAAAATCATCCACCATGAAACAATTAGCAAAAAGGTTTCAACACAATGTGAGCATTTGAAAGAATCTCAGAAACATCAGTAGCTAGACATACTTCACCAGCAACTTTGGGAATCTCTCCAAGGATGCAGGAGAGAAAACTTGACTTTCCAGAGCCAACCATGCCACAGACAGCCACCCGCATCCCTGACTCCACTTTCAATTGAATTCCTGATAGAGTTGGTCTTGCAGAAGATGGGTCCCAGTAGAATTCACCGTCTTTTATTTCCACTGCAGTCTTAGTGGAACTTTGTGGAAGGACTACAGTTGCGTCCTCCTGCAATTCTTCCTCCTGGAGGAACCCAGAAATCCTGTCAAGCGAAACATTCGTCTGAGCCATCATTGACACCAAGTCAGGAAAATTTCTAAGAGGGTCTTGGAGAATCCTGAGTGTAGCCAATGCAGAAAGAACACTCCCAGCAGTGAGTTGATGGGACATCAATATGGAAGTTCCAAAAGTGACAGCACCAACAAATATGGGAGAGCTCCAAAATATGAATGTGATAAAAGCTTGAGAGTACAGTGCTTTGCGGAGCCACTTAAACTCGACATTCCTAATCTCCTCCAGCTTATCTCGATATCTGTCCTCCCAAGCCTGCAACTTGAGAATCCTCATGTTCCTAAGACATTCTGATGTCTTCCTCATTCTGTCATCCTTGGTAGCCATGAGTTTATCTTGATAATCTTCTTGGATCTTAGCCACTGGGACGGTGACGATGATGGACACAATGGTGGCAACCAGAGCAGCAACAGAAGCAATTCCAACGTTCTTATATAAAATAGCTAAGGCGAGAGCAATTTGCATTGGAAGCATCCATATGTCATGGAGATACCATGCGAAGTCCCCCACTCTCTGGACATCTACCGCCATGTAATTAACGATTTCCCCACTGGTATGGCTGTGCTTCGCAGCACTAGATAGCCGAAGTCCTTTTCTGTACACCATTGCTGTTAAAGCTGATCTTACATGCATTCCCAGGATATCAACCCCGAGATACCATTGCCGGGTCGTTAAAGTCTCCATTAGCTTCGCACCGAAGAAGATTCCGGCCAGAATGTAACCTTCATGAGGGAAGGTCTCCTTTCCAACAAGGTAATCCACAAAGTAGCTTATCAAGAATGGACCGACATATGAAACTAGAGTGTTCAAGCCAGCAAAAATGGCATTACATGCTGCTTCTCTCCAAAATGACCTAAGTATTGCCCAAGCCAAGGAAGGCTGCTTCGAAGGATTCTCAGCCTTCAGTTTCTCCCAGTTTGATTTTAACACCTTATAATTGGTCTTGGCTCGATCTTTTGGAGCAAGAAGGGGGATGTCCCTAAGCTCGAGTGGTCTCTTGGCACCTATAGAAAGAAGTGGGTTCAACCAAGAAAGAGTGGCCAAACTAAACAAGCCGGCATCACTGTACGGGGTAACTTTCGCAGACCCAGCTTCTTCCTCAAGAAGCAATGGCTGCTGAATATCAGAGTTCCTACAAGTTTGCACACCAGTATCACCCTTTGCTGCAACGTAACAAAGGAAAGCAAGAGCAGGGGCACAAGCAAAGTTTGCCACGACATGTGAACTCCAATTCCCAGAGCCTTCTACCAAGAATGCTTTCACATCAGCATGCAGAGTCAACAAACAAATAAAAAATGAGACCAACCACCATACCCTTAACAACAGAGGAAATTTCTCAGGCACTTTCAATTTACAATGGAAAGCCGAGAAGCTCAGTAAGAACCAAGCTAAACACTGAGCCGCAGGCAAGCAAAGACCAGACCAATCCACGGACTTTCCACTTGAGGCCTCTCTGATCAAACCAGTCCCATCAAAACCCAACACCAGAACTTGCACAAACAGCACATAAAAACAACTAAGCACTGCTAGCTTGAACCCGTTACCTATCTTAACCACAAAGATCTCCCCATCAAAGCTACGCCTGATCGGGCTTGAACCTGCAATAGAATCGTCCTTGCCAATCCGTATCCGGCCTATGCAGACCGATATCTGCCTCACCGAGACCACAAAGAGGAACACCAGACAGAGTGTCAAATTGATGCAAACTGAAGACAGCTCCCACACGGGCAAACCACGGATGGTCCTCAAAAGGGCATTATTAGCATGAGGCGACCTCTGGGTGACAGCTGATAATAAAGAAGCCAATTTATGGAGCCAAGAGGGAACACCCATAATTGAAAAAGCTCTGTCCGCAGTGAAGAGAATTGAATGCAGAAGCAGCAGCTATAGTAGTAATAGTAGTTCGGTGGGAGTTGTTGTGTTGGCGACTTAAGCAATGAGGACGAGGAGTGAATCGGTCTGAGAAGGGCATTTCACCATCCGAAGGGTTTCAGGGAAGGAGCAACAAGTGCGTTACATGGTGATAGAATCACAAGACACATTGCACATGAAAACCAGAAGATGCCAACAGATTTTTATCAGCACGGAACACGAAGAAGAAAGATGATCAGAGAAAGAGAAAACAAAGCAAATTGCCTCTCTCTCTCTCTCTCTCTCTCTCTCTCTCTCTCTCTCTGATTCTCCTCTATCTCGCAATATTACTGCCAAACGCAACAGGGAAGGAGACAAACGTGACTCGGCAAATCAAAATCCGGAAACAACCCGCTACAGAAACAACCGAGACGAATCAAAAAAGCGAAGAAATTTACGAAGGAAAATGACCCGATTCCTGATAATGGGGTGAAATTTGAATCTTCCCAACTCGCAGAAGAAAGGGGTGATTTTGGCGACGGAATATCATGACAGAAACACGAAACGCGATAAACCCACCTCCGCCCAAAAAAGAAAACAAGAGGGGGAGGGTCAGCTTATTGTTCAGATGTTGCAGACAGGAAAAAGCTTTCTCCAGCTGCACTATACAAAGTCACAACGTTGTTTGAAAGCTCGACGGAGAGACGAGAATGATGACAATAAGCAGGCCAAACTCTCTCTCGCCGAATGCATATGATAGAGGAGAGAGAGAGAGAGAGAGAGAGAGAGAGAGAGAGAGAGAAGCGAGAGGAGAGAGGGCAATATTGTTGCAATATAATTGATATTATGAGATATAATTTGCTTAATTTGCTTGCTTTACCTTGTGCAATGCGATGTAAAGTCACCGCCCACTTCCGCGTGATAATGCGACAAGCTTCGCTATATGCCTACCATGGAAGGGTAGTTGCGCAGAAGGGAAGCTGAAGAGTTCCTCCTCCTCCTTTCTGCATACGTAAAAATAACATAAAGTTCAAAAAAGGAAAAATTTTCTTGGGTTTTCTTTACTTGAGCTCTGGCGCAACCCATCTTCACCCCCAGTTCGAATAGAATTTTATAGGGGGGCCACGCCTGATCGACAGTCGAGAAGGAATAACTTCTGTTCTGCGCGCGTTGGCAAGATATCCAAGATGCATCGGAGAATATTATTTCTATATTCGATTTCCCATATTGTTTTGGTGATTGTGATGTGGAATGTGATGTCCAAGAGTGTCTTGAACACGAACTCTTCCATTTTAAGGAATGGCGATCCGCGCCGGTTGTTTACTATTTGTATTTGCCTATGTGAGGAAAGGTTGATGGGGAATGGACATTTCTAGAAATGACCCGAGGATGCAACCCTTGTGCTCGTGACCGTGAAAAGAATACGTTCATGATGGAAAACACGAAATCCGATCCTTGGTGAGTAGGTAGGAATTCAAGGGAGCCGTCCAAATAGGGATCACAAGAGAGCCGCGACCCTGAACGTCAAAAAGCTTTTATAGTTTTTTTTTTGGTCTAAGAATTTTTATAGTTCGAGATCATATTTTATTAACAGTTTAAGCTTGAATCCACAAATAGTTATTACTATATATTGTATCTTTCGCATGAAATTGAGTGATATAAAAGAGATGGAAGGTGCTTAGATTTGCATGAGTGAAAAGACAGCAATGCCCTTCTTGGAGAAACACGCTTGAGATATTGCAATTCCTCAAATATATATATATATATATATATATATCTCGCATCAATCCGAGGTTGGTTCGTTGCTCCTAACCTCACAAACCATTACGAACAACCTCACATGAAAACATTCTTGAGTCGAGAAAAATTAGATGAAAAGGGGCTAAATGATATGCTATATGCACGCTGTTTACCCGTTCCCTAACAGAGTAGGTTTCCAAGACGAAAGCAAAGAGTTCAAGTAACATTCTCAAATCTTCTCATGTCCATAATTCACTTTATTCCGAGAGTAGGTAATCCACATATTCGTGACTGTGTTAAAACCAATTCATGTAATGAAGTTCTTTTCATCAAGAAGCAACATTACTTTCGAGTAAAGACTTAAACCTCGTGTCATGAGACATACCATTAACTTCACGAATCTTGTAAAACGAGAAGTAAAATTTATAAAAAAAAAATATGTTAGTTAATTCTTTTCGAAAATTAAATTTCCATCATCGATTAGTCAAGACGTGCCGGATCGTGCGAATTTCAATCGATTATATTCTCTATCGTGTCCAAATTCCGAGCTTTGTTTCTACAAAGATAATCTCGAGGGACCACGACCATATTCCGGTGCCATGTTAGGCGGTGCCTTCATTTTCAAAGGTGCCTGGATAATAGGGGGCCGAGGGAATTGGTGAGAAATCCGAGCCTGAAAGCCATTATGCCTTTTTGCTTTTTTGAGGGCCTCTTCACCAGTAAAAAATCACCCTGATATTTACTCTTCTGCCATTGGATTTTTTTTTTTTGTTTTATTTTCCATTTTGGGAGTAAATGGGCACTGAAAAACATAGTGGAATTTTCAATTTTCTGCGGTTGAAAAGGGGGGCAGGGGGAAAGCGGCATCATTAGGGCAATGACGCCCAAATCAGGAGCAACTCATTTCAAGTTTGTACGGTGGTGCAGTGCATGGCATGACGTCCATCCCCACCGACGAAAAGTTCGGGGTTAAAGTCGCCGCCCAGTCATTACGATTTGTTGCCCCACTTGTCGCCCCATCTTTGTCATTTTCTTTTCCATGAAACGCTAGACATAAAACAAAACAACAAAAAGTTGTGGGGGGGGACATCATGAGTCACACGACCTGTCTCGAGGGTTTTGCCTTCTCTGCAAGCTAGCCTACGTATGTCCTTGGGCGCAAGAGAGAGAAGGAGACGTGTCGTGTGTTTTTTACCAAAAGAAAGAAAGGAGGAGAAAGAACGCACTGGCAAGCTAACCTACGTATGCCTTTAGGACGTTTGTTCCATTCTTATCAATCTGTTTTTCTCATAAAAAAAAACTCTTCTTGGGTAGGTAATTCTCATATTGGCAATATGTCGTATGGATCGGAAACTCATGTGGACGTGTCGAACACACTCGTGAATAAGTGAACCCTGCCCATGTACCTAATTCACATGTATGTGTCTATTTCTTAGTCACTAAGGGCCTGTTTGGTAACGTTTCTGTTCCTCTGTTTCTGTTCCCGGGAACGCTTTGGGAACAGAAACATGTTTGGTAACGCAAATAATTCTGTTTCTGATTCTGCTCTCGGGAACACTTTTGAAACAAAAATCAGAAACAAAAAAAGTTGTTTCTAAAAAAAAGAACACTTTTTTAGGATCACTTTTCAAAGATGGACTTATTAGCCTCTTCCCACAACACTTTTTTAGTATCAATTTTTTTAGGATTACTTTTGGACAAAAAGTCAAAAATTTTATGAAGTTACCAAACGCATTCTGATTCTCTAAAAGAACAGAATCAAAAAAAGTGTTTTTAATCAGAATCACTTTTTTGGAACAGAAACGTTACCAAACAGACCCTAAACTAACTCACGTTCGACCAAAAAAAAAATTAACGAAAAACTAGCTCACGAAGCTTGGAAAAATTGCTTTGGCTGCTAAAAATAAAGACAGAAATATTTGCACGAAATTTGAGATATGATGGACGCCCAAATGTTAAAAAGCAAAAGTTAAATTTTTTTCCCCCTCACGTTCGTGGATCATTCGCAAAAGAAATAGCAAAAGAAAATAAAAATAAAATTGCATTTTAATTCTTACCACTTACAAACTCTCATCTTTGCAAATCAATTTGATTGTAAAGAGAAAATAAAAAGGAATTTTAATTCTTACGAACTTGGATTAAAAAAAAATTAAGTTATACTCGGGATGCGTGGCATGTCTTTTAAAGACACAAATATTGGAAGCAATATAAAAAATAAATCATTGAATATTTAATGTAATTAAAGTTCGAGGATACATGTAAAGGTGAGGAGCAAGATCCCGTGGGTTTATGGACATGATGACAAGGATCGCCTTACTTAAATATATCTGGTTAAGGAATGACATCAATATTCGAGGATTTTTATAATTTTTTTTAAAAAAAGCACAGAATTTTCTTTGGGACTCCGCGTAAAATATGATTCTCTCTGGTGACAAAGTTGCAATAAATGGACGGTTCATTCAGCGGAAATATTCCCAAAAAGGTAGGAGCTGAAAATAAACTGGTGCATGAGCCCTTTTTTAAAGCAAAGTAGCAACGAGGTTGCGTTTGTCATACCGACCACTCCACATGTTTTGTATGAAAATCAAACAATTAAGAGTACCCAAAACGGAAAAAGAGAAAAGCCGGTCTATAAAGCAATCGCCTTAGGCTCAATGGCCTCCTCATCGGTAGTCACCCGACTCTAAGCACGATGTCATGGACTAATGCCGCTCTCTATCTCTTTTCTATCATTCAAGGTTCATTCGTAGCTCAACGAAATAAATAAATATATATATAAAATTATGCTTCACTTTTTTATAGGAGTTTATTTGAGCTGTAATTTGATTTATCCCGTTCGAGAATAATCTCAAACATCCGAGATCACAACTTTCTATACAAGGAAATTGGCGAAATCAAAACAAAAAATCTTGAAAGGGGTAGGAGGATTTCTACTAAAAAGTCAAAATACTCCTGGGAGAAGACCAAATTTTGACATGGAAGCCAATTTGTTATTTGATTGCCCACCCCATCTCACCCGCCGGTCTCGCTGTACGGATGGGTTCCGGACATTTGTATTGGTAGGTTCAACTGTCGCTGTCGATCTGATGCGGCCATGGATTGGATCAGCAAGCAATCTCTCTCTTTGCATGGGAATATGATGGAGAGATTCTCATGCTATTCACGTCTATAATATTGTTTGACCAGAAAAAAAAAAAAGAAAGAAAGAAAGAAAGAGAGAAGTCCAGTCTATTTATCTGAGAATTTGGGCTAGTATCCGATATTGCAGACCTTCTTAATTTTCTTTTGAAAAGAAAATTCGAATTGCAAATTTAATGTGAACAATCCAAATTTACCGTGAATAAGAAATGTGATCGGCTTTCGCCGTTTCGATGGGAAAAAATAGAATAGCAGTGCGACCATACTACGGCCGACGAACCTACCATTCTGTACTCGGAAAAGGAATGCAGACTATAGCCACTGGGTTCGCAAGTAAGCTGATTAGATTTTTTTTGTTTTGTTTCGGCAAGCATAAGGTGAGAGCTGAACTACACTCAGTTCAATGTCGTCTTTGATAGTTGGGGTTATGAAAAGGTAAGTTAGCTCAGTTTGCGAAATTCATTACCTGTTGTCTCATCGGAGAGCGATTTCGATATAACGGGAGAACCCGAATCATGATAGTATTGTTAAAGATGATTAATTACAAAGAGGTGCTGAAGAAAAAAAAAATAGAAATTAAAGATGGCAGATGGGCAGCCCTTTTCTTTCTGTTTTTGGGTCAGAAAGGATAGGTAGCTTCAGTCGTAAACACATTGACTAGAAAGTGGAGGAGGTTCACGACACGTGGCATATGAGAAGATTAGGTCGGCGTTGAACCAAATCCCGAGACGAACCACATCGTTCGCTCAAATCCTTGGTGGAGATCAGCTTATATTCTATAGTTTGGTAGCGTGGACGGTTCCAGATTCCATATAAATTCTACTTGGAATCTGGAACTTATCCATCTATAGAGGTTCCTCATTTTATGGAACATGGAACCTATCATGCATATCTAGGAACCTAGAACCTACTCTGTTACAAGTTCTAGGGTCGGTTTTAGGTTCCACCCAGGTTCCATATGTATTCTTAATTGAACGATTATAATGAACAATAACATTTAATGACCATCATCTACTGCTAAAATTTATTAATCACAATTCATATTTAGAAACGAAAAATATAAAACATTAACAAAGTAAAAGTCTTAATGATAAAGTGATTCCGGATTACACACTCAATATTGGATATTATGGAATATCGTAGGATAACGCAAAGATATATACTAAAAAAAAAATACAAAAACTTGCTCCATAGTCCAGGTTCCGATTCCAGGTTCCACCTACCTAGAACCTAGAACCTACCTATAACCTGGAACCTACCCGTCAGAACAGATTTCCTAATTTTTGGAACCTGAAACTTACACTCCATACTTTGGAACCTGAAACCGATCGGTTCCATCGGTCCCGTTTGCTAACCATTTGGCAAATGACAGCACATCAAATCTTAAATAGAAAACCCACAAAAACAGAAACAAAAAGAAAATCATATTTTTCAGTTAACTGGTACCAGTTTTGGATGTCGGTGAGACGAGAAAGAATTTGAGCATTGGCATCTCGCAGGGGCAAAGTTTAGAATTTTTTTTGCAAAATTAACCCGATCTTAAATTACAATCTCTAGGATTGGCATGTTTTGAGAAACATTCGAGTCACGAATGGAAGGTCGTTCGTGCAAAGTCTACCGGTTACATGCAAAATACTTTATGTTAGGGGTAGTTGCGCCAAGTCAAATATTTAATCTGAGCTGGTTTATAGGGTTTGGACTTTGCAGGGTTCTTCATAGGCCTTATGGTATTTCTGCGCTCGTAAATCATAAAGGGAAACTTAAGTTTTCTCGGTAACTTGTCTACCTTTTTTCAATTGTACTATGTGCTTTTTAGTGAAAATAAATGGGGTTCTTGTTGAATCAATGTTTCTCGAAACATATATAATTTGAGAAATATTTTTTTTTCTAAAAATGATCATTTGTATCGCTTATACAAATTGATGAACAAAAATTATTGTCTCTGTTCACGAAAATGTCAAAACATAAATTTGATGTCGATAATGCAAATATTTTTTATTGACTAATTATTTTCATAGGTCCAAACAATTATTTTTAAAAATATATTTTTCAAATCATTTATTTTCAACCAAACAAATGGAGCCTTAGCATCATTTTTCATTAATTAAGGCGTTAGCTCTCAAATTTAATTCCGCTCCGGCCCACCTAAGAATCTTCCTTGATGGAGGATCTAGTTTCAATGTAAATGGCCTAAATTTGACCAACCTGGTGGGGCAACTTTAATCTAGTTTGAATGCCATTGGCATTTATAGAAGCAAAGAAGTTTAGGTATGTCCCATGCACTCCTTAACAATTATTCTAGGAAAAATGACACGAATGATATATAAACTTTGGTTCGATGTGTAATGACATTTTTGAATTTTTATTATTCAACTTAGGTCAAAAAGTTTGGACAAATGTGTAATGTCGTCCGTAGATTTTGATTTGCTCAATATTATCCCTAACCTATTGGTAAATTTTCTATAGTCATTTCATTTGCTCAAATGACAAATTGAACGTTATCTGATGATGTGGAATATTATGTACATAATTGTATTTCAAAAAAAAAAGATTCAGCATTTTCATCTTTTTTTTTTTTTATAACCGAGGTGTCTGCGCGGTCGGTGAGCTTGTGCTTAAACTAGCGGTAAAGCACGACTAGTTCTCGGGAGGACCTGCAGACCCTACAACCACAGGCCCCCCGATTAAGTCACCTAGCGTCGAGAAATTTTGAACCCAGGAGCTTTTGTGAAAGTAGGTGAGCGCAAATCAACTCAGCCACCAGATAATTGGTGCATTTCCATCTTTTTATCCATCTACTTTGCAAAATGATGGAAATAAATTTGGGATTTCAAATATTCCAAGGGGAGATTTTTCCCCCTATATTTGAGAAAAATATCTTGTGTAGACAATTCAAATGTAACCTCTTTTTTTGTTCACTGTTCAAACTTAAAAAAACTGAAAGCCGCGCGATAGATTGTGTTATCTTAAATTAACGTAAGGACGACATTCAACATTTTCAAATAGTTCAAAGAATATATTAATATTTACCATTAGTTTAAGAATCATATTAAAGGAAATAAGAGTTCAGGAATGGTACTGCATATTAAGGGTGTGCAAATGTACAGAGAGCCACTCACATTGCTCGAAATTGGACTGAATCAGCTTGGAATCAATGGTTCCTAAGGCAACTGGTCCAGTTTCCGATTTCAATTGGTTCTCGATTTCAAGTGTGAAACCTCCCACATGGCCTATCTGGACAGGTAATATAAAAGAATATTATTTATTTTTAAAAAATAAAAAATCTTAAATCTCTAATTTAAAACTCGTTCATCTCACCTCAAACTTTCCCTCTCACTTTAGTCTCCATGTCTCAACTCATAGCCGCGCCTCCGGCCATTCATCGCCTCCCTCTCTCACTCTCAGTCGTCTCTATTTGCCTGATGGGCCAATTCCAAAAAATCGAAAGTGGGAACCGCCCTTCCCACCTAGACCATGCTAATCTTTATTGGATATTGGATCAAAATCTATATACCATGGGCGCCAATTTTTTTTTTCTTTTGGTATTGAGTATGACTCAAAAGTTGGTAACTTGCCAATAGTCTCGGTCGGGCATCAAACCAGAAAAATGGGCGACACCATCATTACTGTGAATCCAAAGATGCCCCTTATCGAAAAGAATATAAAAAGCACAACAATAAACCGAATCATGACCTTATCACAACTTCTCAGACAAATCCCTCAAATTCCAGGAAACCTATGATGATGCTTCTCTGATTTTCAGAGAGATTTGTGTGTGTTTCTCTTGCGGATCTCATGCCGGATAAACACACATCAAAACCATATTGGGACAAGTTTTTTTCAAGATAAATAGCATATAATAATTCAACCATGGAATAATATAATATATTCAGAATAATTCCAATTATTCTTGTTTATCTAGATATATAGATAAATGTAGACATAAATGAAATTCTCTTGGGGCTTGACTCTTGATTCAGACCCACAAGAGTTGTTTAAGTTGCTTGTTGGTGAAGGAATTTGTTGAGTATTCCAGACAAGAATAAAGCTTTTTATTTATGTTTTTATTGTTTTTCGTTACAGTTTTATTTTAAGTGATTCTTTTTATTTAACTCAACTAAGGTTAAAGTCATACATGCTGGACAGCACATGCGAGATATTATTTCATAATTGCTTGTCTTTCTGTGGGATACCCATCGAAAAGGAGGAACTTTCCAAAAACCCGGTCCACCGATGACTCAGCATGACGTGTGCAATGTTGAAATAGCCAGATGAAATACATGATTAACTTTAATTGGAGGGTTACAATTTCTTGCGATCTTAACAAAAAATTGACTGATCTAGATCATATGCCTTCATGTGCCTTATTAAGAAAAACTACTTGATGAAAAATCAGATAAACGATAAAAGAACAAGAAAGAAGCCGGTGGATCATATTTCTATCACGAATATTATTTTTTTTTTACCGAAATACCCCACACCATTCGTTCACAAGATTCATATGCTCTTTATATGTATTCGATATCTCCCCGCCCTCAAAATTTAAATTCATTTATTGGACTTTCTAAGACCGAGGGTTGCACGGACCCTGCGCGTCTGCACAAGCCTTGCACTCGAACTTCACGGGTCAGGTCTCCATAATTTCGCCCGCTATTCACATTAAAAAAGAAAAGAAAAGTAAAGTGAATATTACCATGGCAAAAATCAGAAAAGAATAGAAAAGAAAAGAAACCCATTCAATTTCTAAAGAAAATTTACCATCCACAAACGCCACCAATTAACTTAAACCCTATAATTTATTCACGCATGCATGCCCAATTGACTTAAACCCTATAATTTATTCACGAATGCATGCCAAATTGTCGCGAGGACAAAAAAAAAAAAAAGGGAAAAGCGCACGCTTAATGATATGTGTTGGAGATGTTGTTGTCGTTTCCGCGCAAAACGCTTCTCATCTCGAACGCGCTCCTCAGCGTCGGCAAGAGGGACGGCACGCCGTTCCAAACGCGTACGTCCGGTCCGGCGGTCGCTGTTCACACGTGAGCTGTCCCGGACACTTGGTGCGAGAGACGCGTGCGGCGTGCTTAACATGCAAACGTCTGTGGCGGTCCGTCCCTCGTCTACGTGGCCATTTCGTTTTTTTCGATTTTATAACCTCTTTTAATATAGCAATGCGTATATGGTTATTATTTTTTATTTTTTCATTTTATTTTTGGGGGCCTATGATGATGCTATTTTTTTTATTCGATCTGATGTCGGTGCGACCATCGAATCGATTCGGGAATAACTCCAAGCACGCATGACAATCATTCGATGGCGACCGCGGAATTCGCATTTCTCCCTTTAAGAGGTTCTTAACCTCGATGGCTAGCTAAGAAATATGCAAATTTGGATGATTATGGATAAATGTTGCACCCACTGATCATATGTTTGACACGACGGATGGAGTTGGTCACACTATATAGCATTTGCGAAATTTCTCATCTTTTTTTTTAGACTCAACCTAGACCTACTCTAAAACCGCTCACCCTTAATAATTTTAGGAACTCCGGTACGAATTATTAACTTTTTGATCCATAGAAAAATTCTCATTTTGGCACAAAGCCTACAAGCCGAACAATTTCGAAGGCCGAGAGCCCACTGTGTTTGTAGTTACCTCAATCTTGAGCTACACAACTCTATCTCATGGGCACGTGCATGCTGTTATGGATGGTATGGAATAAGACTTCGGAGACGAACCTTGATTGGGAACCACGAACACGATTCACGAACAACACAAACTTGGGAGAAGTCTCGAGGCACGGATTCAACGCTTTCCAAAGAGTTTATTCGCCCCCACACTACGTTGCATTAGGTTAATGGCAAAGAACTCTCGGGATACAACGAGACTAACGTTTCTCTCGAGAAGCAAAACCTGGAAAAACTCATTTACTCTCACTCTTTGAAATTTCTTGAACTTGAATGTATAAATTCCGATGATTAGAACTAGGCACGAAGCCATTGATTTAAAATGACTCAATGGCACGAGTACGAAGAGTCGTATCCATTCATACGGTCGGACGAAGAGTCGTGTCCATTCGTACGGTTGGATGAAGAGTTGTGTCCATTCGTACAGTAGGACGAAGAGACACGAAGCCGAACATCCATCAGGTATGCCCTTTCGAACTTGCAATCTACAAATTATCCAACATATGCCATGTAAGCTGGTTGACGCCTATATTAGCGCCGACCATACTAGCGTCCACGTTATTTTTCAATCAAAATTGATTGAATAAACTCAATTGGTGAAATGTGCTAAGGTTTAGGATGCAATTGATGAAACGTGAAAACGTTTATGAATCAATTGGCAAAGTTAAAGGTTTAGGACTGAATTGGTAAAAGTGCAACAAGTTTAAGACTCTTTGGACAATTTTTTCAATAAAGTATAACCAAATCCAATCAATTCTATCCGATGTATACGGACATGTACCCAGTGGAAGAGAGACTGATGATGGTCTCTTGAAGGCAGCTACTTGGTATATTCTCAAAACCCAATACACAAGCATATGCACACACTGACCATGAGTCAGATCTAGATTCTCCCTTACCATGTATGCATCAAACTATTCCTTAGGACTTGGAAAAAGCACATATACAAAAAGCACATCCTTGGTATATTCCATTGATCTTCTTTGTGACACAATACCTTCATTGGCACCTTTGAGGAAGACAAGCAAGACACCCACAATATCCATCCTATTGCAATTACTACTAGACAACATAGATTGCCTCGCATAGTTCCTAGTACTCTCGACCTCAATATCCATAGCTTGTGCCACTATCGGTTCCTCTTGATCACACCAATTTCGTCTACCTAGATATTTTTTTAGTTCCCACCATAAGAGCACAGGTCTTAGGAAGTGACTTAACTTAAAAAAGAAAAGAAAAGAAAAGAAAAGAAGAAGACAGATGCCGCCATCGCGAGATAAGGGAGTAACTTGTTAGGTAATCCATTTACGATCCACTTAAGCTTACTTTTAAAATTTTAGGCAACTCATTTATTATCTGTACTATTGTATATGTTAAAATTTAGCTTCTAGACCCGTTTTGCCACCTCTATCGATAACCTTGTGATTGATGACTATAATTGATCACGGGCGGATCAAAAAGTTATGCTGGAAAGACCCGAGAATCCACGCGTCGTGGTTTGGCCATGTTCATAGGTGAATATGATATGTATTAATGGAAAAGTTATTCCATGCAAATGTCATTTATGCCAAAGTAGTGCAGATCGTCCTACGTCGCGTTATCTTACGAGGCTTATGACATCAACGTGATCACTATGAAATACCTTCCGGACCAGTCATATCTTTTACCAAAGAAAATATCTCGAACAGAGCTGAAGAGCAAGCTTCGAAGGAGTGATACTTATGCGCTTTGCATGCGTGCATGCATGCCTGCCTTTTTTGTGGAAGGAGGGTCCAATTTCAGACTCTCTCAAGATCAACGAATGCACAAAAAGAAGAACATGCCAAAATAATCAAATGATTCCGATGCACTTGGAGGCTTCTTCTTGGCTTTGTTCCTGACATTGGAATAATATTCTCTTTTTTGTTTGCCGTGCATTTATTCTCTTGGCACTCCACTTCATTCATGAGAATAAAAACAACTCTTTAGCTTCCATTCAATGACGGGAAAGTTATCCAAAAAATCTTAAATTTATTATATTTTTGTCAATTCAATCCTAAATATTTTAATCGTGTTAATTGAGTCCTAGACTTTTTTATATTTTGGTAATTGAGTCCTTTTGATCAATTTAGACCAGAAATAGCTTACGTGGATGTCGGCCATTCTACATGGCACAACTCGAGCCAAAGTGAATAATTTTTTCTGTACTGCATATTTATTTTTCGTTTGCTCTATCTTCTCTTCCCTTTTTTTGCTCCATCGGCCATCACTAGGCCTCGTCAATGGCCGGCGGAGGTTTCCCAAGGCTAGTGACCTCTGCTAGCCATCCAATGAGGCCTAGTGATGGCTGGCAAAGGGAAAAAGAGAAAAAGAGAATAGAAAATAAAAATAAAAATTAAAGAAGGAAAAGTGAAGGAAAAGAAAAAAAAAAGGCACAAGAAAAGAAAAATTAATTTGAAAAAAATTAAAATATTATTAAAATTTGACCACGTCAGGACCAATTGTGCCTCGTAGGACAGTCATCATCCACATCAACAATCTCCTGCCAAAATATTAAAACATTTAGACTCAATTGGCATAACTAAAAAGTTTATGATTGAACCGACAAAAATGCACAGATTTTAAAAAAAAAATTTGATAATTTTCCCCTCGTCTCATATTCATCGCTGGTCCCCATCAATCACGTTTTTGCATTCGGTTCCCTCCTATCGTCACTTCATTTCGCACAGTCTGTGTTTGTCCTTGCAGACAAGTCTCCATCGCTTGATTCTAGCAATCACAAGAATATGCCCACACTCCACAGTAGTTTGGAGACAACACCATGGCCGTGGAGAAATTGCCTTCTAGTTGACATAAACTACGGTACATTTTCCAATCTCGAGGGCCGTCCAATTTGATATTTCGTACATGATGGTTGGTAAAGATGGACTCTAGGGCATTATGCAGATGCCACCGACCAAGCATAAGCTTCCAAATTCAAGGGTCTTTCTTGGTTTTTCCACATGCGACAACTCTCATTCACTGACAAAATTTTGTCCTGTGATGCCCTCCCAAATGAAAGGCCACAAAGAAGGCACAACATGGAATCTCAAAAATGGCCAAATTCAACTAAAGTCTAGAGTAAAGAGTCCCCCATTCCCCGCATTGAGTGAATGGAGGAAAAGATCTCACCTTTCGTATCTGGTCAATAGAAGCGGGGAAGAAAACCACAGTCATTGGGGAAGTACAGTCGTGAAATTTACAATCGTCGAGACGAGATTTATACCGTAAAAAGTAATGATTCTTATCAGGTAAATTGTTGAGTATCGCTTATTGCACGACATATGTCTAAGATTCGATTGTCTTGAACCGACTTATTTTGTGTATGCCATAACAAGGAACTTCCATCGTGGGAAATTTTATTCTCTGACTCAGTTGATGGAGAGAAAGCAAATTATATCTTGCTGTCTTAGTGTCTGTAGCATTACTCGACTCATCTTCATCTGCTGTCGCCATCTACTTCAACTATGATATGATGGACCTCGAGGTCCGCTGTTTGTTTGAACAAGACCAAACAGAGTTCATCTTGGTCAGGCCAACTAGGCCCGTGTTATTCTTTTTATCGAAATGCAGATATGGGCAAATCCAGCCCATCAGGAACAGAAATCTCCAGTTCATTTTTGTGAGATCAGAATTTCATTTATTCGCCAGACACTGATTTTTCTTTTTCTATCCCCTGAGTTTCTGAGCAGACACAAGCTTTTAATAACGAGATAAAATTTCAATTCTCAAAACAAAAAATTCATTTAATAACAACATGAAATTTCTACTGTCACTAGCTGCTAGCCCTCAACTGGAGAATTGAAGACCGATGACTGGAGAATAACGGATGGTGACCGACAGCAGGCAAATGGCGAACAATGAATGAGTCGAGGACCAAAGACTGGTGATTGGCAAATAGTGTATAGTGGCTGGCGGCAAGGACACGGAAGAAGGAGGCCGCATGCGATAGAAAGGGAGTGAGCAATGAAAAAGATTTGAATTTTTATTTCTATTCCAGAAATAGAAAAATAAAACTTCTTATTTCTATTCTAAACTTATTTCTCATACAAAAAATTTTATCCTGAAGTAAAAAATAAAATTACATTATCAAATGAATTTCTATTCTAAACATATTCCCCAGAACATAAGAATAAAAAAACAAGAAAATAGAACTGTACGTCTTCATGTTCGCCGTTATTCTCTCTTCTACCTGTCCCTCTTTTCTATGATTCTATTTTCCTAGGATTGTAGGATCTTATATACTAAGAAATGCTGTTTGGAAACCGGTTTTCAAGGCCTAACTAAGAGATTGAACCTGGCTGGACAATGAACTTAAACTTCTTTCCCTACTAATTTGCATCCTTAATGGGTATAATGATTGCACCAGTAGAAGCTACTGATCCTGGATCCTGTTTCATAACCGTTAACAGATTCGTATTTAATAAATTACTACTCTTTTTCTTGCACTTTTGGCTACCTGCAGGACTCCAACCGGGATATATCATGTCCAAGAAAATTGCCGGATGAATTTTCTCCAAGTTTTCCACCCAAAATTAAAAAAAAAAAAAAAGGAAAAATCTCTCTAAGTGAAGGAGAAGCCTCGTGGTGTCTGCAAAAATGGAGTCAGTACTGAGATTATTTATGGCACAAACACATCTTAGTTATGTTGAACAGTAGCCAGCAGCTGAGATGCCTCGTCTTGCAGAACCTTCCATGCTTCGTTAACATGTCTCTCTTCTGTCAACGGAGCCCCGACAGCGAAGCGCAAGATGTATGTACCCGAGAGAATCTGCATGAGTACGATTGCGAGATGGTTACTTTTCTTTATGAGGAAGCACGAAAGGGCGTTTTTATCTTTGGATGGTGCGACGAAACCGATGAACTTACAGTGTGAGAGATGAAGATTTTCCCAGTTGAGTTCACTGCATCTAATAGATCGCGGTTCAGTTTGTTCCCTTTATCTCCATGGTTGTCAGGAGAGAGAAGACGGAAACAGACCAATGAAAATACTCGAGGGGTGACAACCTGCTTGTACAATGTAATCAAGAAGTATCACAATTGATAAAAACATTAAGCCTTAGAGATAATGCTCTCTCTCTCTCTCTCTCTCTCTCTCTCTCCATAGTATGCATATTGAGGTATGCATATTGAGGTCTGGCTTTGGCCATGCGTAGCCGGTCAGATTAGTCAAGGAACATAAACCACACTCTATGAGAAAAAAATTTCACCAGTAAACAGACAAACAATTACCTCAAACCTAGGGTCTTGGCTGACAAGATCTTCAAACTGTCTGGCCAGCTCAATGTGGTTTCTGATGTACTGCTGAAGTTTTTGTGTGCCATACAGCCGTAAAACCATCCAAAGCTTCAGTGATCTATCAAGAACAAAAGAAATCAATACAATGTAATACGTAAATTGAGGAAAAAGGACACTTTTAGAGTCAAAAGTTACGTACGGAGATCACTTTGATGCCAAAAGTTTCAATCGAATCACTTTAGTGTCAAGTTTGATTTGATCCGTCAAAAATCTGACATGGCCTTAAATTTTTTTATTTAAAATAATTTGAAAAATAAGCTATAACTTAAAAAAAAAAAAGCTAAAAAAAAGGAAGGGGAATAACACAAGCAGTGAGGATTGCTAACCCTCGCCGCTGCCACCACCCCACCATTGTCAGCAACCCTTGCCAGATCTAGGCGAGGGCTTACAGGCCCTCCCCTGCCTCCGGCGGGGGTCACCTGCCCCTAGATAGGGCTCCATAAACTCTGCTGGCCATACCCTACCCTCATCGGCTGTTGTCGGCGATGTTGAGGCGGCGGCAACTTGGGTTATAGCAACCCTCGTCGCCTATGCCATCCCCTCATCTCTTTTTTTTTTAAGGTTTTTTTTAAACAGTCTTAAGCTTATTTGAATTTTATTTTTAATAAAATTCTATCTTAAACGAATTTAAATTTTAGCTAATTTTTAAAATTGAATTTGATGTATTTTAATTTATTTTAAAGTATAAAAGTTCACGTGGTAGCCCATATGGACTTATTTATTTTTTTTAAATGTCATTTTACATCAAAAAATTATTTATTAATTACATATGACACTTTTGGCTAGAATAGGTATCCTTTTGTTTTAGATTTAGTACTAAAGTGATCTGATTGAAACTTTTGAATCTTAAAGTAATCTCCGTACACAATTTTTGGCACTAAAAGTGTCTTTTTCCCCATAAACTGATAGGCAAAAAAACTAAGAGTTATTTAATGAATGATCCTTGCAGTCCCACGGGCACATCACACAGCCAAGCACTTGTTGAGAAAATGTCGAGAAAATCCACCTAAAACGACGCCCAAGAGGAATTTGCCAGTCTCTGTAATCCACAACCATGTTTTCTTGTGACGCCTGCAGATATTCTTGTCTGCTGTGAAAAAAGGACAAAGAAGATGCTTCCACATTTTCCAGTTCGAATTCGTTCTATGCAGCACTACCAGCATTAAAGACGGATGGCACAACAGAGACAAGACATATATAGTACCATCTTATCCATCTTGTAGGAAGCACAAGAATTCCAGAATAATGTGGATTCTACTGAAATCGGGAAAAAGCGAGACTAGAAGAACTCATACTTGCAAAATGCCGAATGCCAAGTATTGATATAACAAAAGACCTAACCTCTTTAGTGTCTCACAAGACGTATGGCAGTTGTGTCAAAAACCCATGAGGGAAATGCAGTGAATAAAACCTATCTTAGAGCTATTCGATCGAATTAGTTCTAGAAGAATTGCAGAAACTCTTGATCTGTACCTGACTCATTGAAACTTTCCCAAGTATAAATGGTGCAAATGCAATTTCTTCTGGAGTATAGATCAATTTCCCTTTCTTGCATGACAAACGAAACGTAAAAACATAAGCCAAGACGTGACGTGTAGACTACATGCTTGTGAATCCTTGCGTTTGTAACATTTGGGGGTAAAAGTTATGAAAACAATTGTGGCATAAAAGATAATGCAATAATGAAAAAAAGAGTGATAGACTAATCCTATATCTACTTTTCCATGAAACTTCAAGGACATAGTAGTAACACGTCAATCATCATGAAAGGTTACCTTGTTCTTTAGGTACTCTGGATTGGTAGAAAGGGCCTGAATCAATGCCTTTCTGTCCTGATAAAGAAAACAAAAAAAAAAAAATAGAAAGAAAAGATAAATATTTCTTTAAAAGAATGTTCCTCGAGGACGTCACTCTCCAAACTCCACTAGAGACTGAATAATGACAGTGACAGGTCAAGATCAGCAAATTCACAATATACTTTTTCAAGACTTTGTACAAGCAAGCTTTTCTACAGAATTGCCAAGAAGATTCCAAAGGTAAGACATAAAAGAGTGCACAATAAGGAACTTTGACAATGGTTTACAGGGTCTACAATGTAGAGCACTCAGTGTAGAAAATTGTCCATAAGATTAGCAGTATTAGCAACAGAAGTGTTGGCCTGGACATAGGATATTTTGTTTTATCGTGGTTCCTCAATCCTCATAACAAAATTGTACCACCTACATAAAAGCACAGCCCGTCATCTTCCTAAGGTGAACCGTGCCAAGACGAACAAGCCTCTTGTTTGTTAACAATGTTTACCACCATGCTCCCCATCATTATCTCATATAATTTTCCTCTCTTTGGCAGAGTTTCGCACAGAGTATATGTCAACTTCAATCAGTTTAAAGTGCTTGATTAAATCTGTAGGAGGAATGAAGCCAATATGCTACTAATGTTTTCCCTTCCCCAGTGGGGCAAGATCTATCTATTCAGAAGATGCACATATCATCATACAAGGAACAGGCGACTCCATAGATGCCAAAGTTGCCAATGAACTTCGTGAATATGTTCATCCAAAAGATAGATCAATCTCAGTTGCGGTATTGCATTGGAATGAGATAAAACTATACAAAGAAATCCTTATAGAAAACAGATGAGGCGGTGAATCCTAAATCTCAGGGGAGCTCGAAAGCTCATGCTAAGTAGACATAAATGAATATCTTCCCAATTAGAAAAAACTCTATTTCAATCCTGTCACTATTTATAATCTAACTGATCATTTGAGTGGAAAAATCAGTATTCCCTAGAACATGTGGTGGTAGAAAAAGAATATAATTTTAACACTGTTCTCAAGGAGTTGCATGCTCTATCTTCTCACAGGTTAGCCACGGTTCACGATGCAAAAGACTTGTTCTGTGCCATCTAACTTTGCATTAAAGCAGAAACGTGGATAATATCAAAGGACGTGTCCAACAGAATCTTAAGGAAGACAATTTGATCATGACAAGTTCACTTTGACTACAGGATTTAGACATGCCTGCTTTGCTCAAAATAATAAAACAGAATAGGGCAGTGTAAACGAAGATACAGACATGTTGGAGAGTCATCGCGAAAACAAGGATAAGGAGCATGAATCTCATAAACAGATGACATTTAAGAAAGTATACGGCTTACTTTTATCCATAGCGCTGAGCAATCAAAATTCGTCAGAAGCCACTTGTGTGCATTCATGTTGAATGAATCAGCTTCTTCAACACCGTTAATGTAAGGCCGATATTCAGGACAAATACAAGCACTTCCAGCATATGCAGCATCAACATGGAACCACATTCCATTTCTCTGAAGAAATTCATAAATGTTCTCTTTCACGCATATTGTCATACAATGACTGAATCATACAACCAGATGCAAAAGTACAAAACATTGCTCGGGTAAATCCTGATCTATTCAGCTCTCAAACTACACAAGAACAATAAACTTACGTTTGATAAATGTATAATAACTATCAAACATAAAGCCTGATCTATTCAGCTCTCATACTATACAAGAACGCTAAACTTACGTTTGATAAATGGATAGTTCATTATAAGTGCAAAAATATAGTGAAATTTGGGAGTATATATTTTATACTGGCTACCTCAACTAACGAGGTTTAGGACATGATAAGGTGGTGCACCGTAAGTGGATTGAAACTAAAGGTTACAAGAGTGAAGGAAGGGGTTAACGATGCACCACCTCATTGTGTCCTGGGTCCACTCTTTAGTGAAAAAGCAATTGCATTCAACAGAAAATTTCTCATCTTATTACGAGGCAAAAATTCACATTGAGAAAAGAGATGCAGAGTATCCCAAGTTAAAAGCTGGACAAAGAAATGGCTTTTGTCCAAAAAGCATATTTTTCACCCAAAAGTGGCTCATCTTGATCACCAAGCCAGCTAATGATGTTAGTCTAGCTAAACCGGATTCAATTATCTATTGAAGCCATCCAATACAGCATAAATTCTTGGAGCCCAGAAGTTTTCGCAAAGCTAGCTCTTTAATTATTTCATATACTAGACGACAGGCTGCATGACAGGATCAACTTTGAGCAATAAGTTTAAACTCTTGGAATGTGGCACTGAGTCGAGCATTTAAGATATGCAGAGCTTAAATAAGGTATAATAGTGGATAAATCCTTGAGACCTTTCAAACCAGGTTTAACAATTTAAGCCAAAATTTTTTTTTTTGGTAAGGTCAATTTAAGCCAAAATTAAGACCTTCATAAGAGGCACAAACCCATACAAAGATGCATCACCTTAGCAACCCTTGCTAGAGCAGGTAAGGGATCGACTGCTGTTGAAGAAGTAGTACCAACCTGAATAAGAATTGAAGGTTCTCAAGTTGAATGACATTTTAGTGCATTTGCAGGAAATAAATTCAGAACTAGAAGGCATTCACTAGCCAAAATAAAAGAAATGAGATCTTCTTTGGTAACAGATAGAAACTAAAACTGGCCAGACTAAATGAAAGAGCTTGTTCCTTTTGTGAATTCACCACCTGTCGATCTGACGTAATGGGTAATCTTAGCTTCTTTAGCATGTCTGAAACTTGATATCACAATCTTAGAGAGCAAAAACTTTTCGATGCAAAGGAACTGAAAAACTAAAAGCAAGCATTTTAAAAGATATGTTGAGATTTCAAAGGGATTTATTTCAATCAATGTATACGTCTTTTGAGTTATCTTCCTGTTTGAGACGATGCTCTACCATAACCTAGGATGGCAATTTGACATTTTTAAACCTTTAGATAATTGCTCATTATATCTATTATAGACAATATTCATTTATAACAAATGCATTCTGGAATACTAAATCTAGCAGTTACAGCACTATTTTCTTTAAACAGCTAAGATTTATCAAAAAAGACTTCAGCCTACCAAGTCAACTCAAAGGGACAAGAAGAGTCCATTAAATCTTCCAAACTAAAACACTCATCTTTGTGACACGAACCGGGTGTTTCGTGGCCCAGGTGGGCAAGTTCTCCTATACTCGTGTTCCTTTGAGGATGAAGCTTGTGAGTTCATCATGGTGAGTGAGCGTTGTAGGGGGAGAAGAGGTAGCTGGGTCGTGTGAGTAGCGTCAGGTGGATTTGTACTAGGAGTTCTAAGTTAGGTAGAATATACCTTATGAACTCTGAAAGCGAGGTTGGCCTCCCGTGTACAAACTGATCGGGAACTGATGCCGCTCACCTGATGAGGCTACGGCAGGGCAAAACCAGTTGTTGTGCTTAAAGTGTCCTATTCATCTTACTCGAAGTAATGGATGCCCGAACTAAACTGGGCGCGGTATGATCCAATACGGGAAAATTATTCGCCTAGGTGTTATATGGAACAACAATGTGGGGAAAGGCCAATCTAGCTTGGCTTGCTAGATGCCGCACGGGTTAATTCCATGACCGAAATGTGTCGGCCCGTGACATTTGCATCTATTGATAGTTCAATTAACAAATACGTAATATCATTGCAAGTTCATGGTGATACTGCATATGGCGAATATGGCTGTCAAAACACAATTTGTGCCTCTGAAAAGCATGATTTTAAAAAATATGGACCTCATTAGCAAGTTACGTTTTTCTACTATCTTGACCAGCCCAGAAACTCAGCCTACAGAACACTTCATAGCTTAATATGTAGCTGCATCGAGAAGTCAATGGACAAAAAGCAACAGAACTAATGTCAAGCTTCTTACTTACCGTAGCACATAAAAGGAAGGGAACTAAACCAGTGGATATGTCCTCAGAAATCACTTCATTAAGTAAATCAGGAGAGAGCGCATAATTGGTAGAAGCATCTGTTTTTAGAACCCTGCAGTTCTCTGGATATATAGCTCCTATCTGCCATGAGAAAAAAAATATTCAACAAACTACAAGTTCATAGACTGCCCAGTAACTATTCTTCTGTAGGAAAATAGATGATCTAGAGAATCGTCTTTGCATCATCGACCATTTCTTGGGCATGCTGCGGCAAGATGCATTATATGTCTTCTGGTTCACCACTCCCAGCCACAACGGTGTTTCATTTACCAAGATATTAATAAAAGACCTAAATAGCATAAGGAGGGAAGGAGAAACATTTAGGTGCATTTGAGGGCATCAAGGGTTCGAGGATAGAATCCAGAACTTTAAAAAGGGATAAATTTGTTTAGTCAAATGGAACATCTCAAATCTATAAAGCTCTCCTTACAGGAATGCAGAAAATCATCCTATCCAGTAGAAACTTAAGAATGCTTCCTTTCATAGATAAAATTCTCGTTTAACTTTCCATAAATTCGGGTCAGTACATTAAATTGATAACACTCTTCTAACTGTTTGAGCATACTTTTTGAAAGAAAAGTACAAGAGTTGAACACCAATAGTAGAGATTAAAAAATTGAAAAAGTTCAATTTTTCTGCAAAACTCTCTCAGAAGTTTTGGAAAAACCCATTATCCTTTCCTTCATATATACTGAACCCTACATTTCTTGGCCTCGCTGTACAATCCAAAGACAAGATATCCTCGTAAAGATTTAGCCAAATCCATTATAATATGGCTCACAGATCTACTCTTCTGGTTTGACCAATTCATGTTTCAGCACTAAAGCAGCCTATCCTGTGTTGTAATACCAAATAAAAGCTGAAGACCAAAAGTAGTTCCTTAATGCATTATAAATCAAATACTTTTATTACTAAATGAACCATAGAGATTAGGTCCTCCTAAGTGAACTAGCCACTGGCTTCCTTCATGGCGAAATTGTTGTCTCATATCATGCCCAGGTATCTATGAGCGAATGCACGCAAGAGTACCTGACATGCTTTTTGCAAGGCCGAGTGGGTCTGGTCCGAAGAATAAACAACAAGCTTATTGAGGGAACTTTTCCCCATTCTACTTAACAACTTATCTCGAGCAGCCAATAGAACTACTAGAACAGCTTCACTTGCAGTACCCTGTATTACTCCACCACCTGGTCCTGCATCAACATACTTGACAGTAAGCTATCCAATATTGCACGTACTTTTTGGACTTCTGGAAAGAGGATTTCTGAAGGCGTTCAAATATTTGGTGCATGTCTTAGAATACAATAGGGTTTTCTAAAAGCTGAAACTTTCAGCTTTAAATGCAGAAGATTGATTTCTCAAAGTTTTATGCATTATAGTCACTGGCATGATCAAGTTAATGACCCTCATTCTTAACTCACTGTCATACAACTTGAAATAACTTTGGAAAAAAATAACAGCTTTCCTTTCCTTAGAAAGCGGAAATCATCAATTACACAGACTGCGAAGCCACTCTCTATGATACTTAAGGGTGAATTCTGCGAGTTCCATTTACCAATTCACAAAGATAATTGATCTCTATGACTCTTTGACATATTCATCTGACTAAGTCCAAATAATTATTAGGAGAAAAATGCATTAAAATGTCATTTTCTCGATTTTAGATGAGTGCGGTCGCAAAAGCATGTTACCAAAACAGAGATCTAGAAAAAAAAAAAAAGTTCACCAATATTCTCATAGCTTTCTGATAATCCATATTTTTTACTATAGAGCTCATGCTAAGTAAGCTAATAACAGAGAAAAGAAAAGGCATCTAATCCTAGCTTCTCATTGGTTGCATGGAATAAGGAACGGCAGGGAATGTCTTTCTTTTCATTGGATGTAGACCATGTCATAAAACTTGGACAATATTGTACACTTCACATGTCAAATAAAAACTATTCATGCCATAACATTGAAACAAAAAAAAGATGCGATATTTGTTCAATTTTTTCTTCAGGAATCATCAAGAGTGAGATAAAGTGATTCTTCTACTGACTGGTTAAATGGGGAGAAGTAATTTCTTGTTTTCATGTGGTTTGTAATTTAATGAAAACCAGGCCGTTTAACGCCATCAAGATTGTTAGCGTACAAAACTGACCTGTTGAAAGGAAGTCATCAGGCAGATTGAGAAGTTTAGCCAGCCAATCCAGAACTATAATTTCAAGTTCTGTTGCAGCAGGAGAAGTAATCCAACTGAAACCAACTATATTGAGGCCAGCACTGAGCATCTCTCCCATAAAACCAGCAATACTGCTGTTAGAAGGATAATATGCAAAATAATTTGGACTCTGCCAATGGGTCACCCCAGGTAATATGTTTGCCTGTATATCTGCAATGACATATACAGAAAAAGATGCTGAATTTAGAATAACGGCTACTTTAACTAACTTATCGCATTGGCAAGCGTTACATGTTCTCTCCGTTTGCCTCTACACACATTATAATCCGCAAATACCCACTTGAAATTTTGTGAATTGTGGAATCTGGGATTCCAAGTAACAAATGCTGCCGCGAGCATTAGTCAAGAATCCATTTAAAAATGCCCCCTCCTGATCTTATAAACAAGAGCAGCAGTAGAACCTCACCTTCAAGAACTTGTTGCAATGATTCAGGACGGTCAGGTGCAGAATCTGGAAGAAGTTTACGTAAGTAGCCAGGCTGCATGGACGAACAGATGACTTTCTTAGTATTATTCCAACGTGCTTAGAGAAAGAAGCGAAAGAAAATTTTTTTTCTTTCCCTCCCTCCCTCCCTCTCTCTCTCTCTCTCTGTTACACCAGCATTTCAATTTAAGAAAGGGTCACTCGTTCACTGCACTGGATTAACATTCGACATAGACCTAGGGTCCAGGGAGGGTAACTCCCCTCCCCTGCACCGGCCCCCTGGCTCTGCTTCAAAGTCTGTTGATGCTAAGGAAAAGCAAAAGGAATCATATATCTCATCCTTTCAGACTTCCAAGGCAAAAATTTTGCAATCGCCTCGCTTTTAACTTAAAGTTCAGGGACCGCTATCACTCATATAGAAGTCCATCTGTCATCAGCACCAGATACAATTACAATAAAAACTCCATATGTGTAGTACTGTCCAATCAGTTATCATATGGAAATGCAGACTCAAGGGGAAGGGAATGAGAAAAAAAACCTCGACTTGGCTCAGGACGGGGAAGCTCTCGATGGACTTGTAGTAATCCGCGATGAAATCGACCATCCTGTGCGCGTTCTCTCTCAGTTGCTCCGCATCCATCGGCTTCAACCCTGCACCATCCCTGCATTTTGCAACAACCAAAGCAAAGAGCCAAAACGATCGGATAAGCATCCCCGACACGCCCACACACTCTTCATCACACAAACGAACTCGAACCCAACAAGCTCCTGGGTACGGCACTGAGCATTATGATCACGACTTACATAATTCAGATGAAGCAAGAATGATGAGGCGCAAAAAAGAATCGTACGACGGAGAACTCGAGTGCGGGGCTCCTTGTTGGTAGTCACCGTGCTTTATCCCAATCACTGTCTCTCCGACTTGGCGAGTCTGAACAGCGGGGCGTTAATGCAGGGCGGCGAAGGAGGGAAAGGCGTGGACGTCCGGAGATGACGACGACATGTGCGACAGAGTTGTCCTGGTAAATTGTGTGGAGTCCACGTCGTGTAACCGGAGATGACGTCATTTTATCACGAGGTAACACTATGGAGGTATAGTAGAAGCCTAGAAGATATTTTTCGCGAATAATAAATATCTAAATTAATACCTAAATTTTATAGAAAATTCGAAACAACGAAAAATAAGTAAGGACAACTGTCACTTCTCTTTATTCTTATTTCTATTTCTATTTTTGACTTTTTTTTTCTATCCTACAATGTCTATTCTTTTTTTCTATCCTATAATGATGAAAATGATAATATATATATGAAAAAGAGAGAAAAAAATAACAAAAAACAAGTAGATGAAAATGAAGTAGGCGGGAGTCAAAGTGCCGTGCTTTTCGAAATCGCAAAAGTGAATAGTAATATGTTCTCCCTCTTACTAAATTCAGCATTTGTTGCTTGGTTTACTCGTTCGAGTCATAATCAAACATGGATTTCTTGACGAACGTTAGTTTGTGCATTTGTGATTTCTTTAGCATGGATCACAAGAGATTCTTACCATCAATGTTCGTGCATTTTTGAGTTTATTTATACTGATATATGTTCATACCAAACAATATACACGATAGAATATGAATAAATCTGATTTTATTATTGCGTTTCGCCACACGATGAATAGGATATAATAAAATCATTGGATTTCATATCAAATCATACATAATTCTATCTAGATGACCAAACAATTTAAAAATTATTCCCACATGCAATGTTTTATCTAAACTTTGAATTGAAATACTTAAAACTTCGAACTTTTATATGATGTTTGATGCCATCCCTGAAACTTTTTAATTGGAATGGTCGACGGCTCTCCTCATTTAATAAACATTAGTACAATTTATCAATACGGCCACGTGTCTAACAAGATTTATGTCGGACGGAGAAAATTTTATACGCGAATTTCACATGAACATAAAATCACAAAAAAAGAAAAAGAAAAAAGAAAAACGCAATACACATTGCCTTTCAATGCGTATGATTTACGTAAGATAAACAATTTTGTCTTTACTCAATCACTTTAAACATGCACTCTCGTTCACTTCACTCCATACCATGGCGTTTTCAGGTTTTTATCTCACGAAGCTTGCATACAGAAAAAGAAGAACAGGGAAAACGACACTAAAATATAACAAATGCGAAGCACTTGATTTTATCCCTTTTGTTCTCAATTTAACATGATGAGGAATAATGAAGTTTTTTGTAATTTTGTTGCTAATTGTGGGTTTCCCTAAATCAGGAATCGCATTGAGCATTCAAAAGCATTTTTAATAACATAATTTGACTAATTGAACGGTGAACACTCCACCAAAGTTAAGGGATTTAATTGCACAAATTAAAAGTATAAAACTAGCACTCCATGTTGGACAAAAGTCCATGGACTTGTTCATGTCGCCATCCTTTTCCTACCCCACCATGAGATTTGAAATGACAATCTCGTCGAGGCTCACCTAATGGTTGATGTTAACTTTCTTTATTAATCCAACATTACAGAGTAACCTCCCAGCATCGCTGTTCCTTAGCGTCAAATTGCGTCGCCCAGCCAATACACTTTTTAACGTGAAGAGCCTGTCTATCGGATAAACATGCACTACTTTCTCTTCCTTGGAAACTTCATATGTAGGCACACTGTCAAGTATTCGTTATTGCATGACATGGGAATACCGGGAGAAGAACATTAGAAGTGTCAAAAGTTTTCCTCTGATGATCACTTAAGTGCTAATTTTTTTTTAAATAATCACTTAAATGCCAACTCCGATCTGTTTGGCGAGGAATCTGGTGTAGCATTTTTTTTATTTATTAATATTTGAAACTGACGTGGCTCGGCGGAGGTCCAGCCAGTAATTAAGAAAAAAATCAAATCAGCTCTCATACTATGCAAAAACACTCGTGGACTAATGTTTGAAAAACAATTAGTTCTTTATAAGCGGATAAGAACAAGGAAAGAGCAAACATACGATGAAATGTTGGAGGATACATTCGATACTGGTTACCTCAACTAACGATGGGTCAAATTAGGAGTGTCCAAAGATTACAAGGGTAGAGTGAAGGATGGGGTTAACGATAAACCGCCTTGTCCTTCCCGGGGTCCACTCTCTAGTAAAGAAGCAATTTGCATTCAACAGATAACTTCTCACCTTATCATAAGGCCAATATTCAAATCGAGAAAGGAGATGCAGAGTTTCCCAAATTAAAATGCTGGACAAGAGAAATGTCTTTTGTCCAAAAAGGCACTTCTTCACCCAGCAGTGGCCCATGATGAGCTAATAGCATTAGCCTAACTATATTGAAAATATTAAAATAAATTTTGGAAGAAAGTCAAAAAAAGAAGAAGCCTCAATTTTTGACTATTAATGGACAACTTAGGTGTGCTTAAGCCTCAATTTTTGACTATTGATTGTCAAAAATGGACAACTTAGGTGTGCTTGAATTTGATAAAATTAAGTGTAGTCAAATAAAGACATTTAAGTTTGACAAAAATTAGGTATAGAATTGGCTATAAATATGTGTGGTTTTTCTTGTAAGTTTCATATCAAGGAGGAGAAGAAATAGAGAGAGAGAGAGAGAGTTTTCTTGTAAGAACAAGCTTAGAGCAAAGTTTGATTTTCTTTGTGTAAAACCTTGGCAAAGGTATTTTGTAGTATTGCTCTCTCATTTGCATTTTTTGTTATTCTCTCCAAATTAAATCCTCCAAGCTTCCGCAAAATTCCTCCTTCCTTTTTTATTTAATTCCTACATTTGGTATCAGAGCCAAGTTATGGCGTCCACAAGTTCCGTTCAATTTCAACTTCCAAAGTTGAACGGAAAGAATTTCAACAACTGGTCCGTCCAGATGAAGGTTTTTTTCAAATCGCAAGATTTGTGGAACCTGGTGGAGAATGGCTACATCGAAGTAGCTAATAACGAAGAATTCAATGCCATGAGAAAGGAGGAGAAGGATTCGTTGGTGGAATCCCGGAAAAAAGATCAGAAAGCATTATATGCGATCTTTCAAGCCGTGGAGGAGACGATATTTGAAAAAATATCGAATGCCGAGACCGCCAAAGCAGCGTGGGATATTTTGCAAAAATCCTACAAGGGCGACGATCGTGTTCGAAGAGTTCGGCTTCAAACACTTCGAGGTGATTTTGAGTCTTTACGCATGAATGATTCTGAATCTATCTCTTTGTATTTTGATCGTGTACAAAACATCGTTAACCAATTGAGGGTTAATGGTGAAACACTCCAAGATGTACGAGTCGTAGAAAAAATCTTGAGGTCTTTGACTGAAAGATTTGACTACGTTGTTGCGGCAATCGAAGAAGGCCAAGATATATCAACTATGACGTTGGAGCGGTTGATGGGTTCATTATGCTCGCATGAGCAAAGAATGAATCAGAAGTCCGTCAGTTCATATCCCGAGCAAGCTTTGCAAAGTCGTATCGCTCCATCAAATCGAGGAAGCTATCAAGGAGGTCGAGGTCGCGGAGGAGGCCAAGGAAGAGGTGGAAATTCCAATTTCACCGGGAAATTTAAAACACGTGACAAATCAAAAGTCAAGTGTTTTAAGTGCAACAAGTTCGGACATTACAAATCCGAATGCCATGCAAAGGCGACGTACGAGCAGGCGGAGCATGCACATACCACTGATGCTGAAGAATACATGGTGCTAGCATGTAAGAAGGATGACTCAAGCACTATAGATACCAACATATGGTATCTAGATACTGGTTGCAGCAATCATATGACTGGCCGGAAGGAATTATTCTCGCAATTGGATGAGACGAGTCGTGGTGAAGTCAACTTCGGGAATAAATCAAAAATTCCCGTGATGGGTAAAGGTAACATTAATATCAAGTCAAAAGATGGTACTAATGTTGCTATTGCAGATGTTTACTTTGTGCCAGGACTTTTTTGGAATTTGCTAAGTGTTTGGCAACTTTCCGAAAAAGGCCACAAAGTTCACATTGAAAATGGAATTTGCACCATCAGAGGTGTCAACAACAAGTTGATCACAACGGTGCAAATGACGAAGAACCGGATGTTTCCCATGACTCTTCAGACGAAGAATCTCTTGAGTTTTCAAGCGATGATGAAAGACAACAACTGGCTGTGGCATCTTCGATACGGTCATCTAAATTTTCGTGGACTAAAACTACTGGTTCAGAAAAGGATGGTGACCGGCATGCCTTTAATCGAATGTCCAGATCGTCCATGCGAAGGATGTCTCGTTGGAAAACAACATCGAGAATCATTTCCAGTAGGGAAAGCCAGAAGAGCAAAGCAACTTTTGGAGCTGGTACATACAGATATATGTGGCCCTATTGAGGTTGAATCAGTCGGACAAAAAAGGTACATGCTGATTTTTGTTGATGATTTTACCAGAAAAACTTGGGTATATTTCTTGAGAGAAAAATCTGAAGCATTTGCCAAGTTCAAAGAATTTAAAGTCTATGTTGAAAAACATAGTGGCTTTAATCTGAAGACGTTGAGATCGGATAGAGGAGGAGAATTTACCTCAAATGAATTTGACAAATTTTGTAAAATTCATGGAGTAAAACGTCAGTTGACTGCCAGCTATACACCTCAGCAAAATGGTATAGCAGAAAGAAAGAACAGGACAATTTTTGAAATGGCAAGAAGTATGTTAAAAGCCAAAAATTTGCCTAAGAATTTTTGGGCAGAAGCGGTTGCTTGTGCTGTATTTGTACTAAACAGGTGTCCAACAAGGAGTGTTCTTGGAAGAACCCCAGAAGAGGCTTGGAGCGGCAACAAGCCAGATGTTTCGTTTCTACGAGTATTTGGGTGCATGGCATATCCCCATATACCAGATGAACGAAGAAAGAAGTTGGATGACAAAAGCGAGAAGTGCATCTTCATTGGCTATAGTGACACAACTAAAGGTTATAAGCTGTATAACCCAGTCACTGAAAAGGTAATTATCAGCAGGGATGTCCAGTTTTTTGAAGATGAAGCTTGGGACTGGAACCAAAAGGGTGACCAGAAAAGCATCACCATCGAAGATGAACCATTGGAGAAAGAAATAGAAGAGCCTCCATCATCTTCAACTAGTGGTACATCTTCACCAACAGCAGCTTCAGAACCACCACTACGTCGTTCACAACGACTGAGGGAGACGCCAGCAAAATTCAGAGATTACGTGGTCACAGGAGGCGATGGCAGTGATAATAACGGAATCACCGATGAAACATTGGTAAACTTTTGTTTATTTGCTGAATGTGATCCTGTAACCTATGATGAAGCAGCTGCAGATGAAAGGTGGATTCATGCAATGGATGAAGAGATTCACTCCATTGAGAAGAATGACACATGGGTGCTAACTTCTTTACCACCTGGTAAGAAACCCATTGGTGTCAAGTGGGTGTACAAGACGAAGTACAAACCCAACGGTCAGGTGGACCGTTACAAGGCCAGATTGGTTGTAAAGGGCTACAAGCAAAAGCCAGGTATTGATTATTTTGAAGTATTTGCACCAGTGGCTCGGATGGATACCATCCGGATGATCTTAGCACTTGCAGCTCAAAATCATTGGAAGATCCATCAAATGGATGTGAAATCGGCATTCCTCAATGGTGTTCTTGAAGAGGAAGTCTACGTGGAGCAACCACAGGGTTATGAGAAAGGGCATGAAAATCAAGTTTACAAACTGAAGAAGGCTTTGTATGGGCTAAAACAGGCACCTCGTGCTTGGTACACACGTATCGACACATACCTGTTAGAGCGTGATTTTCAAAAGTGCCCGTATGAGCATACACTGTATATCAAGTCAAATACTAACGGTGACATAATAATTGTGTGCCTTTATGTTGATGACTTGATATTTACAGGCAGTTGTGAAAAAATGTTTTCAGAATTCAGGGAGGCTATGACTAGCCAGTTCGAGATGACTGATTTAGGATTGATGTCCTATTTTCTTGGGCTTGAAGTGAAGCAGACAGATAATGGCATATTTATTTCACAGCAGAAATATGCTAATGATATTCTGAAGCGATTAAAAATGGAATCGCTCAAACCAATTCGAACTCCCGTAATTGAACGTTTGGAGCTGAAGAAAGAAGGAACCGGTGAATTGGTAAATCCCACTTATTTCAAAAGCATTGTTGGCAGTTTAAGATATTTGGCTTCTACAAGACCAGATATTACCTATGGAGTGGGAATTATTAGCAGGTTCATGGAGAAACCATACCAATCACATTTACAGGCGGCAAAAAGAATTTTGCGGTATGTCAGTGGAACTCGTGATCATGGAATTTTATATTCTTATACTGACAACTTTGATCTGTTGGGGTATACAGATAGTGATTGGGCAGGTGATACTGAGACTCGAAAGAGTACTTCAGGGTATGCTTTCTTTCTTGGATCAGGAGTAATTTCTTGGTCTTCGAAAAAACAGCAGGTTGTTGCACTCTCGACAGCTGAAGCAGAATACATGGCATTAGCTTCAGGGGCTTGTCAGGCAATATGGCTTCGATGGATGCTGCGTGAATTGATGCATGAACAAGCAGGTCCTACTAAATTGATGTGTGACAATAAGTCGGCTATTGCATTAGCCAAGAATCCTGTATTTCATGGCAGGAGCAAGCACATCGACATCAAGTATCACTATATTCGTGAGCAAGTCAAAGATGGTGAAATTGAACTTAATTTCTGCAGATCAGAAGACCAGATTGCAGATATCCTGACAAAACCATTGAAGGCTGATTTGTTCGAAAGATTGAAGACGATGCTTGGCGTTATGAACTTCCAAAATCAATTTTAAGGGAGGCTATTGAAAATATTAAAATAAATTTTGGAAGAAAGTCAAAAAAAGAAGAAGCCTCAATTTTTGACTATTAATGGACAACTTAGGTGTGCTTAAGCCTCAATTTTTGACTATTGATTGTCAAAAATGGACAACTTAGGTGTGCTTGAATTTGATAAAATTAAGTGTAGTCAAATAAAGACATTTAAGTTTGACAAAAATTAGGTATATAATTGGCTATAAATATGTGTGGTTTTTCTTGTAAGTTTCATATCAAGGAGGAGAAGAAATAGAGAGAGAGAGAGAGAGTTTTCTTGTAAGAACAAGCTTAGAGCAAAGTTTGATTTTCTTTGTGTAAAACCTTGGCAAAGGTATTTTGTAGTATTGCTCTCTCATTTGCATTTTTGTTATTCTCTCCAAATTAAATCCTCCAAGCTTCCGCAAAATTCCTCCTTCCTTTTTTATTTGGTTCCTACAAACTACACAGGATACTATTATCTATTAAAGCCTTTTAATATATACAGAAGAAATTCACGGACCAGGAACTTTGGAAAAGCTAGCTCTTTGATGAATCATAAGCTAGAATGCAGGTTGCTTGATACTATGAGCAATAAGTTTAATCACTTGGAATGTGGCACCGAGTCAAAGCACTTAAGACATGCAGAGCTTGAAGAAGGTATAATGCTGGATCAACCTTAAGATATCGCAAACCAGGTTTGACAAGATAGGCCAAAATTTAGACCTTCATGGAGAATCAGATAAGCATACGATGTCAGATGCCTCACCTTAGCAACTGTTGCTAGCGCAGGCAAGGGATCAACTGCTGTTGAAGAAGTTGTACCAGCCTGAACATAAATTGAAGATTCTCAACTGTTGGAAAAAATGTTATATAACATTAAAAATAATAACAGTAGGAAATATATTGGAAAAGATGACAAAAGTAAGAACAATTATTTGAGGCGTGCAAGTACTGTCCTTAAGAATAATTCCTCCTTTCGGAGTATAAAACTTGGTGTGTAAGGCTTCCAATGGCTATTCTCCCAAGATATAATATGCATTCTTCTATATTTCGCACTACATATTAGAATAAACAGAAACAACATTATGTATATAACACATCAAAGAAGAAAATGAAAGAAGAGGAAAAAAAAAACTCCCTTATGTAATGCAATGTTCACACAAAGTGCACAAAAGATTGTTTTTTGAAATTCAATTTATATTCAATCAAAATAGAGCCGATGAGAAACCGTTGTAAAGACATTGAAAAATAATGGAGCATTTATGAAGAAATAAATCGCACGTTATAAAATTATTTAAAAAAGAGCTTTTAAGAAAATCATTACAAGACCGTCGCTTTTGAAACTTTTCTTAGAGTCTAAACTCGATAGCTTCTGAGCTCGCCAACATTTGAGCTCCCTAACGTCTAAGCTCACCAATGTCTGAGCTAACCAATGTCTAAGCAAGCTCGTCAATCTGAGCCCCCCAATGTCTGAGCTCGCCAATATCTCAGCTCACTAATGTCTAAGCTCATGAACATCTCAGCTCACTAACGTCTGGGCTAGCCAACAGTTGAGCTCGTCATTCTGAACAGCCAAAATTTGAGCTCACCAACATTTGAGCTTACCAACGTATGCTAGATAACTGACCGTTGAAAATAATGATGGCTAATCGTTGTGGTCATAACTATATCAAAATCATTGTAAAAAAATATTTCAAAACTGCTGAAATATCCAACAATCCCCAACATATTTCAAAAAGTTTTGAAAAGAAAAAATAGAATAATACAATGCTGGGTTATTGGAACATAATGCATTGGAACTGGTGTTGATTAGGCTATGAACTAGCCCTAGAAAGAATGAATTATAATTCAGGAAATTATTGGTGAAGTTTGAAACTTCTATGAACCAACAATTTCTTTTTGTGAATTATAATTTTCACTAATCACATTACACTCCCACAAGGTTTGTTGTTTAAC